>CM062811.1:1269403094-1269959364 GCA_031772625.1 Pinus tabuliformis
TCTATTTAAAGCGCATGGAGGGTCATTGTTCGGGTAATCCGTCTATGAGAGAAAGCTTATGTAAATTTTCATTCTTTGATTAATAAATTGCCTGAAGTGGCCACGTTGGCTCAGGCCGTGGACTGTTTCCCTCTTTGAGGGTTTTAACCACGTCAAAAATACTGGTGTATTGATTTGAGATCTGGTTGTGAGCGGTGTCCTTTTGGTGTTCTTTCTGAGGAACTTACCCTGTAAATTCCTACATGGTATCAGAGCTATTTGAGGGCCGCGTCCGTTGGTGATCCAAATCTGAAGCCAGTAGAACTGCATGCGGCTGTCGTTTCCTAGATCTACTGTTTCTGACTGCTTTCGGGCCGAGAGGACTGCTCTGTTGTGTTCGGAGCATCTGTTCCAGTGAGGAACCCCTTTCGTTTCACGTGAAAAGGTTTCGGTAGCCCTATCTGCGTCATTTTTAAGATCTGGAGGTATACAGTGTTTATTTGCAGTTTACTGTTATTTTCTCTCTGGTTATTTCGGTTTCTGTTTATTTAGCTTTCTTTATTACCGGATCTATACCTTTCATTTCTGCGTATGCTCTTTTCCCTGCGACTCTGTGCGATCTGGGAAAATCAGAAACAGAAAGGAAGTTTTTTTTTCTCATGCGTATGCTCTTTTCCCTGCACCTTAGTGTGATCTTGGAAAATCAGAAACATTGAGAAAAATATTTAGTTTCCGGCTAAAGCTAACTTCGAGCCGTAAGGTTCGTTTTTCTTTGCATATTCGTGTTGGGTTTTGTGTTTTTGTTTTGTAGGAAAAAAGAGCTTTCTCAAGGCAAGCACGCAACCCAAGGCCCCCCCCCTCTCTCTCTCTCTCTCTCTCTCTCTCAAATTTTTTGTATAGCTCAATTGGTTCAAAGCTATTTTAAGAGAGTAGAGGTCTTGGGTTCAAATCTCCATTTTGTGGGGGCGTTTTTTTTCATTCCCGCACATTCGCGCACTTTGCCGACAACTTCAACAATTTTTTTTTCAAAAAGCCATAACTTCTTCATCCGGAAGCCTTTTTCAGAGCCGTTTTTTTTAAAACAGCCTAATTTTTCGAGATCTATCCATTGGAACACTTACTTTCAGCATCTTCAGCCTCAGTTTTTTTTAAAAATGGAAAGTCCATGCCAAGTCATTCTTGACAGCACTAACTACTTCCAATGGATAGCCTACATGGAAGATTTACTTAGAAGTAAAGGTCTCTACAGAATAGCCACAGGCCAAGAGAAGAAACCAAAAGATGAAGACAAGGCTGCAAAATGGGAAAATAGACAAGATCAAGCACGTGGTTTGATAGGGATGTCTATTTCTCCTGATCTTAGATTCCATATTGCAAAACTTGAGACTCCTCATGAAGCATTGGAACAAATCACTAAAGTTTTTGGGATTAAAAATGAAATTAGAGCCCATCAACTTGAAAATGAGTTGCTTACATTGGATCCTAATAATTTTTCTTGCATTGAAGATTTCTTGTCCAAATTCAAGACCCTTAGATATCTCTTGGAAGGTGTTAAAGTTAAGAAAGAAGATATTAACCTTATTTATTCCATCCTTACTAAGTTGGGACCAGCCTACTCTGTATTTGTTTCCACCTTCCATTCTACAAGGGAAGCTTTCATTTGTCAAGGAAAAGACTACAAGGCCCCTTCCTTTGACTCTTTTTGTGATTCTTTAATAAGAGAACAGGAAAAACTCTTACACCTTGGTCTTCTTAATCTTGGAAACTCTTCCAAGAAAGCGTTAGCCGCCCAGCAGCAACCAAATTCAAAGAATCCTAAGAAGTCATATCCTAAAAAGAATGGTCCTAAACCAAACAAGGGTCCTAAGCAAACTCAGCCTCAAAATGAAAGATCATTTCAGCAAAATGATAGGACCAATAAAAACAAATGGAAGAAGACTGATAGACATTGTAACTTTTGTAATCGAGATGGCCACTTAGAATCTAAATGCTTTAAGAAGATGGAAGCCTTGGAAGCCGCAATGAAGAAACATAACATCCATGTGGAGCATTCTTCAACTTCAACTTCAACTTCATCTTCAGCAATGGCACTTTCTGCATGTCGTTGTCAATCATCTCAGTCTGGTTATGCATTAAATGTATCTTCTTCTTCTCATTCTCATGAGTGGCTCATTGATTCTGGAGCCTCTTATCACATGGCCAAAAACAAAGCCATGTTTTCTTCTTTAAATGATTGTAACACCAAAAATATATATGTTGGTGATGATAGATCTCTTAATGTTGTAGGGACTGGAACTGTTCATCTAGACAATGGTCAGTTTAATGATGTATTATGTGTTCCAACCTTATCCTGCAACCTTCTATCTGTATATCAGATAACTCATTCAGGTGAAGGTAAAATTGTTGAATTTTCACCTCATGATGTTGTAATCAAGGATCTAAGAGATCCTAAACAGATTCTAGCTACTGGTATTGCTGATGATTCCACAAGGTTGTATAAGTTTCACAACTTTGGGTCATCAAATCTTCCCTCAGTATTTGTTGCTCATAATGATGAAGTGAGCAAACTTTGGCATGAGCGATTTGGTCACTTAAACTATCGCTCCCTTCAGCATCTATGTAAAGAAAATATGGTGACAGGTCTTCCTATGGTATCTTGCAGAGATGGTGTTTGTTCTGGATGTGTACTCGGAAAACATCATCGGGACAGTTTTGAAAAACGTGCCTCTTGGCACGCCTCAGCCCCTTTACAGCTTGTGCACAGTGATTTATGTGGTCCACTTCCTGTTGCTTCATTCTCTGGCTGCAAGTATTTCTTAACTTTCATTGATGATTTCTCCAGACGCACTTGGGTATACTTCTTAAAACTCAAGAGCGAAGTATTTAACACATTTTTGGCCTTCAAAGCCTTTGTTGAAAAACAATCTGGACATCAAATTCTTAAGCTAAGAACTGATAATGGTGGAGAATATGTTAAAAACACATTCATCAACTTTTGCACCGAAAATGGAATTCAAATGCAACATACTGTTCCATACACTCCACAACAAAATGGTGTAGCTGAAAGGAAAAATCGCACCTTAAAGGAAATGGCTAATTGTATGCTGCAATCTAAAGGACTCAGTCTTAGTTTTTGGGCCGAAGCAATTAATTGTGCAAATTATATAATCAATCGCACTCCTACTAAGGTTCTAAAGAATATCACTCCAGAAGAAGCTTGGAGTTCCATTAAACCAGATGTAAGTCACTTTCGTGTTTTTGGAAGTGAAGCATGGGCCCATATTCCAGATGAAAAGCATAAAGCTTTAGAACCTAAGAGTGAGAAATGTACTTTTGTTGGATATTCTGAAGATGTAAAAGGTTATAGACTTATTCCATTTAAGTCCAAAAATGTTATCATTAGAAGAGATGTAAAATTTGATGAAAATAAATCGGCCTGCGAGCCTAGTCCGGCGGATGTGCCACCTCTTCCTATATCTTCTACTTTTGAAAACATTTCTTCTTCAGATGATGAAAGTGAGGATGACAATCCTCCCCCACCTTCTCAGGATCCTCAACTTCCAAGATGGGTCCGTGCTACTCGGGATGCAGCAGGTGATCTTGCCGGTGATCCTACAGATCAGCGACGTACACGTTCTCAGTTTGAAAGAGCCTCTTCTTTACTGGCTCAAGCTCCAGTAAATCATGATCCTGACACTTTTGCAGAAGCTTCAGGCCATCCACATTGGGAAGCAGCTATGAATGAAGAATATCATTCATTGTTGGCAAATGATACATGGGATCTTGTTCCTCTACCAAAGGGATGCAAACTTATTAGATGTAAATGGGTTTACAGAACCAAGTATGGACCAGATGGGAAAGTAGATAAACATAAAGCTCGTCTTGTTGCTAAGGGCTTTTCACAGGTTGAAGGCATTGACTACACTGAAACCTTCTCCCCTGTTGCCAAAATGAACTCTATCCGCCTTGTTCTTTCCCTTGCTGCCTCTTTAAAATGGGAAGTCCATCAGATGGATGTTAAATCTGCCTTCTTGCATGGGGACTTGCATGAAGAAATCTATATGGAACAACCCATTGGCTTCATCCAAACAGACTCCAGCCTTGTATGTCGACTTAAGAAATCCCTTTATGGTCTCAAGCAAGCTCCTCGGGCTTGGTATGCCAAAATGGATAGCTTTCTTTTAGAATCTGGCTTTTCTAGGTGTTATTCTGACAATACTGTCTACACCAAGAAAGTGGGCAACTCTCTTATCATCCTTGTTCTTTATGTTGATGATCTTATTCTTACTGGTAGTGATCCCAACCTTATAAACCATGTGAAGTCCAGCCTTAAAAAGAAATTTGAAATGACAGACTTAGGACACTTACACTATTTTCTCGGTCTTCAAGTCTTGCAATCCAAGGAGGGTATTTCCCTTTCCCAGTCCAAGTATGCTTGTGATATTCTTCGTCATTTTCACATGGAAGACTGTAAGCAAGCCCCTTCTCCCTTTCAGTCTGGAGTCAAACTTTCAGTCTCTTGTACTTCTCCTGAAGTTGATGCTACCTTATACCGTCAACTTGTAGGAAAACTCTTGTATTTAACCCATACTCGTCCTGACCTTTCCTTTGTTGTTGGCCTTGTTGCTCGTTTTATGCAAAACCCCCGTGAAAGTCATTGGAAAGCAGCTAAAAGAATACTTCGTTATGTTCGAGGTACAGTACAGTTTGGGATTCATTACAGTGCCAAAGCAGCTCCTCTATTAGTCGGTTTCACTGATTCTGATTGGGCTGGTGACCCTGATGATCGGAAGTCTACTGCCGGTTATGTCTTCACTCTTGGTTCAGGACCTATTACATGGGCTTGTAAGAAACAGGCTGCCATTTCTCTTTCGTCAGCAGAAGCAGAGTATCGTGGTGCCGTGGAAGCTAGTAAGGAAGCCTTGTGGCTTCGTCAGATCCTATCAGAGTTTGGCTTTGAGCAGCAGCATCCAACCACACTTTGGTGTGATAATCAAAGTGCCATTCAGCTATGCAAAGATCCAGTCCAGCATCAGCGCAGCAAACACATTGAACTACACATGCACTTCATCAGAAAGCTCATTCATGACCATGTTCTTGAAGTGCAATATTGTTCAACAGATGATCAGGTTGCAAACATCTTCACAAAGGCTCTCATAGAGGCGAAGTTCACTAAACTTCGATATATGCTTGGAGTTCAGGAAGTTGTCACTAAGGGGGGATAGGCTCTAGTGCCTCCTTCCTTCTCCTATTGTGTCATATTTGTAAATCCTTCAATCCTATCCCAAGTTGTTCTTAAGGGGGGATGTTAGGATATTCCGACACATAGGAAATAGTTAAGTTCAACTTGGTCTAGTATAGAGTTAGGTAAAGTGTGTTTCTTTACCATTGTACATTTTGTAACTTACAATCCGACGGTCACGATATGTAGTGATCCGACGGTTCACTCTCTCCTCGGTATTACCGACACTTGATCTATGGCTTGACACCCGATTGGTCCATGAGTTCTATTTAAAGCGCATGGAGGGTCATTGTTCGGGTAATCTGTCTATGAGAGAAAGCTTATGTAAATTTTCATTCTTTGATTAATAAATTGCCTGAAGTGGCCACGTTGGCTCAGGCCGTGGACTGTTTCCCTCTTTGAGGGTTTTAACCATGTCAAAAATACTGGTGTATTGATTTGAGATCTGGTTGTGAGCGGTGTCCTTTTGGTGTTCTTTCTGAGGAACTTACCCTGTAAATTCCTACAGGTGGTGTATGACACTTGATAGAATTCATGATATCATAATAATGTGACACTTGATGTCTCAGTGCAATTCATGATGTTCATAGGAAGAAAACCCAAGACATCTAAAATGATATTGTTTATGTACGGACTGGGCATACAATTGAGGCTTATTAAGACTTTGTTCCAGCCTTGTACATGCTCAATATGTTGACATATAATGTTGACAGTGGCTTATAATGACTTTGTCCCTGAAGTTTCCTTAGATAGACTCGACTATTATTATAGCATTTATTTTATATATACATTCCCTCCCTAATGGTTGCTCAAATAAATGTATACTATACGTATTGGTGTGATCCTTGGGTGTGTTGTCATTTGTGATGTTATAAACCATGATTTGAATGGAATAATCATTGTGGGTAATGGTCAGGTTGCACACTTAATCCCAGAGTTTGCAAAATTTTAAGGGTCTGATGTAGAGGCTACATGAGGTTGGTGTCAATTCAGTCTAATGCAACAACCCATAATTTTGTTGCACTTTCCTTGCTGGGGTTCATTATCTACTTATGAACTTCGAAACCCATACCAATTCTAGATTGCGGGACGTTTGTCAAGCCTGATGGGTTGCATGATTGCCTTGTATGTTGTCCTCTCAGACCCTGAATGTGTAAGAATTAGGCTACAACCATGTGCTAGTGAGTATTGCATAGTCGTGTAATGTTTGATCAAACCAATTGTGGTACGTGACAAATGTTGTATGTTATGCACTAATTGGGTGGCATACATTCCTTGAACAAATATCATGCATACCTCCTTGAAATTGGCACCCTCAAAAGACCTCACGTAGCATATGTTCATGACTCCCTTATTTCAAATTGGTAACATGAAGCAGTATTGTGAATTGAAGGAAAATTTCTCACCTAAATGGTCTGAAGCTATCTAAGTGTTTATTATATATATATATATATATATATATATATATTCGTTTTCATAATGCCTAAAGATTAAGATAATGTTATGATCCTCATTATCTTAAGACATTGTCTATCTGGCATCGTTCTCAGAGCCACCTACCATCTGCCATTTCCTTGTATAAGATTTGATATATGCCTTGTTGTTGCATATACACTTATTGACAACATGGAGAGTTTTCATTGGGGCATGTGATAACAATGGTGTGCAATTTGTTTCTATGTTTTACCTATTCATTTTACAATAATGTGTCATCCCATCACATAAGACAACATTGAACTCGTTATGGGAAAGTATATATATAACATGTCATGAGGATTTATCATATAGGCATAATTGTCACATGCAATTGTCTCATGTATGTGCCACTATTGTAACTCTCCCAAGGCAATGACTATAGACTCTACAATAATTCTAGATTCCTTACTTTGAGCTTGATAATTGAGGTTCAATGACATATTGACTAACATTACCCGGCATTTTCACTAAGTTATGTTGCATAGCTGTTAGATTTTTACCATACCTCTGCACCAAGTTTTATTGGCATCTGTTGCACAATTGTTAAGTTTCCTTATACATATATATGTATTTACAATAGTGAAGGAACATTAAAATTCTAAAGTGGATTTTGCACAGTTACTTGGCATTCCTACACACATAGTAAATAGAAATTCACACAAGTTCTATTGATGCATTATGCTCCACAAGACATGTAATTTCTTTAATTATAATTCACTTACAACTTGATTCATCTAAGATTTAACATACCATTGTCTAATCATGAAATTTGTTGAGATCAAATTTAGGTGAAATAGCATTATATATGTTGCTCATGAGGGACATGATTCTTCAATGGAAAAGTCAACATGACATTAATATTTGCATTGTTGATATCATACCCTGATTTATTAGATGAAACTTCTCGACAACCCTACTCATGATCATTTGAAACTCTTGGGGATTGTATCTATAGTAGAATTTAGTGGAGGATAGCTTAATCTCCGACCTTGGAACCCTAGTGCAATTAAATACTTTGACTCAATTATCACTCTATCCAATGATAGGAAATTACTCTACTCATCCTTGAAATGCTTGAATTTATTTCTAGTATGGGCTCAATCCTTGAAGTGCTTGAGTTGAGTTTGGTATAAATTTCTCCTATAGGTGTTAAAGCTTCATGACCCATAAATAATGAAGAGCCAAACCTTTATATTGTGGTCTAGAAGGTCTTAAGTTCTATGAAGTATGAAAACTAAACTACCTGGGTTTAGTCTTTGTGTCATTAAGGCCTCCCTTGGAGCAATTTTTTCCCTTATGATAAACCTTGACATCTCTTTCATATTGCGTTATAGATGCACCATGGGTGTTGGCGAAGGAAAGCTTGTTGCAAGTTTGCACTAGCTTGTTGATGGATATTCAATGAAAAAAAATTGTGCAGGCTAGATAACTTGCAAGCATCCATGTTGGCCTAGCTACTGTTTAGTTGTACCTATACATATTACATATATTGATATGCAGTTAGAACATGTGCCTTTTCACCTGAAAAGAAAATAGCTTAAGTTTCAGGGCTTTGTTCTTGCCCAGGGTAGCACATGGAGAGTACATTTGATTGAGTATCAGGTCTTTGTTCTTGCACAGGATAGCACAAAGAGTAGGTTTGAAATGAATTTGAATGCTTATCCTTGGCTAGAATGTGGGCCTTATCCATGCCCCACTGCTATGGTGAAAGCAAGGCAATGAAAGCCTCTAGCCAAACCCTTGTGCCCTCCAGATTTAAAAAATAATAATAATAATAAATATAAATATAATGATAGATTAAGAGGGTGTGTTACAAGTGGTGTTAGAGCTCCCAGGTTCAACACTTGGACCTACTAGGCTCTATCACAAAAGTAATTAAGATTAAGGGGTTAAACTTATGATGTGTCCACAACCTAAAAGTTGACAGTCTTCCCTAACCATAGACTACTATAGGGGTGGGAGGGTCAAGACCATAACAATGACTTAAGACGATGATGGTTTTTTTAGTGTTAACTACTAAGAGGAATTGAGCATAGTTTGTTGCAACCCCTTAGATTCTATGATCAAGGCCTTTCCTTCTTTGATGACTTGTTAGTCAACTAATTGTTACTTAATTGCCCTTATTTTGCTAGTCTCGTGGAGTTTTATAATGTCAGATGTCTTTATTTTCTTTTCCCAAATGTTCTCATTTCAGTTACCGCTACTTTACTATTGTGGGCATCTTTTTCATTGTTTGCACATCAAATAAGTGGGTCTATCTATATATTGTTGGGTGGAGTCTTCTTGTATACTTTAACACGACATGTTCCTCATCTTTTGGTCATCTTCTGATCTCTTTAACTTCATTATGCATCCGTGGGAACTCTTTGATGCATTTTGAGCACCCAATTTTAATTTTTTGACCTGGAGATTTGCCACTTAATTTTCAATTTCTTTCATAGCACACAATTGAAATTCTTTCTCACAACCTTTTGAAATTATAATATTTGGGAGTTGGTGATACTAAGTCAAAGAAGTGTGCTTGTTGTATATTAAATTCCACAATAATAATGCAGGTTCTTTTATGTTACACAATATGATTTTTTTTTTAGTCAAAGACATGGTACATGTAGTAAAATTTCATCTTTCTAGTTGTGGAACCAAATTCAATTTTACTAATTTTGTTTAAAGCATAATTTAAGCTCTTAAAAGTTAAAACATAATAATGGTTGATCATGTTATATCTAGAATCCAAATTCAAGCCTATTGATTGCATTCAATGTTCTAGTTGAAGCTACACTAGAAGCATTTCAAAATGAGTGAATATTCAAGAAGAAGAAAAAAAAAACTTGAACTACCTACTACCAACTCAAACTATTTGTTGCTTCTAGCCTCTGTTATTAAATGTGTTTTAATATAGTGCATAGACACAAACTTTTGAGAGCAATTACTTCTCAAGATTCATGTTTTTTCATGATCTAATAGCATCACTCTTGAAGTTGAGTGTTCATAAACGTATGTTGTGGAAATGTATTATGATCACCTTCACTTTATAAGTTGCCTTCATGGTTGTTATCCATATGTTTACATTGTCCAAGGACTGGAACTTGTTCCTTGGTCATCTCAATTTCAACACTGTGATTTTATGCTAGTCGTGATCGTCATTCAATGTAAGCTGCATTTTGGGTCTGAGTTAGCCTTTCTTATCTTGGATAATGAGTCTTTCTTATGTAAATATTTATGCTTTTCTAGATGCGCTCTCCTACCTCTTCTCACTTCATGATGTCAATATAATAGTAACTGAGGTTTTGGGGTTGCAACACTTCAATCATTCTTAACTTCTCACTCAAATAATAGTATTTTCATTCATTTGCAATCTATTATTTTCCCATGTTTCTAAACAGTCCCTTTCTTTGGCTACTGTCTTGTATGGCTATATAATTCTTTCTGATATTTACATGTCAATCCCATTTGATTGTTTGGTTTAATATATAAATCATGAAGTCAAATCTGCATAGGAAAATGTCTGATTAAAGTTGTAATATCATCTAGTGCTTTAACTCACATTTATTTAGGATAAGAGAGGACAATAACTCCCATGAGGATATTATAACAGATTATAATCCACAACAAGTAGGGGAATCATCATTAACTTGGTCAATCCCAATTATTTTAGATTTATCATTTTTCTTCCAATTTAATTTTGTCTTGCATTATTAAGGAAAATTATTGTGGTGTTTATCATGGTGTATAGTAACCAATTTCATCTAACAAAAGTCTGCCACCTTTAGTGTCAAAATATTTATTTTATTAGTAGGACTTGTGTTTCAATCTTTTGTGCATATTGCTTTAGGAAGGTGCCAAGTATGGAATGCAATAAATATTGCAATCCCTCATGGAGTACTCATTTCAAGTAAAAGTAGTTATTAGTTAGAGACACGTTGGTCCTTGTATTAAAGAATGAAAAATGTACCTGGAAAAGTTTAAGCCATTGTTGATTGATGTTAATAATAAGTTGTAGTGGATTATGGTGCATATTTCAATCATTGTTCCTTCTTGTTGAATGCCATTTATGTTCTCTCATAATCTTCCCTTTGTACATGTTGGAATAACAACAAATGTCAAAAGACAAACTTGATGGAACTGCAAAAACAAATGTCAGAAGGCAAACTTGTTTGAACTGCAAAACAACATCATTGAATTAAGTCCAAGCTGAAAAATGAACTTGAATAAGAAAGTATATTAGTCAAACAGCTAGCCCATGTATCCTCCTTCTGGAACTGGCAGTGGACTGAGCTGAAGAATATCACGACAGATAATTTCAAGCTTCTTGTTGTCTTGTGGTTGTCTATTGTGTCACTGAATAGGATAATTGCTTCATGTGGATATTAGGTTACCATTTCTCAGCTTGGTAATAAGAAAACAACAAGGTGATCTTATTAGAAGATTTCACATCACAAAAACTAATCCAAATTATTGATTGATTGATTGATTTCATAGTAGATATACTTATTTGGTGACTCAAGCATGTGGCATGGTAATTGATGAGCCTAGGTATTGCAGCAAGAATGTTGCAACTCCCAGGGCTACCAGCTTTACTTATCAACCCAGGGTTCGTACAAACTTGGAGGTGACTGTGCTATATACACAAGTAGAAGTGAAGGTACTGCCTGTTGTCACTGCTCATCTGGCAAGAGACCCCAGGGGTTCCAAGCCAGACTTATAGGGTCAGAAGAAGCTTGATTTTGATGGAAGGAAAGCAAATCTATTCTAAGGGATAGCTACTCTACTGTAGAAATGAAGAAAACAACATGCAACCCTAAATCACACTATAACCTAATTAACTAAGAAAACAACTAGACTAAGCAGAATTGCTAAACAAAACTAATATAATGCTAACTATCCTAGTTGCAGAAGTAAAAGAGCATAAAACTATCCTAAGGTGCAGGGAAAGGAAACTAGGCGAAGTCTGGGTTCAAGCAGAAAAATGGTCGGAGATCAAAATGGTGAAAAGAGGACGTGAAGGAGCAACAACGCATAAGAACCATTGGATCAGGCGGGTGGAAGGCGAATGAACGACTGAGATCGGATCGCAGGAGGGTACGTAGGTAGATGGGCGAACATGGTGAACTAACAGGATGGACGGCTGGGATTATATCGCACGGGTGGAGTCAGGAGAGGCACAGACAGGATTCATCGGCAGATGGATGACGGAGGTTAGGTCGCGGGCAAAAGGAATATGCGAAAATGGTATCGGGTGAAGCGACATCCGTCGGATCATGAGACAGATCGATGACGTAGATGAGAGTGCTCAAAGGCACGTGCAGAAATGGGGGAGCGGGTTTAGAGGCTGGTAAGCAATATATCGCGCGTTGTCAAAGTTGTAAGCAGTTTTGTAGAATTTCACGCGATTAGCCTCCCCGGCCGACACGTAGCACGAGGAAACCGCCCATATCGCCTGCCCTCAGCCGAATAACGGTCGGACGGAAATCCACACGATATCGCGCGATGGCTGTTAGATCTGGCAAGGCAGATATACAATGGAGATTTGACCGAGCTAGTTGGTGAGCGGGTGCGCGATAACCGTCGGATTGGACAAGGAAGATCGACGGTGGGGATTCAAAGGGTGAAAAGTCAAATGCAAAAAGGAATTTGAGCGGTGATTGGTCAATTTTGTTGTGTGAGGCGATTTACCGACAAAAACCGTTTAAACATGAATTTAACAGCTTTTGCTCAGGCGTTTCGTGCTGAAGGAGAATGACATGGGAATGTGAGTGAGGTCTGATGACAGAAAGAGAGTGAAGGGGCAGATGACCATTAAAGGGACAGAGTAATATGCAATGAACTTAGTGACTGCATCAAACAACAAACCCTCTGTGAAAACCAAAACCCTGTGTTTTTTGGGGTTGTTGCAGGGTTTCTTCCTCACATCATGGTCCCAGAGGGAGGAGGTGAGGCCGAGACACCTGTGAGCAACCTTGTGGATCTTTTCTTTGCTACCAGGCTAATTGAAAGCATAAATGAAGCAAACTGGCACACAACTAATATGTTCTACACTACTGTAATGAGACTACAACTATTTAGGCAAATGAATAGTAAACAGGAAGTTACTTAAGTACATGAACAGGAAAGCCATAAATCTATGCTGAACCACTATAATGAAAATGCATCTATTTAACCAAATGAACAATCAAACCATGCATCTATGTTACTGTTGTAATGGGAATGAACTACTTAAGTACATGGACAGAAAGCAGGAATCTAGGCTAGAATAACAATACAATAAAGAGGAGCTTTGGCTACTAGGGCCAGGCCCTAACCCAAGAGCTTCAGCCCTCTGAGTTAACTTAGTGTTGGCTCAAATTGAAACTCATCTTCATTATAAAAGAACAATGTGTTACATCAAACTGTTACAAGTCTGCACTTGACTATTGATGACTGACTAGTTGACTAATGACTGGCTAAAAAAACTGAGGTCCTAAGCCTCTCTATTTATACATCTGAAGTCTCAACGAATTCCCTCAAAATTAGGGAGGTACAGCTCCCAACTTAATGGTAACTTGTACTTTCACTTTCACTAGCTCGACTGCCTTCTAGTAGGGAGGTTGCTTGTACTTCCACTTGCTTGGCTGTCTTTTAGTACTCCTGATTTGGCTGTGTGTACTTTTAGCTGATGGAGGGATATTCGAATGGATGGGCAGTAAATGAGGAGGATTTACCTCCTGTAATTCCTCTTCCTTGTCCCATCTAAGTTTTTACCAAAGTCTTTTACCATAGTTCCTTGATTTTACCTTTTATCCCTGCATTTCCCTTGCTTTTATCCTTTATTCCTACATTACATGCACATTAGACCATAAAGCAAAATATCCAACTCTAACTCAACCCATAAGCAAAATATAATCAAAAGTATGCAATAAGTTGTGAGAATAGTTGGTTTGACTAAGCTAGGATGTGAATTAAGGCCAATTAAGGCCCATATAATTACTCAATGATGAGTCTCATCATCACCCCCTACTAAAAGTGTTGCTCATCCTCTGAGCAACTCAATGGCTCTGGTAGCCTCTCTGACATCTCATGCTTCTGATGTGGTATTTTCTTCTTGTTTATAGCAGCCTGCTTTCCTTTCTCCTTCTTCCCACTAATATTCTCTGATCTTCAAGCTATGTGGCAGTGTTTTCCATCTCCTTTAGCAGGCATGTATATTATCATTTCTTTAGCAGCCTAAACATATCCTTATAATTAGTGTTTTAATCTAAAATTGCAGCCATTATTCTCTGATGTAAGAAGCATAAGGTTTAGCTGGCATTCTATACTAGATGGACTTCGAGGAGAGGCTGGCTATACATGCTAGTTGGTTTTTTTGTTCTTCCCCTTTTGTTTCAATGCCTCTTGCCTCTCTGTTTTTTCTTGATTTCTAGTTTTTGTTGTTCTTGCTCATCTCCATCGGTTTCTTGCTTCGTTCCTCCTCTGTTTCAGCATCATCATCCTTGTGTTCTTCTTCATCATGTCCCTCTATATTAGTTTCTTCCTTTTCCATATCATCCCCATCTAGCTCTGTATCTTCTTTTTCTTGTTTTTCCTCCTCCTTACTGACAGAAGGACTAACACCATAGATGAAGGTTTTGATGTCATCCTCTATTGGTAAGTCATTGAAAACTGTCCATGTTATAGGGATCCTGAGGTTTTGGAGGGCATAGCATTTTTTAGAGGAAACTGGCTACCTTTTTACTTACAAACCAACTACCTCTTAACATTTACAACCGTTGACCAAATGACGCAGATGAGTGAGTGAGTAGGATACTTACCTGTGGCCTTAATGCCACAATGCAAGTGTCAAAGATTAGAGGTGCTGCTGATGGTCATTCTTCTTCCTCCTCTGCTATCTGTTGATGGTGTCTGTGACTGTAGATCTGATGCTGCTGCTACTGTGTAGTCATCTCTCTTCCTCCCCTGCAGTCTCCTGATGGTGTCTGTGAGGATGCTGCAATGAATGGACATAGGGAGTAGGAGTGTGTGTGAAGGCAAGGATGATGATAATGGATTAGGTGAGGGGTCCCTGTAGAAAATACAATTTTCACCTGAATTGGACCAAGGAAGTGAAAAACAATGGAATTTATGGAGGGGTACATAGTAAGGAGTGGAGGAGATGAACATATGTGAGGCAAGGCCCCCTTTGGATCTTCTCTTTGCTCCCTGATTTTCTTTTTCATCCTCCTGCAAATAACATTTTTTTGTTTTTTTTTGAAAAACACCTAAGTTGCCTCAGAGAGGTTTTCACCCTAGAAATTTGCCCTGGGTGCCTCAAGGAAGGTTTTCACCCAGGGATCTTCTTTTCATCCTTGGGATGCCTCATGGAGGTTTTCAAACCAGAGATGGGACTTAGGCGCCTCATGGAGGTTTTCACCTAAATCCTTATTCTATTTTTTCTTTTTCAGTGACCTGATGAGGGAGGAGCTGAAACTTGATCCACCATCATCATTGTCTTATTGATGTTGTCAATGAACTCTTGTCTAGATGAATGCCTCTTGTATAATTTCAATCTGTGCCCATTAACTAGTAATGGAATGACTTCTTCATCTATAGTCCTGATTCGCACTGAACCATTGTCATGGCATCTTTCCACCACATATGGTCCGAGCCATCTTGTTCTTAGCCTGCCCTTGAAGTCTTTGTACCTTGAATCATACAATAATGCCCAGTATCCTTCTTGAAATAGCTTCTCCTTAATATGTTTGTTATGCCAGATATTTCTCTGAAGCTGAATTATCTCTGTATGGAGGAGGGCCTGCATTTTGAATTCATCTAATCCATTCAAATGGAACAACCTTTCTTTTTGTGCATGACTGAGATCTAAATATGGTTGGGCTGCCATCCTCAATGTGTTATATTCAAATTCAATGGACATCAAAGCCTTTTTTCCACATAACAGCTCATAGGGTGTAAATCCAGTGCTGGTCTTCCATGTCGTATTATAGGCCCAGGTGGCCTCAACTAGTCTCTTAGCCCAGTCCTTTCTGTTGTTGTTCACTACCTTGGTCAGGATGTTATCCGGTGCTTTGTTGGTCACGTCGACTTGCCCATTAGCTTGTGGATGATAAGGAGTGGAGCTCCTATGCTTGATCTTGTGATGCTTGAGCAGTTCTTCAATCATGCTGGAGGTGAACTGGCTACCTTGGTCTATGACTAGTTCTCTAGGGTATCCAAATTTGTAGAATATATTTTCCCTCAGGAACTTAGCCACCTTTTCTTTTGTTGTTGCCTTAATTGCTTTGGTTTCAACCCACTTAGTCAGATAATCAGTGCACACAATGATGTGTTGTTTTTTGCTTTGAAGGAGCGTTGATAGGCCCAATGAAGTCCATGCCTCACTTGTCAAATGGCTCGAAAGTCACTCGAGGTTGTAGGGGAATTTCATCTCTTGGAGTCGGTTTTCCCATCCTCTGGCACCGATCACACTGACTAACATACTTCTTCACATCCTGATGAAGAGTAGGCCAATAATAGCCTACTTGCAACACCTTGAATGTTGTCCTTTTTACTGCAAAGTGACTTCCACAAGGCCCAACATGACAGGTCAGAAGGATGTTAAAGACCTCCTCTTCCCTTACACATCTTCTCAAGATTTGATCTGGGCCAAGTTTGAATAGATTGCCCCCAATCCAGGTGAAGGGGGCACTTTTCCTAATTATCTTGCTTGTCTCTTTGGAGGGCAGGTTTGGTGAGAACTATGCTGACACCAGATAGTTTGCTATATCAGCAAACCATGGGGAGAGCACTGAAATAGCAAACAAATGCTCATCTGGGAACTGATCATCCACCATTCCTTCTTCACCTGCAAGCAGATTCATTCTAGACAGAAAGTTAGCAACAACATTTTCCTTACCAGGCTTATCAACGATAGTTAGATCAAACTGCTGTAATAAAAGTAACCATCTTATGATTCTAGCGTTTACATCTGGCTTGTTCATCAAATATTTAATGGTAGCATGATCAGTATGCACAAATATCTGATAGCTTGTAATGTAATTCTTAAACTTGTTCAATGAATGCACAACATCCATTAGTTCTTTTTCTGTCACAGTAAAGTTTAGTTCAACCTTTGACAGGTTTTTACTGGTAAAGTACATGGCGTAAGGCAATTTCTCTTCTACCTAACCTAAGGCTACTCCTATGGCTTTATGTGAGGCATCAACATGAATGTGAAAAGGGAAGACCTAGTTTGGGCCTCTAAGGATTGGTGCAATGGTTACCTTATCCTTTAGAACACCTAGGGCCTATTGACAGCTCTTCGACCATATAAATTCATAACTTTTGCCAATAATCCAAACAAAGGAGAAGCTAACTTGCTGAAGTCTTTTATGAATCTTCTGTAATATCCAGCTAGCCCTAAGAAACTCCTAACATCTCTCTTCTTTTGTGGAGGTGGGACCCTTTGAATGATTGCTACTTTGATTGGGTCCACCTACAGTCCTTACCGAGATATTGAGTGACCTAGCACAGTCCCTTCAGTCATTAAGAATTCACATTTTTCTGGATTGAGAAATAGGTTGATCTCAATGCATTTGCGTAATACTTTGCCCAGGTTAGTCAGGGCCTCTTTGAAATCACAGCCATAAGGTGTAAAATCATCCATGTAGATTTCCATAGCGTCATGAACTAATTCAGCAAATATTCTCAGGACTGCTCTTTGGAAAGTGGCAGGAGCATTGCACAAGTCGAAAGGAAGGACCCTATAGGCAAAATTACCCCAAGGACAGGTGAAAGTGGTATTATCCTGGTCTTCTGGACAAATTTGGATCTGGTTGTACCCACTGAATCCATCTATGAAAGAAAAGAACTTCTTCCTTGCTAGGCCATCTAACACTTGGTCAATGAAGGGTAAGGGAAAATGATCCTTCTTGGTGGCTTTGTTCAGCTCCCTATAATCGACACAAATCCTCCACTTCCCATTTTTCTTGGGAACTAACACTAAAGGAGAGACCCACTCACTGTCAGAGATAGGGTAAATGAACCCTGCATCTAATAGTTTCTGCAGTTCTTCCTTGACTATGTCTTTGAGGGCTAGATTCATCCTCCTTTGTGGTTGCCTAACTAGCTTGCAACCTTCCTTGATGTATATGTGGTGAGTACACACCGAGGGGTGTACTCCCTTCATTTCCTTGTAGCTCCAAGCAAAGGCTTCTAAGTTTTCTTTCAACAAGTTGCATAGTTGTTCCTCTTCTAAAGTAGAAAGAGATGAATTAATCTTCAAGGTTTTTTCTGGGCCAAATTCTATGGTTTTGACTTGGATTGGGTTGGAATCGGCCAAGCATAAGTTAATTGGATGACTGTTTAGTGTTTCCTTTACTTCTTCTTCTAGTGATAATGGACTAGGAGTTGGACTTTGGAGTAGGTGTTCAATTACATCGTCCTCATCTTGTTGTCCTCCTCCTATGATGGCTTCCAAAGTATATAGTTCGGTAGAATAAAGCTCATCTTCTTCCTCCTCCTCCAACCATAAAGGTAAGTCATGTTCTAGGGAGGGTTGAGCAGGAGGGTATAGGACTAATTGTATGGACATATGCCCATTCTTGAAGGTCATATTCCTAGCTCTGCAGCTAATGTAGGCATCAGTTGTGGCCAACCATGGCCTCCCAAGGCTGAGAGGGTAACTAGTTAGCTTAGCCTTAGGCTACAGAACTAGGAAATCTCCTGGGTACTCCTAGGAGTCCATGGAGACCATCACATCCTCCATAATTCCCTCAGGGGTGACAGTGGAACGGTCTGCAAGTTGCAGCATTGTTGTGGTCTTCCTTAATGACCCTTGGAGGTTAAGCTTGAGCATGGTGTCCTTGGTCATCACATTAATGGTAGCCCCAAGATCAATCAGAGTGTGTGGGACAATGGTGCCATTGATGTGGACATCAACTACAGGGCTTCTAGGGTCTAAGTATTTTGGACATATTGTCTGCCCCAACATTAAGTCAGATAACTTCCCAATGACATTAATGGTAGGGGCATCCCTTTTTCTTCTTCCTGGATGCTTAAAGCACTTCTCCTTAATCAATTTATTGTAAATAGGCACATCTTTGATTGCCTGGAGAAGGGGAATCTTTACACATAGGTTTTCCAATTCTCCCAGAAGTTCAGTTTCTTCTGGGGTAGGCTGGTGTGGTTGGGCTAATCTTTTAGGAAAGGGTGGATTTTCTTTAAGGTTGCTTTCCTCTCTTTTTTCCTCAACCTCCTTATGTGGAGAGGGAGGTTGGTTATCTGGGAGAATTCTCCCAGATCTCAGGTTGATCTCCTGAATTTCAACAGCATAAGCTAGGTATGATGTCTCTCCACTGTATGTTTGTTGGGCCTGCCTATTGTTTGGGTTTGGATTTGGCTGGGCAGGCATCTGCGGTTGCTTAGGTGGAGCAGAGTGCAGGAGTTGCGGTTGAATAGGTGATGGAGGCAATAGAGCTGGAACATTGTTGAATTGGGGCCTCCACCCTTGGGGTGGGGTATTCCACTGATGTTGTGGCTGATTGTAAGGTTGAAATGATTGGTTGGGTGGCTGGGAATGATATTGAGATGCATAGGACCAAGGAGGGGGTGTAGACCAGGAAGGATGAGCAGGGGTCCCCAAGAAGGTGTAGTTGTGGTTTGGTTGGGTTTGTAATATGCATGGGATGATCCTTGCATACCCTACTGGTATGGTCTAGGCCCAAGAGGTCTCCTTTGGTTAATGTAGCAAAGCTGCTCAGTGACCCCTTCAGCTCCTTGATATATAGCTTTGAGTCCAAGTAAGGAAGGGCACTTGTCTGTGGAGTGGTTTTCTTCACAGAATGAGCAAATCTCAATACAGTTTAATGGGCATTCATTCCTAGGATTCCTCCTGGCACACCTAGGACAAAAGATGGTCAAGGCTCTCTCTGCTTCCTCTTGCTTCCTTTTGATATTCATGGTATCCAATTGCAAGGCAAGGGTTTGTAGCATCTCACTTTTGAAGTCCTCCAGCATATTTCCAATTTCACCCTTGATGGATGAGTTGGAAGATGGGGTACTGGCCATAGGTTGACTACTTCTACCCTTGTTTCTGGTTGCCCTAGAATGGTTTCTAAAGACAGTCTTGATGTCCTCATAGGGTAGTTGGTAGATATCTCCTCCTGCTAACATATGTAAGGTGTCTAGGATATCCTCCCTTACTCCTCTAAGTAGGACCAACTTTAGTGACTCAAGGTCAAGTGTGCACCTGGCCCTTTTGTAACTGAGCTGGAATCTCTCTTTGTAGTCTTCTAGGGATTCATCCTGGCCTATGGTCATCCTAAAAATCTCATCTTTAGTGTCCTTTGACCTACAGTAGTCCCTATATTTGTTGTTAAAGGCCTATTGCATCTGAGCCCATGTTGTTATGCTATCTCCACGTAAGCCCATGAACCAGCACAATGTTGCATCCTTGAGGGTAGATGGAAAATCATTTGTATAGTCATAGGTTCGGCAAACAACAACAAAATAAAATAGGAAAGTGTCAGGGTCCTCTGTGGTCAAGCCATGGAAATGAGGTAGAGCAGAGGGGCTTATATTCTTCATTTTAGTGTCCCCATTGGTTTCCCTAATGGGGAAGGCACTCACAATTCTCCCTCTATCTCCTCTGTCATTTAAGTGTTCAGCCATTGGTTCAGTAGGAATGGGTTCTTCCTCTTCTTCTTCCCCTATAGGTTCCTCAAATATGTCAGGTTTCTCAACCAAAGGGGCTTCCAATTCACCGTCAGTGAAGAAGAAAGAAGGTTGACTGTTGGATGAGGTGGGGGTATTTGGCAAGAATTTTCCTAAATTATCCCTAATCCTACGAGGCATGAAAGGAAATGTTTTTGGGTTTTTTGTGAGATTTTCTTTAAATATGGAAAGTTCTCTGCAAAAGGGAAATTGTTGATTAAATGGAAAACTACTAACATAATGGAAACTACTTGTTGAATTAAAATTGTTGACTGAATGAAAAGAAACTACTGACAAAAAGAAAACTACTTGCAGAATGAAATTGTTGAATTGAATGAAAAACACTAACAAAAGGCAACTACCTGCAAAATGGAAAGGAAACTAGATTAACTTGCAAAATGGAAAGGAAAGCATATAAATGACAAAATGAAAGAAAGAAACTAGACTAATTTTGCAGAAATAAACTAATGGAAGAAAGTTGGAAACTAGAAAATAGAAGAAAATAACAGTAATCACTACTACTTTGACACCTCCCTGGCAACGGCACCAAAAAGTGATGAGCCTAGGTATCGCAGCAAGAATGCTGCAACTCCCAGGGCTACCAACTTTACTTATCAACCCAAGGTTCGTACAAACTTGGAGGTGACTGTGCTATATACACAAGTAGAAGTGAAGGTACTACTTGTTGTCATTGCTCATCTGGCAAGAAACCCCAGGGGTTCCAAGCTAGACTTATAGGGTCAGAAGAAGCTTGATTTTGATGGAAGGAAATAAAATCTATTCTAAGGGAGAGCTACTCTACTGTAGAAATGAAGAAAACAACATGCAACCCTAAATCACACCATAATCTAATTAATCAGGAAAATAGCTGGACTAAGCAGAATTTCTAAACAACACTAATCTAATGCTAACTATCTTAATTGCAGAAGTAAAAGAGCATAAGACTATCCTACGGTGCAGGCAAAGGAAACTAGGCAAATTCTGGGTTCAAGCAGAAAAAAGGTCGGAGATCAAAATAGGACGTGAAGGAGCAACAACGCATAAGCACTGTTAGATCAGGTGGGTGGAAGGCGAATGAACGGCCGAGATCGGATCGCAGGAGGGTACATAGGTAGATGGACGAACATGGTGAACTAACAGGATGGACGGCTGGGATTATATCACGCAGGTGGAGTCAGGAGATGGATAGACATGATTCATCGGAAGATGGACAGCGGAGGTTAGGTCGCGAGCAAAAGGAACATGTGAAAATGGTATCAGGTGAAGCAATAGCCGTCGGATCAAGAGATAGATCGACGACGGAGATGAGAGCACTCAAAGGCACGTGCATAAATGGGGGATTGGGTTTAGAGAGTGGTAAGCAGTATATCACGCACCCTCAAAGTTGTAAGCAGTTTTGTAGAATTTCATGTGATTAGCCTCCAAAACTACCCATATCACGTGCCCTCATTCGGATAATGGTCAGACGAAAATCCATGTGATATCGCGTGATGGTCGTCGGATCTAGCAAGGCAAATCTACGGTGGAGATTTGACTGAGCTGGTTGGTGAGCGGGTGTGCGATAACCGTTGGATCAGACAAGGCAGATCGACGGTGGGGATTCAAAGGGCGAAAAGTCAAACACAAAAAAGCAATTTGAGCGTTGATTGGTCAGTTTTGCTGTGTGAGGCGATTTACTGGCAAAAACCATTTAAACATGAATTTAACAGCTTCTGCTCGGGCGTTTCGTGCTGAAGGAGAATGACATGGGAATGCGAGTGAGGTCTAATGAAAAAAAGAGTGTGAAGGGGCAGATGACCATTAAAGGGACAGAGTAATATGCAATGAACTTAGTGACTGCATCTATTGGGACTCAGAAATGTCATATTTTCATCCACCTTTTTCTTCACTATTCCTTACATTTCATCATCCCACTAACCTTTTATCATATCATTTTCATACATACATTTGGGTTTCACCTTCTTATTTTCCATTTTATTCATTTTTGTATTACAAGTGAATTTATGATTAATTATTAGAAGATATACATATTTTTATATATATCTCAAGAATATGTGAGTTTTTTGATGTGTAGGAAATATGTGAAGAATCAATTCCAAGAGACTTATCCATATCTCCTCCACCATATTAAGGAGATAACTATGCAATCCAATTCCTAAGGAGAAAATCATGGAGGATTTGGTTGGCATATCTTATCCAATTCCTAAGGAGAAAAGCATGGAGGATTTGGTTGGCATATCTTATCCAAGATATGTGAGAGATTTATGGAGGATTCAAAGGGATCATATTTTGTAATAATGGGAAAGTAGTTAAAAATGCTTGAGAGATTTGTGGGATCATATCTTGTAATAATGGGAAATTAGTTGAGAGTGCTTGAGAGAATATTGGATATGTAATTATGAGAAGGTTATCTTCCTCATGTATATAAGAGAGTGCTCTCTCTTCATTTTGATGATGAATAATGGAAAGGAATTCTTAGTTTTTCATTTTTATTGTTATGCTTTCATGATTTGTAATTTGGTTTTTGTAATATAAGATATTTTTATTGTTGTGAGCTCACATATGTTGTTTGTCATTCAATTCTTCACATGTTGTATTGCTTTTCCTTTATGCAATTTCCTGCTTTCCTAGTTAGTGTTTCAATGCTTTTCTAGATTAATTTGATTTCAGTAATTTAGATTAGATTAGATTAGTTCCACTTCAGTCCTGCATATATAGTGCATGTGTCTCATAAGTCTACGGACCTCGGATTGACAAATTAAATAGTTGGGAAAATACTACAACAGAATTAAACGAACATATTTTCACCCAACAGCATCAAACGACAAACCCTCTGTGAAAACCAAAACCCTGTGTTTTTGGGGCCCGTAGGGTTTCTTCCTCACATCATGGTCCTAGAGGGAGGAGGTGAAGTCGAGACACCTATGAGCAACCTTATGGATATTTTCTTTGCTACCAGGATAATTGAAAGCATAAATGAAGCAAATTGGCACACAACTAATCTATTCTGCACTACTGTAATGAGACTGCAACTATTCAGGCAAATGAACAGTAAACAGGAAGCTGCTTAAGTACATAAACAGGAAAGCCATAAATTTGTGTTGAACCATTATAATGAAAATGCATCTATTTAACCAAATGAACAATCAAACCATGCATCTATGCTACTGTTGTAATAGGAATGAACTGCTTAAGTAAATGGACAAAAAGCAGGAATCTAGGCTAGAATAACAATACAATAAAGATGAGCTTTGGCTGCTAGGGTCGGGCCCTAACCCGAGAGCTTCAGCCCTTTGAGTTAACTCAGTGCTGGCTCAAATAAAAACTCTTCTTCATTATAAAATAACACTGTGTTACATCAAGTTGTTACAAGTCTGCACTTGACTATTGGTGACTGACTAGCTGACTAATGACTGGCTAAAAAACCTGAGGTCCTAAGCCTCCCTATTTATACATCTGAAGTCTCAACGACTTCCCTCAAAATTAAGGAGGTGCAGCTCCCAACTTAATGGTAATTTTTTCCTTTAACTTTCACTAGCTCAGTTGCCTTCTAGTAGGGAGGCTGCTTGTACTTCCACTTGCCTGGATGTCTTTTAGAACTCCTGATTTGGCTGTGTGTACTTTTAGCTGATGGAGGGATATTTGAATGGATGGGCAGTAAATGAGGAGGATTTACCTCCTTTAATTCCTCTCCATTGTCCCATCTGAGTTTTTAACAAGGTCTTTTACCATAGTTCCTTGCTTTTACCTTTTATCCTTGCATTTCCCTTGCTTTTATCCTTTATTCTTGCAATACATGCACATTAGACCACAAAGCAAAATATCCAACTCTAACTCAACCCATAAGCAAAATATAATCAAAAGTATGCAATAAGTTGTGAGAATAGTTGGTTTGACTAAGCTAGGAGGTGAATTAAGGCCAATTAAGGCCCATATAATTACTCAATGATGAGACTCATCAGTAATTATGCATGGGTCCCTGGCTCAGGGATGGAGCTCAGTCTGAGTGTAACCATTGTGCATGAGTATTTTGTTATCCTACTCAAGGCAGTGGGTCGGATTGCATATTAGCCGCAATGATGTATGTCATATTATTTGATAAATGCCTTCACAATGCAAGTGTGTGCTACATGACATTTTGGAGGTCTAACAACCAGTAGTTGTGACCCTGTAAGTTTGTCTTCTCTTTAAATTTGGGCAGACTGCCTGTAAGGTGGTGTGTAAGGTTATTTGTATTATGTTATCACCATTGGTTGGGTGATGTGATCTTGTATATTTGGGCAATCATGCATGAGGATGTTTGTCTGATGTAAGGATTTTGGGAACAATCCCGAGGTAATGTGTATTATGCGTAACACTGCTTGAATCAGTGAATGGAGAGCATATGTATGGTATGCTCGTATGGCTAGGGGATCCCATGGTCTGTCTGGAGTACTCTTCTAGCATGGTGGTTGTTATGAAACCAGCTCAAGAAAAGATAGAAAAGATAGATCAACGCCTTAGAATTCAGCCTCTTCGAGGGGGCAACCTCCTTTACATTACATAAATGAACAATTCTTTGATGATACAAATGAAAAGACCTCCTTTCTATATATAGGAGTCTAAGGGGTTATAACATAATCAGAGCCGACATAACAATAATAATGTAAGGGCACAATAATAACAATAGTGGGCTTCTATGGGGCACAATAGTAACAATATGGGCACTACATGGGTACATCAATATAATAAGTGGGTTATACTAATAACAATAAGGGGTTACACTAGTAGTATAGGGGCCTAACATGCCCCTCTCCTTCAAAAAGCGTTGTCCTCAACGCTTGAGTAGTTCTTGATGCTTTTGTATAAAATTCTTGTCCTCCCATGTGGAATATTCAGCGGGTAAGTTCTTCCACTTGATGAGATACTCTGAAATTGATCGATTTCGTAGCTGTCGGGTTCTTGTTTCTATGACTGCTCCAGGTTTCAATATGATTTTTCCTTCCTCTTCCATTTCTGGCAATATTGCTTGAATTGGGATCTTTTGCAACTTTTGAATAAGTGGCCATACTTCTTCGTCCTTCTTCCATTCATCCCTTGCTTCGTTTATCCAATCTGGTTGGATAATATAAATAGCACAAAACAATGCTTCCACATCCTCATCCTTGAAGAGTCTTCCCATTTGGTAAGGTCGCCATTTTTTAAGTGCATGTAATATTGCCAACATTTCCTTCTCATAAATAGCTTGCTTGAGATGTAGCAGTAAAAATACCCAATCACCTACATCAAAACATTTTTCATTACGATGTTGATCTACCTGTTGTTTCGTTTGATTTTGCACCGAAGTGGCGTTATCCTTTAAAAGTTGGAGAACTTGTTGTTGATGCTCGATGTGATCTTTCTCTGCTTGAACCTTTTTCTTCTTGATATGTCCTTCTATCTTTTGAGGAGTGGTAATTTCTTCTAGTCCTTTACAAGATATGGTCGGATTCATTTCTTGATGCTCGATGTGATCTTTCACTTCTTGAACATTTTTCTTCTTGATGTGTCCTTCTATCTTGATAGTTTGAGGAGTGGTAATTCCGTCCACTGAATTACAAGATATGGTTGGATTCATTTCTTCTTTCTCGATGTGATCTTTCACTTCTTGCACCTTTTTCTTCTTGATATGTCCTTCTATCTTGATAGTTTGAGGAGTGGTAATTCTTGCCAATGCTTTACAAGATATGGTCTGATTCATTTCTTCTTTCTCTGGGGTGGTGTCCTGGTGTATCTCCTCTTCTTTTGATGTTTCTTGATCCTTTTCTTCCTCCTCTTCATATTCTATGTAAAATAATTTCTTCTCAGCACACCTATGACCTTTAGTGCATTTGCTATCACAATTGTAACAAAGCCCTTTTTCTCTTTTTTCTTCCAATTGTTGTGGTGTAACCCTTGTAGGTTGTGGAAGGCTGGGAGAAACAACACTTCCATCTTTATAGTTGTGAGGGGTATGCTTCCTGGTTTCCATAATTTTTCTTTCCATTATGTCACAAAGCCCTTTTACTCTTTCCAATTGTTGTGGTGTTGCTCTAAAGAAGGTGTTGCTCTTTGTATCCCCATAATGTGCTATCATTTCCTCCGTGAAAATTGACCACGTAACAAGTTTTTTACGAGAACAAAGCCCTTCATACCATAAAAATTGATCTGGTTCGAAATACGAAGATGCAATACATACCTTTTGTAATAGTTGTACACCATGTAGATCAAAATATTTCTCCATTTGAAGTATCCAATTTACCGGATCCTTGCCATCAAACTTCCTCATCTTGCTTTTTCTTGATTTTAGGAGCTCAACCTTGAAACGACTGTAACTTTGTACTTTCAGATCTTTAAGTTCTGAAATTGTGAACTATAGTAGCCCTCTGTGTCCTCTTTCCAATGCCACCAGTCTGCCCCAATTTGGATTCTCTAAGAAAGAGTTATGTACAATCCCCCAAGATGACCAGATTATAGACCTTTCCAGAAGAGCGAAATTGTATGAAGTTCCACGTGTCACTGTTTCAACCTTTGGATTGAAAAATGCATACAAGAAACTACAGTCTGTCCTCTTTCTGTACCTTCTTACGAAATTTCAATCCGATCCCCAGAGAGAAAGTTATGACGATTTTCCCCAGGTCACCTGTTTTGAATGTAATTCAGGAGTCTGCAAAAAGACCAACTTCCTCAGATCATATCTCCGCAAATATCGCGTGAAAAGCTCTGAAATTTGGACCCAAGGTTCAGTGTGATTTCTTCTCAAATGGGTTTTTTTTTTTGCGACTTCTGGAACGTCATAGAAAAAAAGTTATAGCGGAAATGCCACGATGACTTGTTTGGAACAGCGAAACCCTAGAATCCAAAGCTCTGATAACAAATGTTATGAAACCAACTCAAGAAAAGATAGATCAACGCCTTAGAATTCAGCCTCTTCGAGGGGGAAACCTCCTTTACATTACATAAATGAACAATTCTTTGATGATACAAATGAAAAGACCTCCTTTCCATATATAGGAGTCTAAGGGGTTATAACATAATCAGAGCCGACATAACAATAATAATGTAAGGGCACAATAATAACAATAGTGGGCTTCTATGGGGCACAATAGTAACAATATGGGCACTACATGGGTACATCAATATAATAAGTGGGTTATACTAATAACAATAAGGGGTTACACTAGTAGTATAGGGGCCTAACAGTGGTAAAAGAAATTAGATAATGTGGCTTAAGTAATGAGGTCGGGGCAGGAAGTGTCAGTGATATTGTTGTATACAACAATCAATTTATAAGATGCGTGTTGATTGATGGCCTTGAACGAGCAACTGATAGTACTCGATAATTATAATATTGGATGCCCTAATTACTAACCTTGGTATAGAGGCTGGGTGGAAAATTGATGATGATGATGATTTTGGCATAGTGGTCGGTTTTATATTTATAACTGAACTTGACAAGGAAATGGGATTTTCTGAAAGCATGGTTATCAATGAACTGATGTGTGCATGCATATGAGGAAAATATGGTTATGAGCAATCATGTTGATATAGGTACTTATGTTTTGGAATTTTGAGACAAAAGACAATACCAGTTACACCCATTACCAAATAAACAACAACATGATGGCCAAGTGGCTGATGAGTCCATGGGGAATGTAGCCATGGGAATGGAACAAAGGAAACTCTCCTAACCTTAACTCTGCTTACACATGTAATGAAGTCTCATTACATGATCTCTCTCTCTCTCTCTCTCTCACACACACACACACATAAATGTGAATGACATAAAGGATTCGTGGTTTTACGAGGGAATCAAGTGGGAAAGGTAGCCTTGATTAATCTATAATGTGGACATCATGTGAATATGAACGCATGAATTATGTCGAGTTTACATTGTAAACACATAATGTTGAAGGTTGAAAGATATTTTAACACATAAAAAACAATATGATTTGTGGCTTGAAGGTGGAAGTATCAACCTCTGGATTCCCTTATTGTTGATTTCAAGGTGGAGACATAAGTCTCTGGTTTTCCTTGGGGATGGAGGTATTAACCTCTGGATTCCCTTATTGTTGATTTCAGGGTGGAGATATAAGTCTCTGGATTCCCTTGAGGGTGGGGGTATCAACCTCTGAATTCCCTTATTGTTGATTTTGGGGTGGAGACATAAATCTTTGGAATCCCTTGAGGGTGGAGCTATCAACCTCTGGATTCCCTTATTACTGATTCAGATGATTGATTCGAGGTGGAAGTGAAAGCCTCTAGATTCCCTTGTTTTTGAAAAGGGTGGATGTGGGACACCTTTGGATTCCCTTGATAGACTAATGGACCAGACAAAATGTATAATCTAAAATTCTGGCAATTTTCTATAATGAATCTCATGAGAGATTATATGCCATTTTATAGGAACGTATGGGAATTGTTGAGACAAGGTGAATGAATCTCACTGAAAAGAGGACTATAGCGGTTTGAAGATATTAGAGTGCGCAACAACAACACCAAGAAAACTGCAAAGAGAAATTTGAGAATTGGTCAAGTTAATGGGTATATATATGTATATCCATTGAGTTGTTGGACAAGTGACTGAGTAAGGGACTTGTAAATGTGGTATAAAGCTATGTATATGAAGATCCATAAACAATATGTGTTTGTTTTAAGCATGTCCTTTATGTTGCATATTAGAAAAGAACACCATGGATGGTTTTCCACCAAGGGGGAGCGGTTTGTGACAACCTCCCCCCCCGCCCCCAAGGTTATTTCCTTTATGGATTTTAAATAACGTAAGTATTTGACAAAAAAAAAGAGAGAACTGGGTCATGGGACACATATTCCAATGTCGAAGGGGGGTTATTGTTTAGAGGAATTGTGGTTGTCATGAACCAAAAGTGGCTGATAGGTGGCATGCAAAGAGAAAAGAATAAAGTGGCACAAGATCATTTGTCAGTAAGACTCGGGGGAGTGAAAAGGCCAACAACCTTAAATAATATGAAACTAAACATTAACTGGGTAGTATATAATTAATTGAAAAATAGCTTGGGCTAGCAAACAAAAACAAATGAAGGAGCCTCCCCTCATGATCGGGCAAATTGCAATTTACCTAAGCGGGGGAGGGATTCATGAAAGGGAGGGGAACAATTATGTTTTCTTATCAAGGGTTGTCCTTAGGATTATCTTTTAGGGGATGGATTCGATAACACACATTCAGGATTAAGGGATGACATAACTTATTTTTTGGGGGAGGAAGGAAATGGGACTCATCATATCACCAAGAAGAGAATGTATGCACCCACTAGTTGTGTTATAACTCAAGACTGAACTTGATGAATGGAGTCCACAAACATCATGTTATAAGACCTTTGAAAAATAAGCAAGGAGGGTGGACCAAGTTGTTCAAAAATATCTTACAGCGTATTTAGATTTGAACCCTCGAGTTCTAGAACTCGTTCTCTCAAATGATTTACTTACATACGAGGCAGGAGAGGAATATCTCCAGATTCCCTGGTCTGAAGGGCGTAAATCATGATCGCTAGGTTCCCTTAATGACTGGGATGGAGATTAGCTCCTTGGAACCCTGGAGAGGAGATTCTTGTGGTCCCCTTGCTTATATATTTAAGTTTTCATAGTAGTTATGGGGTCCCTTAACCAAGTAGAGCTACCGCGAGTCGAAGTTTTAGGAGTAGTTCTGGAGTCCCTTAACTAGGTATAGCTACCATGAAGTGAAGGGTGGAGGAAGTATTCCTCTAGTGCCCTTGGTTGCTTTATAATATTGGTTCCAATCTCAAAATTAACCCTCTTATATCTTGGAATATGGAATGGGGGTGATTGGTATACAAGAAAGACTCGGTGCAACCTAATCTACAGTCAGGCGGAACATGGAAGTACCAGACCTAGTCACTCTACATATATTTGAGGCAAGTAATTAATCAATCATGTGGAGGTAAGCCTATCACCCTACTCAAGAATGAATTCATGATAATGAATTTTTTGGATATTGTCTTATTGTAGTACTAGAGTTATTCATATCAGGGCGGTTACCAGTATTCATAGGAATTTAATTAATTGTCCATAATATGTCTTATTGTTGCCCCTATGTTTAGTTAATGCATGTATGTAAAAGTCCTATGATCACGCACCGAACTTTAATCACTATTGTGTGTTTATATGTGACACAATCACTCGATAAATAGATTGGTTAAACAATATTTAATGGACATCATTCTTGTACGTTTAGACATGGATATGTAGTCTTAAACTCTGTTGTGCACCTGGACTCCATGCTCACCCCATACACTAAATGTTCCTCTATAGGTTGAACGATCTACACGACCATTAGAATGGTATTATTCTTAGGAGACAATAAACAAGAAGCAAGGCCTTAGGTCTCCTTAAGAAGAGGCCACCAGACTTCAGATGGTGGTGTCTAATACTTGATAGAATTCATGATATCATAATAATGCGACACTTGATGTCTTAGTTGCAATTCATGATGTTCATAGGAAGAAAACCCAAGACATCTAGAATGATATTGTTTATATATAGATTGGGCATACAATTGAGGCTTATTAAGACTTTGTTCCAGCCTTGTACATGCTCAATATGTTGGAATATAATGTTGACAGTGGCTTATAATGACTTTGTCCCTGAAGTTTCCTTAGATAGACTCGACTATTATTATAGCATTTATTTTATATATACATTCCCTCCCTAATGGTTGCTCAAATAAATGTATACTATATGTATTGGTGTGGTCCTTGAGTGTGTTGTTATTTGTGATGTTATAAACCATGATTTGAATGGAATAATCATTGTCGGTAATGGTCTAGGTTCCACACTTAATCCCACAATTTGCATAATTTTAAGGGTATGATGTAGAGACTATGTGAGGTTGGTGTCAATTCAATATAATGCAACAACCCAAAATTTTGTTGCACTTTCCTTGTTGGGGTTCATTCCCTTCTTATGAACTTGGCAATCCATACCAATTCTCGAATGTGGGACATTGTCAGGCTTGTTGGGCTGCATGATTGCCTTGTAGGCTATCCTCTCAAACCCTAAATGTGTAAGAATTAGGCTACAACTGTGTGTTAGTGAGTATTGCATTGTTGTGTAGGCATTTTTGTCAATCAGTAAGGTCCGATCAAACAAATTGTGGTATGTTACAAATGTTGTATGTTAGACACTAATTGGGTGGCATACATGCCTTAAACAAATATCAAGCATACCTCCTTGACATTGGCACCCTCAAAGACCTCACGTAGTGTATTTGTGTGACTCCCTTATGTCAAATTGGTAACATGAATCAGTATTGTGAATTGAAGGAAAATTTCTTATCCAAATGGTTTGATATTATCTAAGTGTTTATGTTGCTCACGAGGGACATGATTCTTGAATGGAAAAGTCAACATGACATTAATATCTACATTGTTGATATCATACCTTGATGTATTAGATGAAACTTATCTACAATCTTTCTCATGACCCTTTGAAACTCTTGGGGATTGTATCTATAGTACAATCTAGTGGTGGATATGTTAATCTCAAGTCTTGGAACCCTATTATCATTAAAGACTTTGACTCAACTATCACTTTATCCAATGGTAGGAAATTACTCTACTCATCCTTGAATTGCTTGAGTTGATTTTTTGTATGGGCTCAATCCTTGAAGTGCTTGATTTGACTTTTGGTATGAATTTCTCCTATAGGTGTTAAAGCTTCATGACCCGTAAAAACTAAAGAGCCAAACCTTTATATTATGGTCCAAAAGGTCTTAAGTTCTTTGGAGTATGAAAACTAAACTATCTAGGTTCAATCTTTGTGTCATTAATGCCTTTCTTGGAGTAGGCTTTGCCCTTTTGATAAACCTTGACATCTATTTCATACTGTGTTGTAGATGGACCATTGGTGGATATTCAATGACAAATCTTTGTGCATGTTGGATAGCTTGCAAGCATCCACGCTAGCCTAGCGAATGGTCAACTTTAGCTATACATATTACATATATCAATATGCAGTCAGAACATGTGCTTTTTCACCTGAAAATAAAATAGGTTAAGTTTCATGCCTTTGTTCTTTCCCAAGATAGCACACAAAGAACATATTTGATTAAGTTTTAGGTCTTTGTTCTTACCCAAGGTAGCACACGAAGAGTATATTTTCTTGAGTACCAGGTCTTTGTTCCTGCCCAGTATAGTATACAAAGAGCATATTTGAATTGAATTTGCATGCTTATCGTTGGCTAGAATATGGGCCTTATCCATTCCTCACTGCTATGGTGAAAGCAAGGCAATGAAAGCCTCTAGCCAAGCCCTTGTGCCCTTTAGATAATAATAATAATAATAATAATGATAGAATAAGGGGGTGTGCTACATTCTTCCCCATAAGCCAAGGAGTCGCCTGCAAACCATCCGCTGAGTGGAACCACGAGATGTCATCCTGCTTATCTTTGCACTATTCCTTCCACAACCAATTGCTACCAAATTTCAACAAAAATGAGCTCTACTAGGGAGTGCTTCCTTTGCTGACCAAAACCATGAAAATGGAGCTTGGTTACGAGATAAAATCTTGAGGAAAGAACTTTCATCCTTGTCCAAGACAGACCGCGACACCAGACTCTCATCCAAATTCTGCCAACTCGATAAGGGCTCGTCGACAGAGAGGGAGTAGAAACGAATTTTCACGGTGATCCAATAGTTGCATTGCTCCTTTAAATGAGAAAGAACTAGACCTGTGCTTTTAATTTCCTTCATGAATTCAAGTAACAAGCCATGTAACTTCCACATAGGTGCCATCCTTTCTTATGGTGTGAGTGATATATCGAAACATATTGGTTGCTTATGATTGTAATGCATACATTGTGAGATTGTAACTTGGATCTGTTTGTGCATACCCACCACGGGTGAGGTACAAAAGGGCGTGTGGCTTGCATGCTCACCCATTTCCACCTCCCACGGGAATCTATGACCTAATTGAACAATTAGATCACATTTCAATGAATGATCGAGGTTCACATAAATTCCAAGGAGTTGGGCTATCCAATCTAAATTTTCATTCTTGGTCCTAATGTTTTTTTGGCTTGATTGCATTGAGAAGATTGTCATTCCCATTGGAGAAGTTATGTTATGATTTGCCATTCCTTTCACCCATTTATCCCTATTTTCCTTTTCCTCAAACTTCAGGCCTGATTGGCTTGCTTGTCCGCCTCATAATTAGAGATCCTTAGAATATGGTATAATTTTTTGTGCTAAAAATAATTCTTTGAAGGAGAAAATTTAGCTTCTTAACCTTAGGAATTGTACCTTTATGCAGGAATTGAATCATTATGAGAGAATCCCCTACAATTGTGATCCTGGAGATTCCTTTTTCCTTGGTTATCTGAAGTCGTAGCAGGAGCCCATACATCTCTGCCATGTTGTTGATTTCTTTACCAAGGCCCCAAGCAAACTATATTTCTTGATGCTCATCAAAATACCAATGTATCCCTCTACCACCCCTTTAAGTATAATTTAACATTTATTTAATATTTTAAAAAAATATTTGTAATAATTGAATAAAAATATTTGTATTTTAATTAATGATATTAAAAATTAATATTTATTATAATTAAAATAAAATTTTATTTATTTTTTTTTATATAAAAACTCGATTTCCAAGTTTGAAATTAAAACCCAAGTTTTTGGAATGGTTTCTAACGGATTGGAGATGTTCATTCTAATTCCCAAACTCCCCAAAACATCAAAATATCAAAATATGCATATCACATCTGAACACTTCAACGTTGGTTTTTAATTTATTAGAGATTGACGGAATTGCACGGCTGAGGCATGCACATTTATAAATTTTAGAAAATATGAAAAAATACCAACTCATTTAATGGAATATTATAAGGATTATCTGAGATGTTTTTAAAAGTTCGTTTGCCCTTTAAATATTAAAAAAAGAATGCAGACTTTGAGTAATGTAAATGCAAATTAGGAGTATATTTTAGGTTTTTTTTTTACTTATGAATTAATTTGGAGATATTTTAATTTCGTGGAAGCATAAAAGATTTGTAGTTTAATTTTTTTTTGGTATTTAATTTTTTGTTTAAATTTTATATGAATTAGTTAGTGGAATAAATATAATGTTAATGTTAAATACTTTTTATCTTATGTTTTCAATGTCAATAATAATTGAATTTGACCAAATCAAACATCAAGATTGTTGAATTGCACACATGTGCTTTTACAAAAGAATGAGCTACAAAGGGGATGATCAAAGTAATGGAGAGGATCATTGTGGCTCAAGTTGTGAGAATGAATACACTAAGTTCAACCTTGCAAAGATGTTGTGTATCAATTATATATTTCTTTAATACAACTTGCTAATCACAAAAGACTCCAAGAAGGAGGTGATGATCAAGGTGGAAGAGGAGGAGGAGGAGGTGTAGATGGACGTGAAGGAGGAGGACTCTCTCATCCTCAGACGTCAACTCTTGTCCTTGTCCTTCTTCATGTGCCATGACTTGTGGAGTTTGTGGCCTCTTTCAACCAATTTGACAGTTAGGTTCTTCAAGTGCTTCTTCTCCTCTTCTCAATTTAGACCTTGTAAGCATTCAAAAACCTCGCAAATTCTGTCAAACCTTCACAAAAACCATGCTCCGATACCAAACTAATCCAAAATTAAAAATGAAGGTTTCATATAATCATCTGCAAACTAGTTTATGTATTTTAGGCAATGGATTGCGATTGTAAAAGCAAACAAACTAAAGTAATTTTTTCAGATTTTTAATAATTAAAATGGACAGCATGCAACATCAAAACACAACAAATTGATGACGGAGTTCACCCCTCCTAGGCTACGTCTCTGGGTCCAGCTTCCAATAGTGGCCTTTTTTTATTATATGTTCAAATGCTAAATTACATCAACATACAAGTCTCAATTTGCAAAAATAACATTGTCATTGCATCTTGAATGCCCAAAAACCCCTGTGTAGGGTATTCTTGGGCTAAAAAAGGTTCAAAAATGACCAAGTTAGGCTATTGTTTTTCTTCCAAAGTTGCAATTTAATTGCTCTGCAAATGCGCTTCCTCTGCAACACTGACAACAAAGTGGCTCTATTATGTGTTGGTATGTCGCATTGTTGGTCATTTGGGGCCACATGTGATTGAGGTGTGTGGACCATAAGCCACGCGCCCTCCCTGGCCCTGCTCTCGGTCTCATAGCATGCATGTGACTTGGACTTGGGGCATGGGCAGGGTGCCATGCGCCCTACCCATTTGAGCTTTCCGCCACAGTTTTGTGACCTATAACGTGGCCTACGGCCATTCCCTTGGGCGTTAACCATTTTCCATAGCCCCTGATGCCTTAGCCTTTAGTTTCGGGGATTCTATGTCACTTGGAGCTGGGTCATTCAGGTGCGCCCACTGACTTGACCCTTGCCCTAACTGCCCAACTATTCAAACTTAAATGAAACTCGTCGACTATGTATACCAAGAAACACCTGTAGCCTGGTTGGTCAAATGTCCTTTCCGCATTTGGGAGGTCATGGAGTCGAACCCCGTGGAGGCTTATCGGTTGGTCGAACCAACTTTTGGCCTTATTCAAAGTGCCACGTGGTGCCCTGGATTGGGCCACATGTCATTCGTAATTGGCACATTCCTCAAAACCATCAACCAATGATAATGCACCAAGTGTCATCACGAGACTGACCCAAATGAAAAATTTTGATTGGCTTCCGTACTACCCGGTTAGCAAATGACATCACCATAATGTCAGCATGATGTCATCGTAAAGACTACCACATTGCATCCATACACTACACATCAACCATGCAAGTTGACTTTTTAGTTGTTTTCCAAAAACTTTAGAATGTGATAACTTCCTGATACGACATCAGATTGAGGCAATTCAAGCATCATTGGAATCAAAACGTCGAAATCTATGATTTGGTGCCTTTTTCAGGAGGTTTTGAGCATTTTTAGTTTTAGCATATTTTTGATCCCGTAGATCAGGCATAATATTGATATTGTTGAGAGAGCATCAGTTGTATGCCAAGATTAGAAAATACAATTTATTTCAAACTGAAGTTCATTACTTGGGACACGTTGTTTCCAAGGAAGGTATAGTGGTGGCCCAAAAAAGATTAGAGCTATCATGGAGTGGCCAACTCCTAGGAATGTGGATGAGGTCAGATCATGCATGGTATTAGTAGGTTATTACAAGAGGTTCATCAGGAACTTCTCATGGATTTTCTATCCTATTACATCCTTTTAATGTAAATGGAAGAAGTTTGAATGGACTGAGGAGTGTGCAGCTAGCTTTAAGCAGTTGAAGCATTTACTTATAAATGCTCAAGTCTTGAAGATTGCAGATCGTAATAAGGAGTTCGTGGTATCTATAGATGCTTGCAAGAGAGGAATTGGTGGAGTCCTGATGTAAGAAGGACAGGTGATATTCTATGATTCAAGGAAATTGAATGAGCACGAGCAGAACTATGTGACTCATGATCTTGAGTTTGCAGTTATCATTCATGCCTTGAAGATGTGGAGGCATTATCTTCTTGGCAAGAGGTTTAATCTGATGAGTGATCACAGTGGGTTGAAATACTTGTTTAACCAACCTAATCTGAATGTCAGGCAAGCTAAATGGTTGGCTACCCTCAACGAGTTTTATTTGAGATTAGGTACATTAAGGGTAAGGAGAATAGGGTTGCAGATGATCTTAGTAGTAGAGTGCAAGTGAATCATATTGCATCAGTGAATTCTTATGGGACATATCTACAGGAGAAAACATTACAGGCAAGGGAGCATGATGACAGGTACCAACAGTTGAGGCACAGGTTACAACATCAGGGTGAAGGTGATAGGGATGACAAGTATCAACTCACGACATATGGCTTGGTCAAATTCAAGAACAAGATTTATGTGCGAGATAACAATGAGCTTAAGAAGCTTATATTGAGGGAGTTTCATGTCAATTCGTATTCAGGTCACCCGAGATATCATAAGACATTTACAATTGTTAATAAGCTATATCATTGACCGAACTTGAAGAAAGAGGTGGTTGAGTTTGTTGCTAGAGGTATGGACTATCAGCTAGTGAAAGCAAAGGGTAACCATCCAATTGGTTTGTTACAGTCGATTCTTATTCCATAATGAAAATGGGAGGTTTTTTCCATGGACTTCATTATAGGTTTGTTGAGGACATCGAAGAAGCATGATTCCATCATGGTTGTGGTTGACAGGTTAAGTAAGCTAGCTCACGTCATTGCAATTAAGTCTACAAATTCAACTAGCAAGGTAGCTGAGATCTACTTTAGGGATGTTACAGGCCATTTTGTCACATTCAACCAAATGACCTTGAACTTGAATCAATCATCATCCATTCAAACTTTGCAATCATCCCCCACAAAGAAAAAAACATCCCCTTTCCAGAAGTTCCAAAAATTATGCATTATATTGGCTAAAACCCTAATTTAGGTTCTCTTCGCACATTCCTAGTTCAGTAAGTGCGGTGGCACAGGTTACATCAAAGGAAAAAGCATTTCTTAGCGCAAATTTCTTTCACTACAAGTGCGATGACCCTTGAAATGAGGAAAAAATTAAATATAATTTCGAAGCTTCCACTTCTAGAGGCTTCTATCATGGAAGTTTCCATTCTCTATTAAAGATGTCCTCAAATTCCTACAAATGAGATCTTATCACTTATCCCATAGAGCTTATCCACTTCTAAAGTGGATCTTACCCTAGTTTAATGGATCTATGACCTCCCCATTTCTCCTATAAATATAGTACCTGCTTTTAGGTTTGGATTGGCTTTTGGAGACTCTAAGTTATGCCCTCCTGCTACTCATTTGTGTCTATAGGTCAATAATCAATCCATATGCTTGAGGTATGATTGAATGCTTGCTATTATGGAAAAGGAAGGACAAGATAGTTGGGAGAGATCTACAAGGTCAAGGCCTACAAGGGTTGTAATATTCTCCTACTTTTATTAATAGAAAAGTGCCTTGTTTTCTTATACATTATGTCTCATTTATGCATGTGTAGAATAATGAATCATTGGCTTCTTGTTTAGAGTTGTTTGTATATTATATTTGTATGTTTTGGTTCTCTTGCTTGTTTTGGATAATTTTCAGGTTCCAATTTTAGCATTTGGAGTCAAAGCTAAAGCTTGAAAGCGGGGAGAAGAATAGAGTTTGCACTGGTTCCCAATTAAGTCTTTCTTCTATATTTCAAACTTCTCTAAGGAAAGCATAACAATTTTGTCTTGGTTGTTTCTAGATCAAGCCACTGGGTCTAAAGAGATTACTTTTGTCCACACTCAAAATTTATCCATAAAACAACTTGGCGACTCCAATTGGGAAAGGGGTTGCATTTGTCTTTGTAGGGGATGATTGCAAAGTTTGAATGGATGATAATTGATCTGGGTTAAAGGTCATTTGGTTGAATGTGACAAAATGGCCTGTAATAGATTTCCCCTAAAGTAACAATTCAGAAGTAGTGGCTGAGGACTAAAATGCTTTACCATGTGAAAAGTCTGGATCAAGAATACACTGGTTGAGATCATCAATTGTCTATTATAATACATTATCATCATGACATCACCCTCGTACATTGGAGTATATCAGAACGTTCTTCCATGTACCTTTTGGTATATAGGACAACGCTCCACATACAACAAGTATATCATAATGTCCCCATCGTACGGTTACGCATTAGACAACATTACTACAGACTGCGCTTCCATGTACCTCTGGGTATATTTTGGAAGTCCCCCCCAGATTGGAAACCTGCCATAGGTAACCAAGCCAATCACTTTGTTAACTGTAATATACCGAACACAACATTCAAGGAGATTGCCTGCATGTACTTAACCATATATTGTAGTTCACGGTGACTTGGTAATCCTTTTATGCATAGTTACCCCTCTTTATTTTTATTTGTATTTTTACTTTTCAAAATCAATTAATTAACTCAGTTGCTACTCCTTAGTAGACCTTAGGTTAAGTTTGATGAAAACAGTTCCGGAGTCTACCAGTCAAGGAAACCCTTTTGATGGGAATCTTGGTCATTTTCCCTCTCTTGGAAATATTGGTGCTCCTTATATGGCTATGTTGTTCCTTCCCAAATTTACCATAGGTTTTCTAGTATGGTTATTCTCAACATCCTTGGTTCCGAATGTCCAAATTGTTCCACAACCAAGTCCTCCACCTGAAAAACACCAACCTCACATTGACCCTTTTCCTTCTTCACCCAATGTTTCTTCATCCTTTTCTTCTTCCTCGCCTGTAAAAAGTCTTACTACTAGTAACCATGACGTTAAGAAGAAGATGAAAAGGAAGAATAAGAAAAATAAGTAAGGGGACAACCAAGCAACCATTGCTACAAATGCAACTATGTCGAGATACCTTCCAATAAGCCCCGTAAAGTTAAATTCCCTTGCAAGCTTTGTAAGGGTAACCAACTTCTTAGAGATTGCTCTGGTATTCCCAAAGTATTGTAAGTGTGGTCCACAGGCTCACATAAGCCCTTATAATCTGCCTTGAGAGATCATGTTGGTGACAACCGTCAACTAGTGATAATAAGGTTCCTGGAAAAAAGGGAAAACTTAAGTTTCCCTGTAGGTTATGTGAAGGGAATCATCAAATTCACCTTTTCCCTTATATGGATGAAGCATCCACAGTGTTCGAAAGCCTTATTGCTTCTTAGCATCAACTTCCAATTGGCAACCAAAAGATTTCCCCCAGTCCCACACTCGTTGATGAAGTGATTGACCCCAATCCATATTTATTCAATCCCACTCTCTCTGAATGTGAATCCCATGAGTTTGTTCCCAACCAACCATTGGTTGAGAAAATAGTTGACTCGATTCCACCTTCAGTTGATCACACATTTCCCATATAGAGTGAGGTTCATACCACTTAGGTTCTTCTCATTTCTTCCTATCCCATCAAACCAGGGGACTTGTCTCTTGTTCTCACGAAACCCTCTCGAAGTAATCAAATTATTGTCTTTGATTGGAATAAATTTATAGAACCTCATCTCCCTTATTACATGCCTTTCCAAGTCATGGTCAAGTCTTGTGATAAGGATATATATTACATTATTGTAGATGATGGAGCTTCTGTTAGCATTCTATCCTTGACTGCTTTGCAAGCTTTGGGTTCCCCTCAGAATGTGTTTGTTACCCAGAATATGTTGGATTTTAATAGAATAACCAATAAACATTTAGGGATCCTTCCTTAAATGCCTAATACCTTCCTTGACGTTATTGTAGTATTAGGCTCCTTGAATTTCAATTTACTCCTTGGGCGTGACTATTTTTATGCCATGAACGTTGTCGTCTCCACACTCTTTCGAGTGACATGTTTACCACTTGATGGAAAATTTGCAATTATCGATCAACTTTCATTCATTGGTCCTGATTTGACTGCCAATCATCCATCTTCCCTAAGCGTTCCAAATATGAAAGTGGTATCTCCCACGCCAAAACTCAATTATGTGGCAACCTGTCCCATGACCGTACCTACTGACGAAGAAGAGCCTTTCACTGTTTGCTCAACTTCTTTTGACCTGGATCCAGTAGGTGATATGGTGAATCATTTACTGGGGTTGTTGGAGCCTAATATTTCCATTGGATCCCTTGATATGTATCCGTTCCATAACGTTGTTCTCCCATATGATGAGAACCTCTTCGAAGCCTTGGCCTCTTGGGGTCCATGATCAAGGTAAACCTATGAGGACGGTTCTTTTACTGTGTCAACCTCGTTAAAAAATGAAACAAGGTTTCATGAGCATAGTTCCTTTTCTTGTGTTAAGCTCGTTAAAAAATGAAACAAAGTGCTCTAAGCATAGTTCTTTTACTATGTGAAGCTCGTTAAAAAATGAAACATGTTACCACAAGCATAGTTTTTCTCTGTTTCAAGCTTGCATAAACATGAAACAACCCTATGAACATAGTTCTTTTTCCATGTCACCTTCATTTCATCCACCCATATCAGATGATCCTCTTCCTTCCTTCGTGGTGAACACATTTCTATCAGTAGCCAATAGTCTATCTGAGTCCATGAGAAGAGTTGGCAAACGAAACGACGTTGGGGGGGCATGCCTCTACTGTTATGCCAGGGGAAATATACTTATCTCAAGCCTAGTTTTTTCTCTGTTTCAAGGTGGTTTCAAGCTTGTGTAAAAATGAAACCACTCTTACTCTCAAGCATAGTTTTTCTTTGTTTCTAGTTTGTGTAAAAAATGAAACTTATTTTGAGCCTAGTCTTTGTTCCTTCCTGTGCTCGTAAATACATGAGAATAAGTTACCGAGCATAATTTTGTCGCTTTTTTCAATCTCGTTAAAATTTTACGAAAAAAGGAGCCCCCTGGAAAAATTCCACACTTTATTCTCGTGATTTCCATTTTTTACTAGCCTGTTTTTGCAAGATGAGCCTTGGTTTTCTCACTCCATTGTCATCATTTGCTTGGTTGATCATTCGCTTTCACTTGGTGCTTTTACCCTTTCCCGAGGAATTGTTGCGATGAGTGGTATTATTAGCCTGCCTCTTGACATCTACATGTTTTGAGCAGTTCCATCATGTTTGGAATCAATTTTTTTTTTAACATGATCGGGTACTTATATATTATAAAAACTGCTAGGAGCCAAGTCCTGTTACATATGTAAGGAGAAATAGATAAGGAGAAGTCCAAAAAGGGTTCGCAGACCCTGACTTCTTATAGGAAAACTTGAGAAGAACAGATTGAAAGAGGAAATGGTTGTATAGCCTTACAAACAGACCTGCGAGGAGACAAAATTTACAAGTCATTAGGCAGATTGCTAAAGCTGATTGACAAAGTCATCAATCTGTGGTTCTTTCTTAACACTAGCTCTGGTTGAGGTCTCAGCTTGCATACTTTGAGTGATAGATTTGATATGAGCGATTGCTTCCTCCATGTGGTTACATTTTTCCTTCAGGCTTTCTATCTCTGCTTTTTGTTTTTCCAACTTCTTTCTCTTTGATCTACTGTCTGCTTGAAAGTCCTCTTTGAGCTCATTGAAATGTTTGACGAACCTTGCTATCATAAAGCAATGGGCTTTACATAACGTGCAGCTGCTGTTTGCAATCACTCTGTCTAGAGGATTCTCGGGTTGCTCTCTGGTTTTCGGATTCTCAGCTTGCTCTCTGTTTTCCGGAATCTCAGCCATATCAGGGGAGCTGTTGGGGAAGGGGATGCAATGCAGGGACAGGGATAAGGGACTGGGGAAGAAAAGAAGGAGAGGGAGACCGGAAGAAGATAAGGAGAATGCCAAGAAGAGGGAACAGACCAGAGAAGAAGCCACGCATAAGAAGAAAGAACAAGCTCTGAGATTTACCAAACGATCGAGCAGATGAAGAACAACCGGGCAGATGACGAAAGACCAAGCTTGGAGATTGCTGAAGAAGCCCCTGGAAGCTTTAGTAGGCAGTCTCACGACTGTGTTGAACTGTTGGCGGCCTCGCTTGCTGCAGAACTTCTTGAGCTGATTACCAAATACAGGACCTTTACTCTCCTGCGAATATAAGAGCGAGTTTCTGATGTGCTCGTACAGAGAGAGGTTCATGGATATATATAGCGGAGAGGTAGGTTGAGCTAGCAGAGAGGACGATGTAAACTCGATGATCTGGCCTGGCTTGGGATCAGACTTAAAATGTTTGTAGCAGTCTATGGAGATTTTGAAAAGACCCCTACCTAAATTCTGCGTGAGAGAGTCACGGGAAAACTGGGAGATCGAGATCCTGTGATCGGTTCAAAATGATTGAATGGCAAACATGGAGAAGGGAGGATCGGAGTCCAAGACATGACAGACTGCGTGCGACTTGACTGAGTTTGGCCAGAGAGCACAAGGGGAAGTATGGAGAATGATGAGACATGAGATCGGGAATATACTTATATGACTAGTCAAAGGGTTTGAAAGGCAGCTAAGCCAACTACAGGATTGGTTTTTCGTATGTGGATTCATTTTCCCTAACTTGACCGATCTGTCTGTTGGATGCCTTAGTAGCATAGTGATCCGCTTCTGTGTTGTTGTCTCTTAGGACATGTTTGAAGGTCGTGTCCCCCATTTCTCTGATGTTGTCCGCAATCCTGAGCTTTACATTATTAAGGGCCTCTTTTCTAAATTCTGTCCCCGACACCATAGCTACAATAACGATGGCCGAGTCTCCCAAAATGATTGGATTCCTAATTCTCAGCCGATTCAGGATGATGGTGCCTAAGTAAAGGTTGTAAGATTCTGCCATATTATTGGACATTTGGCCCAATCCCCATTCATAGCTTACCAGAATTTTGCCTTGATTGTCCTTTATAATGCCCCCTGCGCCAGCTTCCCCCGGGTTATTTTTAGAGGCACCGTCGAAATGCAAAGTGGGGAGATTCTGGTCTGAAATCCATTGACTTACTTCTTCCTTTGTGCCTCTGAGCTTCCAGTGGATTCTTCTCGTGCATGCTTTGGGGTGGGATAGATGGTTGTTGCTGTAGTTGATGCCGAATTTGTTATACCATTCCATCTCTTCTTTGTGCCAGCTTGATTGATCTGGGGGAGCGACCAAGTTTACACTTATTGTTTCAGATATGAGCGCTGTAGTTTTTGCCAGAATACGGGCAGGGTTGGGCTTCTTGTTATTGAAAATACAGTTATTCCTAGCTAGACAGATTTGCCAACTAAGAGTAGCTAGGATGCATTTCCACAAACAGATGATGTTGTTTTTACCTTTCTTAGGAAAAGGGTAACATGTTGCCCAGTTTTTTTGGAGAGAAGATAGTTGATCAAAAGTCTCTTCAATTCATTGGTCTGACAATCTGGGGTCCAGCAGCTTTGGGCGAGAGGACAGTGGAAGAAAAGATGATGACTACTCTCCTCCTTAGCGCGACAGAAGCAACATATTGAGGGCCCCAAGATCCCTCTTTTCCTTAGGTTTTTAGTTGTGAGAACCTTTCCTTTGAGGAGAGTCTAATTGAAATGTTTGACCTTTGGTATGCACTCTGATTTCCAAACAGTTGTGTAGAGGTTCCATTTGGCTGTTGAAGTGGATGCCTGGAGAAATTTGTAACCCTCTTTGATAGTGAATTTCCCTTCGCTTGGCTCCCAGATGTACCTATCTTCAGCCCCGATGTTGGTGGGAGCGGCGCCTGTGAGAGAGACCTTAAGATTGGACCATAGATCTCTGAGTTCATTGGGAATTTGAAGGTCCTTCCAGCCCTGCCAAATGTTTTGGTCCCATATTGAAATATCATATAAGGAGATTAAGTTTCTAGCTTCCATCCAAATTTGCAGAGGCCTGAGGTTTTGGAGGAGGTTTCTTGGTTTGGCACCCATGATTCTATCAGTCCAAATATTGACCTCCTTGCCATTTCCAGGCACTTTGGAAATGTTCTCTCTGAATTGTGGGAGGACTTTTTTAATGAGCTTCCAAACAGGGGTGCAAGATCTTTCAACTATTGTTTCGGAAAGGGGATTAGACTTTGGTCCATTAAGATATTTCCTTTTCAGAACCTCCACCCACCAATAGCCTTTGCCGATGAGGATTCTCCAGATCAGTTTAAAGCCCATAGCATGGTTGGAGAGGCTCGGGATTTTAATGGCTAGTCCACCCTTTTCATAGGGAAGAATAACTTGCTCCCATTTGACAAGGCTGAATTTTTTAGACTCTTGCTTTCCCCCCTGCCAGAGGAAGCTTCTCATTAATAGTTCCATGTGCTTATGTATACTGGCGGGAGCCAAGGTGACCGCATACTGGTAGATGGGGAGGGCAGAGAGGATAGCTTTTATAAGGGTCATTCTACCAGCCATATTTAGCCAAGAAACTCCCCAACTTTGAAGGAGACCTCTCATCTTTTCTATATGTTTGGCCCAAATCTCAGCCTTGACTGTTTCTTTGGCTAAGGGCAGACCTAGATAAGAGAAGTAACTCCAATTCCTTTGCACTGGGATGTCCAGTATCAAGGAGATTCTTTGCCTGATTTGGTCAGAGACATTCCAGGTATAAATCTTGCATTTTTTATTATTCAGCATCCCTCCTGAGGCTGCTAGGAAGGCGTCCAAGACTTTCTTGAATCTTTTTGCCATTAGACTTGAGGCTCCCCCAATGAGAAGGGTATCATCCGCAAAGAGCGAATGGTTAATTTCTTTGGTCCCTCTTTCTATACCAATTCTAGTGATCTCTTTTTGCTTGCGAAGATTTTCTAAGTGAATGCTCAAAGTTTCCACCATAATGATGTATAAGAAGGGAGAGAGAGGGCAGCCTTGCCTCAGTCCCCTGGTGCTTCTAAAGTACCTTCTTGGACAGCCATTGATCAGGGGAGCTGTCCAGGGATTGGAGATGCATCCAGTGATGATGCTTGTAAAAATTTTTGAGATCCTGAATTTTTTGAGGACTGCTGTTAGGAAGTGGTGGTCAACTCTATCAAATGCGTTTGCCATGTCGAGTTTGATTATCATGCCTCGTTCCTTCCTGCTGATGCTGCTATGGATTGCCTCTTGAATCAGTATGACATTATCTGTGATTTGCCTGTGGGGAACAAATCCCCCTTGGTTCTCTGAGATTAAATGAGGAAGGAGCTTTTTGAGCCTATTGGCAAGAATTTTGGTGACGATCTTGTAAGAGACGTTACAAAGGGAGATTGGCCGAAAGCGGTCGAAGGAACGAGGGTTAACGTCCTTAGGGATGAGAGCAAGGTGTGAGGATTTGGTGTTTTCTCCCATCTTGTGATTTTTAAAGACATTTTTAACCATCCGCACAAAGTCTTTTTTGATTGTGTCCCAATGATTTCGGTAAAAAGCCACCGTGAATCCATCAGGGCCCGGGGCCTTATCCTGTTGCATACTGAAAGTTGCCGATTTGATTTCCTCTTCTGTGACATCCTGGTCCAGATCTCTATTTTGAGAGTCTGAGATTTTCCTCTCTACAACGCTGAGAAAGTCAGAGCTGTCTGACTGCTGAGGGATTGCTGTAAGAAGAGACTTAAAATGATTGTGAGTTGCCTCTTTAATTTCTTCTTGGACACTGATCTCTTTCCCTTTTGCCTCTATTTTATCTATCTGATTGTCGGCGTGCCTGAGTTTTATGTTGTTATGGAAAAAAGAGGTATTTTTGTCTCCAACCCTCAACCACAAGCACCTCGATATCTGCCTTTGTTCCTCTTCCTCAGCTCTATTTTGTCTATATAGCTCCCTGTACATTTCATTTTCATGGATTATATCTTCATTTGTGAATTGGTTGTTCTCCTTTTCTTTATTCCACTGCTCCATTTGCGTATAAAGATCCGCTTTTTTCCTCTTCTCCGTTGCTGTGTTTTCCTGAGCCCACTGTTTGATGACTGCTCTTAGGGATTTTAATTTGGTTTCCCAGACGTAATGAGGCGATCCCAGTACCTCCTTGGCCCACTGTTTTTGTATGAGGGAACGAATATCTTCTTTAAAATCCCAGATTTTGTTGTATTTGAAGGGGAGAGGCCCCAAGTTTCTCCCTTTTTCCAAATTCATCACCACAGGTTTGTGATCAAAGGCCGAGGCTTGAATAATTTTGCTCTTAATAGAAGAGAAGCTTGCTGCGATTCTTTCCTGCACGAGAAATCTATCTAACCTCTCTTTGATATTGTGGCAGCCTGTTCTTTTGTTACTCCATGTATATTTCCCGTTGAAGGGGGGTATGTCAATGAGATTATAGGTCTGTATTATAGCTTCCAGCGCCTCTCTTGAAGGATCTGCATGGAAATTTCCTGCGAGCTTTTCATCCACATTTCTTATTAGATTCAAGTCTCCTCCCAGAATTATGCTCTTGTCATGAGAGGACTGTAAATCTAAGGATAATGAGTCCCAGCAGGTTGCTTTATCCCGATAATGGTTTGGAGCGTAGATGTTGTATATGTTGAAGACTTCTTGAGAGACTTTGTTTTTGAGTTCTGTTCTTATCCACCAATTGCAAGATTGGAGGTTGATGTGATCCCATTTATTCTTGTTCCAGAGTGTTCCTATGCCTCCTGAGGCACCTTCTGAACCTATTGAGTAACCTTCAAAATTTTTGAATCTTTTGACTTGTTTTTGGAAATCTTGGTCTGAGATTTTGGTCTCCTGGATAAGGACGAAGTCTGGCTGCTCCTGATTTATTAAGTCACGGACTGCATTTATTTTTGAGGAGGAGCCCATCCCCCTACAGTTCCAAGAGACCAGATTCATCATTTACCAGATTTTGGATGAGTCCCGCTCCTCTCCTTTGTTTTTTCCCCGCTTCCTTTTTGCATGTCTAGATAGGAATCCATTGGTTGCTGTGCTCCAGTAGCCATCTCTTTCGCTGCTGCCTCATCTCTGAGTTCTTTATTTGACTTTCTACCTGCCTTTCTTGGGGGATCTGAGGGAAGGCTGGTTTCTTTCAGTTTATTTCTGGTGAGTATTCTCTCTATTGTTGGAGGAGGAGAGGGCAGAGGGATCGAGGGGGAGGAGATGACAGCTAATGAGTTGTCGCGGGGGGAAGGGGGAGGGGAAGAGGGGTCTTCAACTTCCAGAGATTCAAAGGGGTTGGAGGTGGAGGGAAAGGAGGGGGCTGAGCTAGTGGGAGGAGGAGGGGGGGGGAGGGTTTCCGGGGAGGGCTTAGAGCTAGGCCCTTGAGAGGGGGAAGGTTTTTTCTTTTTTACTTGTTCCCAGGGGCCGTCCGGAGATTCTTCATTTTCAATGGGTTCATTTAATTTTGACTTGCTACATCTATTTGAGAAATGTCCATATTCGTGACATACCTTGCATTTGAAGGGTAGTTGCTCGTAGTCCAGTTGTTGGATGTGCGTCCATTGATCGAACTTGATCTTGATAGCTTCCAGCAGGCCTTTCTCGAGGTCTACTTCTACACAAATCCTGGCGCATGCATGCATGTTCTCCCTTGGCTCAGATCTGTCGATGTATTTGCCGACTGCGTTCCCTATTGCCTTTACTGATTCATCCCCCCAACAATGGAGCGACAGATGTGGGAGGCGGACCCAGACCGGAACTGCATTTGGGATGTCCATTTCCGGATCAAAGTCTGGTGTCCATCTGTTCAGATAGAGGCCTCTTGAATCCATAAAGTAAGGGCCGTTTATGAATATGAGATTCCTGTACTCTTTTGTTTCAAAAAGAAATGTGTAATAGCCCCTTCCACAAAATCTGATGGCTATTTTCCCTTGGGTCATTGCGTTCCAGTTGCGTTCCACCCATTTTTTAACTAATCTTGGAGAAGGCCAAAGACTAGTGAACTGTCCTACGAGACCTCTTTCAGGGAGGGTGATTGCTGATTTCCTTGGCAGGGATGGAGGGAGAGAAACCTCCGGGATTTCATCCAGTTTCTTGACAAACTTAGAGACTGAGGGACGAGTTCTTGAAGAGGCATTGTCAGCAATCAATGAAGCGAACAGTTCTTCGTGGTTCTCTGGATCTGGAGGGGGGGGGGTTCCCAGCCATTCAAGACTGAGAAGCCAGAGCAAAAGGGACGAGAGTAGAGGAATGGGCCCCAGCGCAGAACCGGGCAGGAGGCCCGAGGGTGAAGGTAGCGCGCAGGAGAGAGAAGGGAAACGGGCTGGCTGCAGCCCTGCCAGGCAGGGCCTAGAGAGCAGAACCAGGCAAGCGCGGGACGAATTTTTTGAAAATCGCCTCCAGTCGAGATCTCTCAATATGCTCAAGCTCATGTCTGGAATCAATTGTTGCCCTTTATACCACTCATTCCTCCTATAGGGGTCCTCTTTAAGCTCTTTTCAAACTCCCAAAACATGAAAATATTTCCGAGCACTTATATTTTAGCACACGTTAAAGTAAATGAAAAGACGTCTACCCAATATAAGTTTAACCCCTTTCCAAACTGGTATGGAATATTTATGAAAAAGGAATAGTTTAGTTGAACATGGCTAAAAGGTTCTCTTGTGTATTGTTTTATGCCATTTCAGGCCTAAGAAACTAAATTTACGAAAAGGAACCTCTTGGAGTTTTCTTTTTCGCCTCTTTTTCAAACTCTCTAAACATGAAAAAGAATTCGAGTTATACGTTCGCTGGACTTGTAAAACCATTAAACAATGTAGGACTCGTAAAGCATGATGAGATCGAACTACTCTTTCTCAAGGTTGATTAAAAATACTCAAAAGGATTCATCTGAAGGATGAACTTATAGGCCAAGCATATGGTATCCTCCTCAAGCTTGTTTAAAAATAAAGAGGTATTTGCCATAAATGGTTGGGAAATTGGGGAAACATAGCATAAAACCTATTTATGGCAGCGATTCACTCTTGAACATGACACCCTTTCACCTTCATGGTTGTTTTGGGTTGGGGAATCTGCTTTCCTCTCTATTGATCACACCTTAATGAAAGTCTTCATGATGGGTATTTGAGTCAATGTTGCCAAGTCCATAAAGTGTCGTTGATATATTCAAGAGAAGTCCACCCTCAGTTGACATCTGCTACAATACTTTTAAGCCTTTTTTGATGTTTGTTGTCCCTGAACTAACTCTTAATCATAAACATTCCGTCTCAAATCTTGATACCCATTTCATGTCATTGATGGGGGATACATTAAGGCCCTCCTACGATGAGTCACTTCCTGTTGACATTAACACATTATCTAGGAAGTTGACTTAGAAACTCCCTTCAATGCCTTGGATCTTGCATACCTTAATGGCAAGTTTCCTCGCTTCCAACGACAGGTTTTCATCATTGGCCTCCGATCGTAAGATCTTGTGTGGTGTTTGAATTCAACTCATTCATTCACACCTCATAGATTTTACTTGAATACCTTGAGGACCATTATCATTATCAGTGGTTCGTCTCGTGTCTGTTAACGAATTTTATCATTGGCTGGTAATCAGTTTGTGTCTACCATGTTCAACTCCAACATATTTATTCACATGGTTAGACATGTACTATCGAGTGACGAGGTAGAATACCACGGATCTAGTTCCATCCATTTGGGCTACGATTTTAGGATTCATGCAAGATTACAAAGTATGATGGCTATAATCATACTGAAAGTCATCCAAGCATGGTTCCACAATATATCCTCAATGGAAGTGACTTTGATCATTCTACATGAAAATTGGCTTATATATTGAGTATGGGTATGCCTACCTGAGTGATGATGTCATCATGTTAATGTATTGTAATAGACAATTGATGATATGAATCAGTCTATTCTGAACATTTCAAATGGTAAAGAACTTCAGTCCTCAACCACTGCTTCTAACTTTGTACTTTAAGGGGCAATCTGTTACATGCCATTTTGTCACATTCAATCAAATGACCTTGAACCTAGACCAATCATCATCCATTCACACTTTGCAATTATCCATTACAAAGACAAAAACATCCCCTTTCCAGAAGTTCCAAAAATTCTGCATTATATTGGCTAAAACCCTAATTTAGGTCCTCATCGCACTTTCCTAGTTCAGTAAGTGCGATGACGCAAGTTGCATCAAAGGAAAAAAACTTTGGTCAATGTAGATTGCTTTCAATATAAGTGCGATGACCCTTGAAATGAGAAAAAAATAAAATATAATTTTGAAGATTCCGCTTCTAGAGGCTTCTACTGTGGAAGATTCCATTCTCTGTTAAAGATGTCCTCGAATTCCTACAAATGAGGTATTATCACTTATCCCAAAGAGTTTATCCCCTTCTAAATTGGATATTTCCCTAGTTTAATGGATCTACCACCTCCTCTATTCTCGTATAAATGCATTACCTACTATTACGACTGGGTTGGATTTTGGAGACTCTTAGTTATGCCATCATATTTCTCATTTCTGTCTAGAGGTCCATAATCCATCCATATGCTTGAGGTATGATTTAAGGCTTGCTTTTGTGGCAAAGGAAGGACAAGATAACTGAGAGAGATTTACAAGGTCAAGGCCTACAAGGGTTGTAATTTTCTCCTACTTTTATTAATGCAAAAGTGCCTTGTTTTCCTATACATTATGTTTCAATTATGTATATGTAGAACAATAAATCTTTGTCTTCTGGTTTCAAGGTTTTTGTATGTTTTGTTTCTATTAATTATTTTGGATGATTTGCAGGTTCCAATTTTAGCTTTTGGAGTCAGAGTTAAAGTTTGCAAGCGGGGAGAAAAAGAGATCTTGCATTGGTCCTCAAGTAAGTATTTCTTCCATATTTTAAACTTCTCTAAGGAAAGCATAACAATTTTGTCTTGGTTTTTTCTAGATCAAGCCACTAGGTCTAGGGAGATTGATTCTGTCCGCAGAAGGAATTTATCCATAAAACAAGGGAGATAGTGAGGTTGCATGGCGTTCCTAAGAAGATCATATCAGACAAAGATGCCAAGTTCACTTCCAAGTTTTAGAAGGAGTTATTTGCAGGTTTGGGGACAAAGTTGGATTTCAGTACAACTTATCATCCACAAACAAAGAGGGTTAACAAGATTCTCAAGGACATGTTGAGGATGTACATTATGCATTAACAGAGGAAGTGGGAGGAGTATATTCCACTGATAGAGTTTTCTAATAATAATGGGCATCACGAATGCTTGAAGATGAGTCAATTTTAGGCTCTTTACGGGAAAAGTTATAATACTCCTATTAGCTAGAGTGATCCAGTGAATAAGGTGTCGATTGGACTAGACATGTTGGTATAGATGGACCAAGAAATGTAGGTTATTAAGAGGAATTGGAAGGTAGCACAAGAAAGTAAGAAGAGTTATGCAAATCAACACAAAGCATTTAAGGAGCTTCAGGTTGGGTAGCATGTCTACTTGCGCTTCAATCCCAAGAGGAACTCCTTGAGGATTGGGTCATGTGCCCAGTTAATACCTCAGTATTGTGGGCCTTTTGAGATCCTTGAGAGGATTAGACCAATGGCCTGCATACTTGCACTACGGCCGACAATGAAAGTCCATGATGTTTTCCATGTTTCATTGCTTAAGAGTATGTGCAGGATGTTGATCATGTGATTGATTGGTCTGTATTGAAGGTGGAACCAGAGGGAGAATTCCCACTAGAACCACAATGCATATTGCAATGAAAATAACTCATGCTCCATAATAGATCAATCAAACAAGTTAAAGTGAAATGGAAACACTTTGGGACCAATTAAGCTACATGGGAGATGACTAATTAGATGTAACACCATCCTCCCACATTTATCCAAGTTAACCGATCCATCGGGTAAACATGTGACAAAGATTTACTATGTTATTATTCAACTCCCCATGTACAATTAAGGAAGTGGAATCGACAAGACAAGACCAATCTGACCTTCGTAAGGAGCTACAGAACCTTCAAGAGACAACCAACCCTTCAAGGTGCTCAACCCGTGAGACAACTTGATGTTTTGCTAATCTAGACCCCTAGTTGCTCCCATGACAAGCCATGCATGCGATTGAGACCCTCCAATCACTCCCACAACAAGGAATGCATGCGACTATGGCCTTTTTCAGGCATTTCTGTGCCAACGGCCCTAGATTCCGTGCCCTTTTTTTAGGTTCAGGAATCAGGCCACTGCCCAGAACCTCATGAATCTTCCAGAAAAGATAATTAACACTGAGATAAGGTTACTAATGCAAACACTTGATCAAGGAATTGATATGAACCTTACTATCCATGACAAGAATTTCGTCAAACATATCATAAACGTGAAATCTACAGGTCATAACAACAGATCTAAACATAAGAGTCTTAAAAATACCAAAGGAAAAGGAGCTCTTATTTATTTATGAAAATCCAACCAAGTTAGGGAGTTCCACGTACCACCCGACCATAGATTGGGCTGAACCAAATCTCTCTTTAAGCCAATCACCCCCGTGCCATATTCTAAGCATGAATGTGGGATCTCATGAAACAACTCAAACAAAACCAAACCAAGGCTTCCAGAGGCTAAACCACCTCAACCAATGATTCCACCTCATGGTCAGACATCATTATCCATCACTAGATCAATCTCTACCCAAGTTGTCCAGGGCTCCAGAGTGTTTGTTCCAACCAAGGCTTCCAGGACTAGTAACTCAACCCACAATTGCTGCCGGGCTCTATAGCATTTTTCCAACCAAGATTTCCAGGACTAGTAACTCAACCCACCAAGGGCTCTAGAGAGTTTTTCCAACCAATGATTCCAGGACAAGTAACTCAACCCAAGTTGTTACAGGGTTTCCAGAGCGTTTTTCCAACCAAGGCTTTAGGAATTAGTAACTCAACCAAGAACCATAAGGAACATGAGAACCAACCAGAAAACAAAAAGCAAAGAAACCCACAACACCGTGGCTATCCAAGAAATGGCAAGGCTAGGAAAAACCATTGTCAATCTAGGCAATCCTCCATGCCAAAGACAGATCGTGACTAAGAAACCACATGCATGCCAAAACTAGCAGGTAAATCATACATGCAACTCGGTACTTGCAAGTAAAACCTATTGTAGCTTATCGATCCCAATGTCCTCTTGCACTTTCCTACTCTTATTTTGCCTTCTTGCTCCAAATTCCAAGTATGCCACATTCCTCCAAGAGTTCTCCACGAAAATTCTAAGTGTCCAAGAGTATGAGAGAGAGAGATTAGAGACAGAGCTCCAAGCTAAAACTAACAAAAAACCATGAACTGATCCTCAAGAACCTTTTTATCAATGAGACTTATATTTTCTTCATTTTCCTCCTCACATGCAACCTGTGATCTTTCACCTTCCTTCTCTCCTATTTTCCATTATTTTCATAAATGAAATGCCAATTAATGCCTCTTTTCCTTTTCAAAGCCTTTTCCATTTCCTTTGCCAATTTCCTTAGCCATGAAATAATCACAAGTGATCCCCATCACTATGGTTTTTTCCCAACATTCAGCTTTGAATACGTGTCCCATGACAATGGTTCTATGATGTGCTCTAACTATGGCTCTTGTTCATGATTTAATAAGTATTTGAATGGTTCATGAATGCATGGGCTAACAAGTGTTGTTGCAACCACTTGAGAGGGAATTAAACCTTCTCGATGATTTTTAGATGAAGTTCATAGATTTAAGATCAAACATGCATTCATGTCCTTTAACTGACATGTTTACCATATGTTTGACAAAATATCTAGTGTGTTCTAGGAAATCTAGGTCAAGTTTTGGTTTTAAGTTTGAATGTTTAGCATTGTCGTCATGTTAAATATGATTTTGGAAAGTTACAGGAAGTTTCGGGCAGTGGTCTAGAGGCTAGCCTGGAAAAGTGGCTCAGATCTCGGAATCGCTGGCATAGAACAAGGGAATTTAGGTCATAACCACATGGAAGCAAATCTATGCGTGCGGTTGGAGGCCTATAACAACACTCTTGCCTTGTTTTGTGTGCGGTTGGGATGTTAGGTCAGTGAAAAAGGGTTTCAACTTAGGGATTGACCACCTGGGGTGGATTACAACCTTTTGAGTGGTCAATGGTCTTTGGAGGATGTTAGTAAAGTTGTCAGTTTGTCGGCCCCACTTCCATAATTGGAACTTGGAGGTCGAGTCTTGTCATAGTAGTACTCAACTTCACATTTACCCAGAGCGCTTGTAAAAGTAGGTAAATGTGGGGATAAGTAGTTACAAAGTTTATACAATGATTGGAAATTACAATAAATAGTTGGAGCAATTGTTACCATCCTTCTCTTTCAGTGTCATGTACGTGCACATGCTTATGGATATTTATATTTTATCGTTTAAGTATATTAATGAAACTTGTAAACGATCACAATAAATAAAATCCACCTGAATAGTTTGAGTGGACCTAATGGTTAAGAACATGTGTTTTCTCCTTGGAGGTCATAGGTTCAAATCATGAAGGGGGCACGGTATGTGCACCTTTATAAACTAAGTAGTTAAATCACCGCATGAAGGTAGTCCTTTGTCCCATAAGCAATGGCATCTCATGTAGAAGTTTGGTATGTAGCTAGGCCTTGGCCTTAAAATTATATTATTAATACTTGGGAATAATGCTTACATTAGTATATAGGTATGATTAGTTTGTTGGTTGTTGGAGTTTTTTGTTGAGAGATTTTCTCAACAATATTCTCCTTGTTTGGAATTTGTTGGATCTCATGAACACTATTTATGTGGCTTGTAAATTGGGTTTGCATGGAATATATGAATTGATTTGTGAGTAATCTTTGTACAATGTCTGCAACTCTATTTTTCTTGTTGGTATCAGAGCCTATATGGGCTTGACTCCCTTATGGGAGGGCCCAGGGAGATGGAAAACATGTGAGGATTGATACTATGTACATAAGTAGAATTAGATTAGATTAGTGTGTGTTTCTTGTTCAATTGTAGTTATGCGTTAAATTATTGTGTGTTTGTCCAACTTTTAATGTGAATCCGGAGGAGCCGCTGGAGAACAAAAGGGTTGCCCAATCCAGAGGCAATGCGATGTAGTTATCATCCCAGGCTATGCGAAGTTGAAGTTGTAACTTTTCATCAGGAAGGGTGCATCTGGAGAGTTTGCAGACTGTTGTGAAGTCCTATGACATAGGAGAGAGTCATTTCCTGCATGGGGGTCAGCGGACAAAGAGGTGGAATAAGAATTGCTGAATAAAGCTGAGATCGGGTGCATTCGTGGTTTAGACCTTTGAAAGTTGTTCAGTCATCTGCAACATGATCATTAGATCATGATAGTCAGTTGATTCCCTAGGAGACATCGAATGTTTCGAGGGCAAATATGACCGAAACTGGTTGCAGAGCAACAAATATGGGTGTGCATTGAAGCAAATGAGCAGAACCAGATGGACGAACAATGAATCCATGGTCATGGTCGTATAGTCCTGTGGCCGACCTACAACATCAGGTTCTGTCTAAACTTAGAGCTTCTCTCGAAGCCTCCTAGATCAGTATTTTCTAGACAGTAAGATGAATCAACATTCCACGTTGCCCATGTGATAATCCCGCATAAACAATTGCATAAACTCTTCTCTAGTATTGTAGCAGACTCGACCCTGCGGCAAGGTCGATTAGTTCTTGAGATTGTAGTCTAATCAATGTGTTGTTTTGTAGTAATAGTCATTTCCCAAGTGACCCTATGTTTGCATCCTCTTGCAATTTACATGTATACATAAAATTGTCAAGCGAGGCAATTCCTCTCTTGTCATCCTCTTTTCATTGTGGAAAAGCATCGCTGTCAGAGATAGTTATCAATTCCTTAGATTTCCTTTTGGTTGGATGTCAGCAAATCGAAGTGAACGAATGTACGAATCCATGCCCTTGACTATTCTCGTTGCCAATAATAGGGACTTGGAATTACAAAGAATGGTGTCCTAGTTCCATGGCATATTATTCAAAGAAACTTCTGTGAAGAATGGAGAAGTGGTGCAGAAAGGTCAGCATGATTGACAACAGTTACAGTTGCTTCAAGATCTGATTACATATTGTTGGAATTGATCATATGTTGCTCTATTCGATAGACCATCAACACAGTATCACATAGTGGAGCTCATGTTATACATTTTTATTGGTGAGCAAGGGTTTAACGAATCTCTTCATTCATTAATTAAAGTTTTTTTTGCGATTTACATGTATACATAAAATTGTCAAGCGAGGCAATTCCTCTCTTGTCATCCTATTTTCATTGTGGAAAAGCATCGTTGTCAGAGATAGTCATCGATTCCTTAGATTTCCTTTTGGTTGAATGTCAGCAAATCGAAGTGAATGAATGTACGAATCCATGCCCTTGACTATTCTCGTTGCCAATAATAGGGACTTGGAATTACAAAGAATGGTGTCCTAGTTCCATGGCATATTATTCAAAGAAAGTTCTATGAAGATTGGAGAAGTGGTGCAGAAAGGCCCTCAAGAACTGTAGAGAGCTTGTTCATGAGTAAGGCAAAAATACAGAAAACCCCATAGTTGTACTTGGAATTGAGAATTAAACCGGAGCTATACGGCAACCAAAACAGTAAAACTAGACTTGGTAGCTGTGTCTAGCTACACGACAACCCATAACTGAAAACAGAGGTAACTGTGACTGCAACCGAAACTGAAAACTGAAGGCTGGCAGAATGCCCCTTTCATATGCAAAACTGGCAATATGATCTAATGCATTTGTCGACATATCTAGGATAGTGATGAGTGAACCTTCTCGAGCTGGCTGAAATCCAAGTAAACCAGAAAGAACCAACCTTTTTAAGCATCAGGAGAGGGATCAGGGGGCTCCTCGGTGATGCGGCATCCATACTTGTAATCATCGTCATCATCAGAGGAGCTCGCCTGATTCTTCATGCTTTGAGAAGCTTTGCCTTTGCCAGAGCCTGAAGCTTTGCTCTGATCGAGGTTTGTCTGGATGGGGCCTAGTTTGTCTTTCGCCAGCCTGTCCGAAGTCGCTCTAAGGGAACCAGCCCCTTGACCTGAATTGAGCTCACTAAGCTCAATGGTGACCGTGGCCATAAAGGAAGAAGTGCCATGAATGCAGGGGAAACGTAACTTAGCGGCATAATTCATGGATTGGAAGGAGCTAGGTGCTATTATCTGTAATCCTCTGCCCCTACCCCATCCACTCCGAGTAGCAGGGTACCTGTCTGAGCGAAGGTCCATGCAGGAGGTTGAAGAGTCTGTCGTTGAGGAGGCAGCCTAGCACCCAATTTTCCCACATGAGCTGCCCCTTCTGCAACTCATCTGCTGTCGCAGTTTCGGCATAGCTGGAGGGGCGGGATGATCCGGCCTTCTTGGAAGACGAAGGAAGCAATGAAGGATAAAAACTAACTTGGCTTCAATGCTCAGACAGCAAGCGGGTGGCAAGCAAAAGAGCAAGGGAAACAGAGGATGGCTTGAGGGCAAATCCAGAAGCTCCTCCAGCAAACCAAAGCCTGGTTTACTCTTGAGAGAGGCCGAGAACAAACTGCTGCAACTGCAATGGAGGAGGAGCCAGAGCGGAGGGGATAAACGCGATTATGGCAAGTTGATAGCGCCATGATCAAGAAATTAATCGGCGTAAATGGATGTACTGGTGTCATTAAAGTCTCATTAAGCTGGAGCAGAGGAGGAGTTATGACCAGAGCCGTGAGAGGATGTGTGGCGATGAAGATCAACCACGCGCCCATCCAAACCGCTAGCCACGTACCTATGTTTCCGTCAGACACCCGGATCCGGGAATTCATTAATTAAAGCTATGTTGTAGTGGGATGGAAATTATAATATGTCATGTTATTGTTTTAGTTCTGTGCATAAAGTGCATAAACCATTGTTGAACTATTATGCATAACATAAACTAGTGGTTCTCAATGTTCTTCGGTTCTGAGAGAACGCATGGCTAGATTAATTGTGTGAATATGTTATATGTTGATGTATATTATTGTGCTTTGGGCTTCAAGAGCATCGGTTACAGGTTATGTTATGAGATCGATGTGTGTAGAAAGTCAATTGCATAATTTATTGTTGGATACAATCCAATATCGAGATTATCCTTCAGGATATCAAGAAGCGTCAATTATATAAAGTTCGTCAAAGATGGTTAGAGGTGATTATGTCTTAAATGAGTTGAATGGGAAGCTCGAAAATCGTGGTGGTGAAAAGAACATTGTTCGAGAGACTTCAGAGTGGGGACAAGTGTCGAGGAAGACCAACCAGATAGATGTGACTATATGTAATTTATGTTTCTTGTATTAATATTTGTAATGATGTAATGTAAGCATTAAAGGGGGGTCTTGGAAATAATGCTTACATTAATAAATAAGTAAGATTAGTTTGTTGGTTTTTGGAGTTTTTGTCGAGAGATTTTCTCAACAGTATTCTCTTCGTTTAGAATATGTTGGATCTCACGAGCACTATTTATGTGGCTTGTAAATTGGGTTTCCATGGAATATATGAATTGGTTTGTGAGTAATATGTGTGCAATGTGTGCACCTCTATTTTTCTTGTTTAATATCATACACAATTCAACCATATAAATATTCAAGGAAAACTTCATAGAGAAGCTTCATAACACTTCCATACATTTTGTATATGTCATGTATTGTAAATCTATCATGACACATGGTTTAATAAAGACATCAAGTAAGGCACACAACATAGGCAATTAACTTGGGACATCAATTACATGTATTAGATTGGGTAGCTTTCAACAACAAACCCAAATCTCTCCATATATAACTAAATATTTGTTATACATATTTTGATGATTACTTATATTGGATGAGGTGTCATCTAACTAATGAGAGCTATGTATATAAGGATAATTGACTTCTCAATTTCCAAAACTTACTAACTAAAATGGGTCTGACCTGGGCTTAATAGAACTCAAATAAACCTTTATAACATTGATCTTTAAATTGGTTATGTTTGTTGAAACTTTGAGTTGTACAACCTTATTGATTTGGATGAATGGGATGTTGCCAAGGTGACATGCTCGTTTGGAGTTCAACCTGGCACAACATGGATAAAACACTGACATGAAATTAATATAATGATGAAAACCATGCAATGGTTGTCCTTGTGTGTTTGCAAGCACGAAAAGAAGTGTTGATAAGTTACACTTGGGTTTGTTGTGATCAATGTTGGATTTGGTTACATTGTTTAGACAAGTTATATTGAAAGAGCTCCCATATAGAAAGTGATGATATTATAGAAAGAGGAGGGTGACTAAGTTATTGTGATAAAAGGGACATTGATCATTTGTTTCTAACCATTTGTTCTTTTGATACAACTAAATCTTGATTAGAATAAAATATTAGTACTTTCATGTTGAACCTGTGCAAGAAACAAGGGCATATACAGCACATATGTATTTATAGGTAATGTTAACATTGGAACAACAAATGATGCTATCTACAAAAATATTATTAAAATGTTTATTTTTAAATTCTAAAGACATTGTGATTGGCACAAATACACCAAACACCACAAATAACATATTTTCATATTTTCACAATTGAGATGTTCCTCAAAAGCACATCATTTTTATTTTTTTCAGTAAAAAATATGAGTAATTTTTTTCATCATAGAAAAAAATAAATTATAATTTGCATATGCTATAAGAATTCCTGGAGAAAATGCCTCATGACAAAGAGCTAAGAAGATGAGCTAACAACTTTGAGTAAACATAAAACAAAGAAAGAAATATAAATTTATGCTTGACAACTCACGCTTATCTTTTCTTTTTTGCCTTTTTTTTTCACATTTTGCGAGCCATCTGAATTTGGGTCAACGAGAACCAAAGCCAATTCAGAAACTTCTCTTTCTAAATCTAATATCTCTGATACATGACCTCGTTTTCTGCCTCCATTCCATTCCAAAGCCAATAGACATGAAGGTTTAGAGCTCTTTTATAAATGGGAAATAATTTCCGAATGAGCCACCACGACCCCCTCCACTTTGTTTCCAGCTTGTGCCAAGGCATCCACATCAATATGGGAAAGACGACTCTCCTTGATATCTTCTTCTTCATCTTTAGATAATTGATGTTCAGGGAATTGGCAACCTCTTAACTTGTTTGGTTGCCTCTTTTTCTTTTTTGGATTCTTCTTCACTTGTGAACATGCATTCTGCAAGTGTCCTATTTTAAAACAAAACTTGACAACAAAATGTTGTGTTTTTCATGATCTAGAACTTGAGACCAATGAAAGTTTTTGTGTTTCAATGTTATATGATATGGTAGCCCTTTGTTGATGTCAACCTCCAAACATATTTTGGCAAAAGTAAAGAGGTTGTTCTTTGTTATTTTTATGTCCACTTTTTTGAACTTTTATTTCCAATATCCTCAAGGACTTTGTGGTGCCAAAAAGGGAGAGGGAGGTTTGAAAACCTCACCCAAACCGATATAGTTTAGACCACCATAAATGTGGCATCAAACTCTAGGAACCATGTAGTGATGAAAAGGTTGGATCAACCTCAAAACTAAGGCCCCTCATTAAGGACAAAATCCAAGTCCTTATGAGTTTCAAATTGGACTATGAATAACCTTTTAGAGCATAAGTAAATGTCACATTTAGGTGTCCAACAAGTGAAAACCCACTAAAATAAAGCTTCAGGTTTTGGCCAAAACCATTAAATATGCAAATAATAAAATTTGAATGGAGGACAAAAAAGAGGGAAGATACCTCAGGGAGATACTTCCATTGTTGGAGCTTGCTCCATTTGGTCCACTATGTAGGGGCTTGGACTGATTTGATTCAGATCTGTAGTGGCTAGTGCCTTCCCTTGCATTGCTTCCTTGAACAAAATAGAAGATCCAACACAGTTCTTGACATTTTGTGCTCCCCACATAGCCTTGAGGACATATATATGGAATAGTTTTTTACAATGCTATAGTCTTTGAGCTAATAGAGGTCTTGGAGAACTTTTCCTAAAAGGCACATCATTATTAAAGAACACTTTAGTTTAGTTAAGTTACGTTACCATATTTCGAGGCATTGCTTTATTCAAATTCTGAAAAATTGCAAACTATAAAAACTTGTATTCATTTCAACTACTTATTTCCATCTTTAAAATAATTATATTTAGTGAATAAATTAACATAATAATATTATTATGAAATACAAATAAATAAACAAAAATAAAACACAAAAAATTGATTATTATATATAATATATAAAACTTAATTAAAAACAACTAAATATATAATATTGAAGACTATACGAAAACCAAACCACATGGAGGTAATATGTAATCAAAGAAAATACAAAAATATCACACAACAAAGAAAAACTTAGTAGACCTAACTTAGGCTAAAATGAAGCATTTACTACTTTAAGAGACTTAACTTTTAAGATTTATTATAAAATTGTAATTATAACTTTAGTCACTAAATTAGTATGTCAAAAACTAGTGTTATTTAAAAGTTTTTATTTGTTAATGGATAATAACACAATTTGCCTAAATGAGGCATCCCAATTAGTGATGGAAGTGTGAAGGAGTGTGAACCAGGATTTTGGTTCTTGGGATTTCAGGTTCAAATCCTCTCTCAATAAATAATGTAATCCTATATAATATATAATATAATATCAACCTACTAAATAATTTAAAGTATTTTTTTTACTTGTTATGTCACACATAACTTAACTATTGTTATACAAATTTCATTAATTTTCACAATAATTTTAGTGATGATTGATGATTATTATTTATAGTTGTAAATGCCAACATAATACTAAAATATAATGATTGTTATTTATAGTTGTAAGTGCTCACATGATGCTAAAATATGAGCATTAACCACTGATGTAATGTATGAACACAAATGGAATTTCCACGCACTAAATGCTGTAAACATTATATGAGAGTAGACATTATCTCTTAATCGAGTAAGAGAAGCACTACCTTTTAAACCTACCATAAATATTACATACCTTAATATTAAAGCTTAATTATTGCGTTGATTCGAGAAAATTGGTATAAAAAATTAAATATTTTTAAGTGAATGAAAAGTTTGGCACCAAATATTTACTATTACACTTAAATAACACAAAGCTACTCTTAACATTTAAAATAAGTTTAAATAATACCTATCAAAACTTTATTAATTCTAACTTTTCTTCAATTAAATTAAATTATAAATAAATTATTATTTTTTTCTCCGTAAATACTAATTCTATTAAAAAAGGTGAAAAAATATATACAATGAGGTCAAGACCTTAGAGGAGGCCAAGGTCATTCCTCAACCAAAAACTCAGGGACATTATAGTTCAGGCCTTCAACCAGATTTACAGTACAGACTTCCAAAATTTGACTTTGGTCCCTGACATACTGACAAAATTTACCAGGACTACAATCATCATAACCTTCATTGACCACAAAAACAAAGTAGCAACTGGCATAGCCATTTTTAAGATAGAAAATAAAGCCTGTGTTGGCTATTGTGACTGCCTGAAGCATGAGAATGAACCAGACATAGACGTCTAACTTCAAAATCAAAGACACAAAACCAAAATTGCATAGCATATAATCTAAAAGGCTACCCGGCAGAAAGGAGCTGTGATTAATCTGCATGACTTGGTAAAGCTGGCGTGTCCTCATTTACCTGGCTAGTAGAAGCTACCCAGGTCACGAGACCGTCTTCGTCCAGTGCCGGCGCACCTCCATCAGGATTAGTAACCAAATGTAAAATACTAACTGCTCTTTGAGATGGCCCGCAAACTAAAACATCTTTCTGAGTTGGATCAGGCTGCTGAGGCGCTTCCGAAACAGGGGCATCCTCTTGCATGTGGTCCGCATGAAACACTATCCCTGTCATGTACCCTAGCAGAACACTATCATCCTGAGAATGTGAGGAGGCGGATGGAGTCGAACTGAGCTAGTTGCTCTCCTCCTTTGAGACAAATATGGTAAAATTTACTGTCACCACAGGCCTGTTGAGCCGACTTTGGAACGTAAACCTGGAGGTCTGGTATGAATTATTCGGGATAAGCCTATCTTGATCCAGAGGCGGAGATGAAGGAGGAGCTAAGGCAATGGGAGCAACATTCTGAGGAGCAGGTCGAGAAGGGCGACCTCTGTTCCCTGAATGACTTCCTCGACGCGGAATTCCTCGGCTGTGAGGCATGATTACAGAGGCAAAAGAACAGGGAGAACGATTGAAACAGAGCAGACCAGAAATAGTAAGAGCGCTGAAACATTCAGGGCGTTTCCAGAGCCAAGCTAACATCCAGACACAAAAGACCAAACAGGGGATCTGAAGCGGCTTTGCTTCATAATAAACAGAGTCATTAACTGCGACAGGGGCGTTGAGCGGATCCATGCCAATGAGCCAAATTGTGTACAGTGCAGCCATGCTTGCATTGATATCAAACCAAATTCGAGACTGCTCCGAATTTAAGTCCTCTGCCCTGAACCTGATACGCCATCCTATGACGCGTACCCTGCATACCTTCCGCCTGCCATCCGTCAGGCCAGATGTCCGTTTAGCGGAGTCCATCATTGAATGCTGTTAGAGTCACCCGCATCCGGGGAATTATAAATAAATTATTATAAATAAATAAATATAATATTAATTTTGTATTAGTGTTTTCATTTATAAAAATAATATTATTAAATTATGTATAAAAAAAAATTGGAAGAAATTACATTGAAGATTTTGGTTGATGTGTTTCGAACCAATGAGTGTGGTTCATCTTCAGGACACAATGACGAAACAGATCTAGGAAGAGGGTTAAATAGGGAGACAGGTCAACCTAATAGCTAGAAGATAACAGCTATAATGGCTCCTAGAATTTCTGATGAAGACCACTTTTTTGAGGAAAAATCCCATCTCCCTAATGTTTTTGTCCAAAATGGCTATAGCAGGCAGCAGGGTGTCAGAGCTTTCCTCAAAGCGAGCAAGGGTCCCAAGGTCAAGAAAGAACCCATTGATCGTAGTTCAAGAGTCCACCTCCCCTTCATCCAAGGGATGACAGATAAGATTGCTAGGATCCTGAAGAAGCATAATATTCCTTCGACCTTTAGACCCCTCAACACCATTAGAAGTTCCCTTAAGTCTGTTAAAGACCGCGTAAACCCTATGGATATGAAAGGCGTTTATATCATCCCTTGTTCTTGTGGAACCTCATATATCGGTGAAACTAGTTGTTCTATTAACTAGAGGATTAAGGAACACGCTGCTGATATCAAGCACGGGAAGACCAAATCTTCAGCTTTAGCTGAACATGCGGAGAAAACCATGCATCATATATGCATTGAGGAGGCTAGGGTTATCGCTAAGATTTCTCATTTCCACCATTGCAAGTTTAGGGAAGATATTGAAATTGAGAGGTCTTCCAGTAATATTAATAGGGACGACGGCTGGAAAATTAGTAGTTGTTGGATTCCTGCCCTCTCTTCTTAATTTTCTCTGTCTTTGTCTAAGCCCCTTAGTTAGTTTTTTTTTTTTTGAACAATATTTTATGAGCATTATTATTATTTATACTGTTGTTTAATAATATAATATATATTTTAATCTCTTTTTATTAATTTTTAAACTTTAATATAATATAGATATATTACACATTTAATTCTTTATTAGTAGTTTAATCTTTGATTATAGCGTTATATATTTAAATAAAATAAATTGAATTAAATAGTTCTAAAACCCTAATCTTTAGTTTCTTTGTATATCTAGATTGTTATAAATAATTAATTTTGATTTTTTATATTAACCTATTATTACATAAATAACCATATTACATATTCATATATATATATATATATATATATATATATATATATATATATATTTTTAATACTACTACCTAAGCACCCACGGGGGATTTGAATCAGTGACCTATCGCAAGAAGTGCCTTAACAGTACATCCATTCATCGTCAATCCAAAGCCCCATGGACATATATATATGAATATTAATTACTATATTATATTTATATATTTAAATATATATAATATAAATATTATTTATTAATATATTATAATTGAAGATAACAAAATAAATAAAGATTAGTTATTATTTTTAATTTTTGATTATCATATAAATGAGTCAAAACAGATATAGTGGTTAGTAAGTTAATAAGAATAAATATATTTATATATACATTTTTATTAAAATAAGCAATTAATAAATTAATAATAATATAAATATATTTTTATTAACAAAAAAAATTAACCTTCTCCCTCTTTCCTTCCCCCAGTAAAACATCATTGTTATCTCCCCCAGTCAAATATAGTTGTTATCTTCTAGTTGTTAGGTTGACCTATCTCCCTATTTAACCCTCTTCCTAGATCTGTTTCTTCATCATGTCCTAAAAATGAACCACACTCGTTGGTGACCAAAATCTTCAATGTGATTTCTTCCCAAAATTCTTATACATTATGATATAGATCACAGAAGTTTGAATTCGATTATTAAATTAATTATTTAAAAATAAATAAATATAATCGTAATTTTATATTAGTTTTTCACATATAAAAATAATATTATTAAATTTAATTTATATCGGTACAAATAGTTTTGCTGGACATAAAATTGAATCATGGTGGGGTACTCAGGGATGATGATTTCTTTAGCATGGTGCTTACCTTGGGTATAATCATTTATTTTATTTTAAGAAATACTCTGCCTCGTACTTGAAGACTTGTGAGAAAAATGCCACGCTATGCCTCATACCCTCATGAATTATGAAAAGAAAATGCGATGCTATGCTTCGGATTATGAAATGCTATGCCATGGTTTTTATTATCAATAGTTAAATTCTATATACTTACACGACATGCTAAACTTTATTCTTATAGCAAAGTATAAGCTCGTATTTAATTATTACAATTTCCAGAATTGCTTTAAATACTTTCGGCACCTTTCAACCCATTTCTTAAAAATTTAAATTGATGAATATGATTTTGTGGAAAAAACAAATGATATCAAGTGGCATCATTAAAAGTATTAATGTATTTTATTTAAGGGAATTTGAAAAGGATTTGAAATTAATTTTTACTGATATTTAATTAAATATATAATAACGTTATCAATAATTAATTAAGTTATATGTGTGTGGAGGGTAAGGGCGATATTGTTTAACTATAAAATATTTTTTCATTTGTTTGTTTTTTTGTTTTTTCTAAATTAAACTAAATTCTATTATTATAAAATAATGATACATTGAGGCTTTGGCCTTTGCTTGTCCGTGCCATAGAAGGCATATAATAGCAAAACATGATTGTGACTACCCATAATGGGAAACCAATCCAGTTCAAACATGAAATTGCAAATATTATCTTGCTGCCCACGCAGGGGAAACCAACATTTAAGTGCAGTGTCTAACCAATTTTTCAAAAAATCATTAAAAAAAAAACCAAATGGCAACAAGTTTTCCGAAAAAGCCCCGAAAAAAACCAGATAACATAATGCCCGAAACCTGAGACTCGAAGACACGTGGCATGTTGTGTGGCTGGTCAAGTGTCCTGCTGCGGCGACAGGTGTTCCTCAACGATGAAACACCTGTATTCATCTGCCGGCTACGTGGCATCCATCTCGTCTTCTGCCTGCTGCTTTGCCCCTGTGTCTTCTTCCACCTAATGGTCACGGTCCTTCTCCTCCACAGTTTTCTTGTCCGGAGGAGTGTTCTGCTTTGCCTCAGCGCGGTGTGTTCTTCCCTCGACCATGGCTGGCTCCTCGCTGGTAGGACGTCCACCTCCAGTAGCTGGCTCCTCGTGGAAGGTTATGGAGATGGTGGCGGTTATGATAGGTTGGTTCAGGGAGCTGTGGTAGGTGAACTGAGCTGAGCAGAGGGGTTGTTGTGGACTGGATGGGATTTCAATGGACGGAGAGTCAGAATGCTTCGGTTGGAGGTGGATAGCTCATGAGCGGGTATTTGGATGTCAGCCTGTGGGCAATTGAGCCGAGGGGGAGGAGGCGTCTGAGTCAGGAGACGGTGGAGAGCGAGGCAGTCTGCCTCTGCTACTCCCTCTTCTGCTTCGCATTCTGTGGTGAATTTTGGGCATGTTGACGCCGGGGGGAGGAGAATGACTGCTGGGAGACGGCTCAGAGTGATGAGAGGGCGCAGCAGGTTCAGAGGTCAGCTCAAAGGAAGGAATAGCAGCAGACGCGGGGTGGAGAATAAAATTGCAGCTTAAGCTCTGTGTAAAATGATTGCCTGGGCCAATTTCAATGCAGCATAGAATGTTGCAGCGCCTGCCCGTAGCAGTGCGTGAGCTCGGTTCTGCTGCGGCCAGTGGGCAGTGGCATTGCAGAGGTGAGGGATTAGAGACAGGGGTGGTGGAGTGCAAATAACCAGAGGTCGCCATTAAACCGAGCTGAGGCGGGTAGACGCAGTCGGATTGATTACAATGCCAGCTTAATTGCCATTTATGGTCGCTATTAAGTCATTTTATGGTTTGATGTGTAGGATTACGGAGGGCAATGTGGCCAGGCCACTTGTCGTCCCAATCTGCCGCCAGCGTATCAATCGTTACGTACACCCGCAGTCGGGATTTCCCATTTGTTTGTTAAACACTTGGAGGGTTGTCGATTAAAAATGACTTATTAATTTGTGTTCTTGTAATAGATTAGTATAGACTTTTACTACATGGTAATATTTATAGTTGTATAATTATTAGTCTAACAACATTACAAAGAGTCATGTTATTTTAATAGCATTACAAATAGTCATAACATATTTTTCATATAGTTGTCTAAGAAGCAACATGCTCTTTATATTCGTCTAAATAAATGAAATATTGCCAAGAAAGTTGGTAAGTAAGATTTATGGTTGTTCTACGTACAATTTTGTCTACTTATCTTTAACCTATATTTAGCGTTGATTTATTCGAACGTCTACATACTATATAAGTTTGAGGTCATTCACACGTCTATGTTGAAAAAAACTTTGATTGTCCATTCATGTATGTCTTCATTGTTTTTTACTTCAATTTAACTATACTTAAACTGAGCGAGAATATCTAAAATGTAGCCCTTGTTCAAATGTAGCAGAAAGTTCTTACTCAAAGTTCAATAATTAAACTAAGATGCAGGAACACTAGCTATGCGGCCTTGTTTATATGTAAGGTGATTGGTTGAGGTCTTATTATGGGTTGTTTAGTAACATCCATTTCTATTAGTTACTATTTTTATTTTTTTTAGTTTTATTTCCTTTTTATTTAACTTTTTTGATATTCTTTTCCTTTTTCTATTATTTCCATTTTCATAAATTATAGTTTTTTCTATACATTTTCAATTTAAGATGACTTATTATTATATTAAAAAAATATTTAATAAATTTAATTATAAACATTATATATATTCATAAAAATAAAACACACACACACACACACATATATATATACAAAGTCTGTATTGTAGGTGGAACCAAAGGGAGAATTTCAGCTAGAACCTCAATGCATATTGTAGTGTAAACAACTCATGCTTCGGAATAGAGCAATCGATCAAGTTAAAGTGCAATGGAAACACTTTGGGCCCAATGAAGCTACATGGGAGATGGAAGATCAGATGTAGACTTTGTATTCTTCATTTTTTATTGGTTTAAGCGAATGAGTTTTTGGTGTATGTATATATGTATATGGTAGTAAATACCGCGATGAGCTAGGTTATAAAGCTCCAATAAGCGGTATGTTTGTTTTGCTTTCATCAGGATGTCATTGTAAATACTACATCGAGCTATGTTATATATCTCCATTGGAAGTATGTTTTGTTTTTAGAGATTTGTTGGTCATAACTGTCATAGAACACTGAGGATGGTATTCCCCTAAGGGGGAGGGGTTTGTAATAACCCCAGGTTAACGTTTCATGTAATAAAGGATAACAAAGGAAAAATAATACCAAGGTCATGGGACACATATTCCAAGTTGAATGTTGGGAAAACACTATAGTGGGCATCACTTTTGGTTTATTTATGGATATGGAAATTGACAAAGGAAAAGAGGCAATAATTGGCATTTAATTATTAAAATAAAGGAAAATAGGAAAAAAGGAAGGTGAGTGGCAAATTTGCATGCTAAGGAAATTAGAGGAAAATTGAAGGAAAATGATGAAAAAGGAGACATCAATAATAAAAAGGCATCAAAGAACCAATTCACATCTTTTTTCCAGTTCTAGATTTTGTCAGTTTTTGCTTGGATCAATTTTGAGAGAGAGAGAGAGAAAGAGATCCAAGAGGAGGAAGCAAGCAAAGACAAGAAAAGGAAAGGAAAGGAAGGAAAAGGACAAGCAAATGAGAGCAAGGAGAAGGTTGGATCAACAACTTCAATAGGAGGATTTGGCAGGTAAGAGGTTGCATGTGTGATTTTCTAGCTAAGGTGTGAATGCATGTTTCATGCATTTGTTTATTTGGTCCATTTGTTGTCATTAACTTGGCTTTTGCCTGGATTGACAATGGTTTCAGCCTTGCCTTTCCATTTGGATAACCATGGTGTGATGGGGTTTATTCTCAGTTGAGATTTGGATTGCTGGAAGGTTTTGAAACCGAGTGAGGTGGTCTCATGAAAATTGCCAAGGGTTGGGGGCGGAGATGGTTTTCTTGGGAAGCCCTCGACAAGTGGGTGGAGACAGGGAAATCCCTCAAGGCACTATGAGGAAATTTTAAGGCATCCAAGCTTGGTTGATTTGTGATCTCGAGATCAGTTTAAGTGAGATCACGGTATTTTGAGGGTGGAGGAGGTTTAACCTCTAGAGTCTCTGGTTTATTATGTCTTGGTTTATCCCATGAGATCCCACATTCATGCTTGGAATATGACACAAAGGTGATTGGATGAAAGAAAGATTTGGTTCAACTCAATCTATGGTTGGGTGGTACGTGGAAGTCCATGACTTGGTCGACTTTTGCATATGTTAATAAGAACTATTTTTGTATTGTGACTTATGAGCACTTGTACTTGTTATTATGTTGACTTGATGGTTATTTTACCATGGTTAATATTCTGGTTATATGTTGGTTATAAGCATGGTTCTATGTTGTGCTTTAGTTATGGCTCTTGTTCATGATTTAATGAGTATTTGAATGGTTCATGAATACATGGGCTAACAAGTGTTGTTGCAACTACTTGAGAGGGCATTAGACCTTCTCGGTGACTTTCAAATGAAGTTCATATATTTAATATCATATATGCATTCATGACATGTAACTCACATGTTTACCATATGTTTAATGAAATGTCTAATGTGTTTTGGCAAATCTAGGTTAAGTTATGGTTTTAAGTTTGAATGTTTAGCATTATCGTCACGTTAAATATGATTATGGAAAGTTACAGGAAGTTTTGGGCAGTGGTTTGGAGGTTATCCAAGAAAAGTGGGTCAAATCTCGAAATCGCTGGCATAAAATAGGGGAATTTAGGTCATAACCGCATGGAAGCAAGCCTATGTGTGCGGTTGGAGGCCTATAACCACACACTTGCCTTGTTGTGCATGCAATTGGGGTGTTAGGTTAGTGAAAAAGGGTTTCAACTTAGGGATTGACCACCTAGGGTGGATTGCAACCTTCTAAGTGGTTTGTGGTATCTGAGGGATGTCGGTAAAGTTGTCGGTTTGTCAACCCCACTTCCATAATTGGAACTTGGAGGTCGGGTCTTCTCATAGTAGCACTCAACTTCACCTTTATCTGGAGGGCTTGTAAAAACAAGTAACGTTGGGAAGGGTGGTTGCAATGTTTATACAATGATTGGGAATTACAGAAAATAGTTGGAGCAATTGTTACCATCCTTCTCTTTCATTGTCATGTATGTGCACATGCTTATGAATATTTATATTTTATCATTTAAGTATATTAAGGCAACTTGTAAATAATTACAATAAATAAAATTCACATGTATAGTTGGAGTGGGCCTAATGGTTAAGAACATGTGCTTTCTCCTTGGAGGTCATAGGTTCAAATCATGAAGGGGGCATGATAAGTGCACCTTTATAAACTAAGTAATTAAATCATTGCATGAAGGTAATCCTTTGAACCATAAGCAATGTCACCTGGTGTGTACATTTGGTATGTAGCTAGGGCTTGGCCTTAAAATTATATTATTAATATTATACACAATACAATCATATATATTTATTCAAGGAAAACTTCATAAAGAAACTTCACAACACTTTTCTACATTTTGTAGATGTCATGTATTGTAAATCTATCATGACACATGGTCTAATAAAGACATCAAGTAAGACACATAACGTAGGCAATCAACTTGGGACATCAATTACATGTATTAGATGGGGTAGCTTTCAACAACAAACCCAAATCTCTCTCTCTCTCTCTCTCTCTATATATAACTAATTTTTTGTATACATATTTTGATGATTACTTATATTGGATGAGGTGTCTTCTAACCAATGTGAGCTATGTATATAAGGATATTTGACTTCTCAATTTCCAAAACTTACTAATTAAAATGGGTTTGACTTGGGCTTAATAGAACTCAAATAAACCTTGATAACGCTGATCTTTAATTGGTTATGTTTCTTGAACTTTTGAGTCGTAGAGCCTTATTGATTTGGATGAATGGGATGTTGCCAAGGTGACATGCTCATTTGGAGTTCAACCTAGCACAATGTGGATAGAGCATTGACATGAAATTAATATAATGATGAAAGCCGTGTGATGGTGGTCATTGTGTGTTATTGCAAGCACGACAAGAAGTGTTGATAAGTTACACTTGGGTTTGTTGTGATCAATGTTGGGATTTGGTTACATTGTTTAGACAAGTTATATTGAAAGAGTCCCCACATAGAAAGCACTTTGATGCACAAAACATAATGTTATTTTTTTTTTTACAATTCAACTAAGTTAACTAAAACAAATGATATTAACATAACACCAAATAATATTTTTTGAGTTTTTGATATCAAATATCATCAGTTTAGATATCAGCGACATTATATAGTTCTACAGATTATAGGCTTTTATTTCCTCATATCCTTATGGGATCATAGCTCTGTTCTGCATAATCAGAAATAGTATGTATCATCAGTTCTTATATCTCTCATATAATACATATAGCTTTTTTTCTATGAAAAAAAAAATAACACCAAATAATATTAAATGTACATTTTAGAAAGGATCATGTAAAGCGAAATAAGCCATTTAAAGCAGTGTTGCACTAATCGCGATTAAATCGGAAAATCGCGATTTTTTCAAATCGGAGATATTATCGGTCGATTAAATCGCAAATCGCGATTTTTTTGTTATATATATATATATATATATATATATATATATATATATATATATATATATATATATATATATATATATATATATACATATATCTATATCTATTTTTTTATTTTTTATTTTTATGAGGAGGAGGAGGTGACCCAAGCTACCCCTGTCACCAGTAGAGGACGTGGTCTACCTCCTGTAGCTCCTAGTTCTTCAGCTTCTAGAGCACAACAGAGTCTACTGCCAACTCCACCGACCTCTACATCTAGAGGGGCAAAGGAAATCAGTAGTATTAGACTTTAGTTATTTGGTTCATTTCATTGTATATGACATTATGACTCATGATATGAGATACATTATTATATTTTTTGTTGATATTTTGAGGCTGAGTTGGGAGTCATGAGTCAGGACTTACTATTCAGGACATGATTCACTGTTATGTGTGATGTGGCACTAGAAATGATATTAAACATCTTATATATTAGTTCTTTTATCATATTTATGTTTCAATGTATTTATTTTATGTTGTAGATGCTTTAGATATTAAAAAAATGAATTTTTTGTATGTTACGATTTTTTTCCCAATTTTTACCCATTTTTTCCCGATTTTTTATTTTTTATTTTTTATTTTTTTATCTGATTTTTTCCCCGCGCCGAATTAGTCCTGATAACTATTAGTGCAACAATGATTTAAAGTGATGATATTATAGAAAAGAGGAGGGTGACTAAGTTATTGTGATAAAAGGGATATTGATCATTTGTTTCTAACCATTTGTTCTTTTGAGACAACTTTTTTTCCCCCTAGAAAAATCGTAATTTTATTCAAATATTGAGTAAAATTACATGTTGCAGAGGTTGTAATAGCATACTGTAACAAAACTTGTCCTGCTAAGAACAGGATCTAAAAAATATGTAGCTATCTATCTATGCTTTCCTACCTTTCTTTTTTTCCACTTTCCGCCAACCTTCATTGTTGGGCGTGGCTGTTACAATAGTCATTTGTACTTTGTTTGTGGCAACCACGATTTCTTTTTCAAAATCTGAGCTTGTTGTAGAGTATGCTCGCTTGCTGCCTCCAATTTCCTGCCCTAGGTTCTCATATTGCTGCTGTGGGTTACTTGCATTTGGATCTGTTGCATATTCAATCAGATTTTCATTAATCTGTAGGTGTTGTGGAATGCTTTCTTTGTTGATTTCTGGGTTATTTCTTCCATCTTCAGCTTCTTGAGGTATACTGGTGGTTTCTTCATTCTTTTCCTCTTCTATATCAACTACCCATGTGGTTGTAAACTGCCATCCTTTCGGCTTTGGTGGCTGTCTTCTTTTCCTGTCTTTTTTATTTTGTGGGCATGCACTCTGAAGATGTCCAGTTTGTCGACATATGCGGTAGCGAAAGGCAGTGTTTTCATAATCTAGTGGTTGTGCCCATTGCTTTCCATTATGAAGTAAGAGAATGTGATCTGGTAAGCCTTGACTGAGATCAACCTCCACACAGATCCTGGCAAAAGTGTAGATATCCTTGGATGGGCACTCATTGTCCACTTTTAAGAATGTCCCCAAGGCGTTGCCGATTTATTCCAACACTTTGTAATGCCAAAAGTGGATAGGTAAGTTAAATAATTTTACCCACACTGGCATTTTGGAGACTACCATGCTGTTTGGATCGAAATCCAGGAATCAAGATTTCACAAAAAGGCCTGCATTGCCCCAGAACCATGGTCCTTCGTTCAATGCATATTCCTTGTCCTTTATGGTGTCAAATTTGACAATAAAGAATCCCTTTGAACAGAGATGGATATCACAATTTTCTGTCCATATGGAGTAAATCCATTGACGAAGGGCTTCCGGTTTGGGCCAAAAACCATTAAACCTACATATCACTGCTTTAGTTAAATAATCAGCATGTATTTCATTTACCTCTGGTATGGCGATTGTTAATGCAGGGTTCTATGTTGTCTGCTCAACAATGTAGGCCCCTGGTGTTGTAGCTTGTTGTTCTGTTTTTGTTTGTGGTTCCATCTTCCCTTTTACTGCATCTTTGAAGGACGTAGGTCCTTTTGAGCTTGTGCCGGAACAGCCTCCGCGGAGTCTTGTGCTAAGACAGATTGTTGAGTCATTTCCTATACCATATTCTATTAGCTTGCGCTCCTCCTGCAGTACTTTTCCTGTGTAGAGATGGATTTGCTTGCATGGTGGGATTCCAATCCTTTCTTGTATCCTTTGTTTGAGTGTTTTTGTCGCCTCCAATTTCCCTATCCTGATGCATATTGTATTCGCTTCCATCGATCTGAGAAAGAGAGTACTTTTTATTCCTTCGAGCATATCCGATACGGGTGCTATTTGGATCTTTTTTTGATCCATCATAATCATCCCATCTCTCTGTTCTCTGCTCCGATCTATGATCTGAGACTGTGATCCAGATCTGTGAGGAGCCTTTTTGTTATCAGGCATCCAGATCTGAGTTTTTTGTAAATTTTTGCCGATCTGGTCTTCTACAACGCATTTGACCTGAAGCTCAGACCAAAGGGGTATTTTGGCAGTTTCATGCCCCCAAATCTATGCTGCATACTGCACTCCATGGTCAAATGGAGGTTGTTTGTGAGCAGGCCACTCGTCCCGTGTCCAATCACTCTCGTCCCCTTCCAGCACGATAGTTGATCTCTTGCCTTTGCGCTTATGTTCGGCTGGTTGGTAAGCTCCCAGTTCTGGCCTTGCATCAGATCTATGTGCCGCACCTTCTAAATCACCCCGTTTCAATAGTAGTGCTATGGCAGCGCCCATCTCTGTTCCAGAAACCCATAAACAGAGAAAAAAACCAGTAATCAGCACAGGGTATTTTTCTACAAAGTTCTGCGGCGGCTTCTCTATCCCCAAAAGGCCGGCGTTTCCGTTTTCATCAGTTACTGCCACATAGCAAACTGTCCGGTGCCCGATCTGCGGGTGTTTCATAAGCATATCCAACCCATTAGAACCGATTGGGGGTTTATCAGCTTTGTGTGCCGCCTGTGAAACCACCGTGTGCAGCAGATCTGGCCGGATTCGCACCTTCGATCTTCTTATAACCCCTAACTGCAGCAAATAGCATGAAACCCTTACTCTCGACCGCGCAAAGATGACCAGTACCAGTCGTGCGGATTCAGGCTTCTGGCTTATGGAGTCACCGAAAGATTGGCAGACGCGGGTAAGGCGAAGCAGAGCCATTGCCATCATAGAGATCCAGAGCCCTCGATCTTGCTCTTTTGAGACAACTAAACCTTAGTGATTGGAATAAAATATTAGTATTTTCATGTTGAACTAGTGCAAGAAAAAAGGGCATATAAAGCACATATGTATTTATAAGTAATGTTAACATTGGAATAAGAAATGATGCTATCTACAAAAATATTATTAAAATGTTTATTTTTAAATTCTAGAGACATTGCAATCGACACATATACACCAAACATCGCAAATAACATATTTTCACAACTGAGATGTTCCTCAAAAGCACATCATTTTTATTTTTATTTATTTATTTATTAGTTTTTCGGTAAAAAAGATGAGTGATTTTATATATCATAGAAAAATAAAATTACATTTTGCATATGGATAAGCATTCGTGAAGAAAACGTCTTACGATAAAGAGCTAATAAGATGAGCTAACAACTTTGAGTAAACATACAACAAAGAAAGAAATAGAAATTTATGCTTGACAACTCGCTTATCATTTTTAGTGTAACTTTTCATTTTTTAAATAAAAGGTTACCGTTTTTTCCCCTGGAAAAAAACTCGCTTATCGTTTTTTTTTTTTTGCCTTTCTTTTTCTACACATTTTGCCAACCATCTGAGTTTGGTTCGACAAGAACCAAAGCCAATTCATGACCATCTTCTATTTGTGAAACTTCTCTATCTAAATCTGCGCTCTCTGATACATGAGCTCTTTTTCTGCCTCCATTTCATTCCAAAGCCAATAGACATGAAGGTTTAGATCTCTTTTATAAATGGGAAACCATTTTTGAATGAGCCACCACGGCCCCCTCCACTTTGTTTCTAGCTTGTGCTAAGGCATCCACATCAATATGGACAAGATGGCTCTCCTTGATATCTTCTTCTTCATCTTCAGGGAACTGCCAACCTGTTAGCTTGTTTGGTTGCCTTTTTTTCTTTTTTGGATTCTTCTTTGCTTGTGGAAATGTATTCTAGAAGTGTTCTGTTTTGAAACAAACTCGACAACGAAAAGTTGTGTTTTCATAATCTAAAACTTGAGACTAATGAAAGTTTTTGTGTTTTAATGTTATATGATATGGTAGCCCTTTGTTGATGTCAATTTCCACACATATTCTCGCAAAAGTAAAGAGATTGTTCTTTGTTATTGTTAGGTCCAACTTTTTGAACTTTTATTTCCAATATCCTTAAGGACTTTGTGGTGCCAAAAAGGGAGAGAGGTTTGAAACCCTCACTCGAACTGTTGAGGCCACCATAGATGTGGCATCAAACTCTTGGAACCATGGAGTGATGAAAAGGCTGGATCAACCTCAAAACCAAGGCCCCTCATTAACGAAAAAATCCAAGTCCTTGTTAGTTTTTAACTGGACTATGAATATCCCTTTAGAGCATAAGTAAATCTCATAGTTAGGTGTCCAACAGGTGAAAACCCACAAAAATAAAGCTTCAGGTTTTGGTCAAAACAATTAAATATGAAAATAATAACAATTGAATGGAGGACAAAAAAGAGGGAAGATACCTGAGGGAGATTTACTTCCGTTGTTGGAGCTTGCTCCATTTGGTCCACTATGTAGGGGCTTGGACTGATTTGATTCAGATATGTAGTGGCTAGTGCCTTCCCTTGCACTGCTTCCTTGAACAAAGTAGGAGATCCAACACATTTCTTGGCATTTTGCGCTCCCCCACGTAGCCTTGAGGACATAGATATGGAAGAGTTTTTTATAATGCTATAGTCTTTGAGTTAATCGAGGTCTTGGAGAACTTTTCCTAAAAGGCTTATCATTATTAAAGAACACTTTAGTTTTAGTTAAGTTACATTACCATATTTCAAGCCATTGCTTTATTCAAATTCTTGAAAATTATAAACCATGAAAACTTGTATTCATTTCAACTATTTATTACCATCTTTAAAATAATTAAATTTTAGTAAATAAATTAACATAATAATATATTATGAAATACAAATAAAAAGACAAAAATAAAACAAAAAAACTTGATTATTATATATAACATATAAAACTTAATGAAAAACAACTAAATAGATAATGTTGAAGACTATACCAAAACCACATGGAGTTAATATGTAATCAAGAAAATACAAAGGTATCACACAATAAAGAAAAACTTAGTAGACCTAACTTATGCTAAAATGGAGTATTTGCAACTTTAAGAGATTTAACTTTTAAAATTTATTATAAAATTGTAATTATAACTTAGTCACTAAATTAGTATGTCAAAAAAGAGTGTTGTTAAAAGTTTTTATTTGTTAATTTATAATAACACAATTTGCCTAGATAAGGCATCCCAATTAGTGATGGCATTATGAGCCAAAATTTTGGTTCTCGAGATTCTAGATTCAAATCTTCCCTTAATAAATAATGTAATCCATATTAATATAATATCAACCTACCAAATAATTTAAAATGAGTAAAACCTACCAACTAATTTAAAATGAGTATTTTTTTACTTGTTGTATCACACATAATTGTTATACAAATTTCATTAATTTATTTATTGTCTCACACCTTATCTCTTCATCGGGTAACAGAAGCACTACCTTTCAAACCTACCATAAATATTACATGCCTTAATATCAAAGCTTAATTATTGCGTTGATTCGAGAAAATTGGTATAAAAAATAAATATTTTTAAGTGAATGAAAAGTTTTGCACCAAATATTTACGATTACACTTAAATAACATAAATCTACTCATAACATTTAAAAATAACTTTAAACCATACATATCAAAACTTTATTTTTTTTTGACATTAACGGTATTGATTTTATTTATGGCGGCAAACTGCCTGCCGCTAGCATTACATTTCAGCTTGTCATAAGAAGAGAATTCAGAAACTGTTCTGTCAAACTAACGCCGAGAACAGGAAAAACACAATAGGCGATTCATTACAGAAGCAATGGATGTTTCGTTAAGAGAAGAATCCGCATTGATGAAGGAGCTGCCCGGCTTTGATCGCTGTATAGCCCGAGGTCGACGAATTTCTTTGGACAAACCCTGAACCAGCTAGCAGAGGTGAATCGAACTTAAGTGAATCCTCGGTTTCTTTGGAGGATATACAGGTGACATGAGGATCTTCTTCGCACAGTAATGCATTTCTTGAAACTACAGAACGAGTGCCTCCATTAGGGATTGAAAAGCTTTGAGGGTGTTCAGATATGAGAGGAAATCAAAGTTCGGGTAAGAGAGCAGGGTAGGTTCCGGTCAGGATCTGAGATAACTATAGAGGAGTTTTGAATCTGCAAGAGAAGATTTGACAGGAGATAGGCGTATTGAAAAGAGGGTTGTCTGACCTGAAATCGATACTTTATAAAGCTTTGAAATTACCCTGAGGGGGGGATCCGAGAAACAGAGGAGGGCGGAGCAACGAAATAACCAATGGATCAGAAACAACAGATCGAACAGCATAAAGCTTATGGAATAAGACAGAAGGATTCCCTCGAATTAACCACCAGTGCTCTTCGGTTGCAGAGGGAGCCAAGATTGGCCTCCAAATCTGCTTGAGAGTTGAGCCCCCTTAATATGTGATAGAAGGATATTTTCCTGAACTTGGGCAGTAAGAGTTGAATTTTTTGGAAACAGTGGCTAAATGGATCTGATGAGGAGTCTTCTGAGAGGATATTGCCTGGATGATGAGCCTAGAGTCTCCAAAAACACAGAGAGAGAGGATGTTTCGATTAATTGCCAGGTTCAGCCCTTGCCACAGTGCTAGAGCCTCTGCTCTATTGTTGGTTTCGATGCCCAGGCCCCAATGGAATCGCAACTCTGTTGAACCTCCAGGTTTCAAAAGAACCCCACCACTGCCTGCCACCCCAGGGTTTCCTTTAGAAGCCCCATCAAAGAACAAACAGTATTCATCTAAGGATGATCTCCACTTTATAAACTCCTGTTCCTCAAGTCTGATCTCCCAGTTGGCATGGAAAGGAGCAGAAGGTGTGGATCTTTCGTTCAGATTCGGTACCAGTTCTTGGAGCCATTGCTCCTCTTCTTTGACCAACTTCAATTCATTCCTGGAAGTAGAATTGACATCCAAAGCCTCGCCTAGCAGAGCTTTGATTTTGGAAACTACCCGTGTAGGATTGCAGCTTTCTCCTCTGAAAATCCTATTATTTCTCTCCAACCACAGCTTCCAGCATATAAACTTAGGGATCCACATCCAGCTTATTTTGAGAAGACTTTTTTTTTTAAGGCAAAAGGGAGGAAGAATGATCCAGGTTCGGAATAGATTAGAGATGCTTTCTGGAAGAACAAAATTTGCGTGGTTTAACCTCAGAACTCCCTTCCATACTACCTGGGCAAAAGGGCAGAGCAACAGCAGATGATTGACATTTTCTTCAGCAGCCAAGCAAAGGGGGCATCTGGAGGGCCCTTCCATCCCTCTTCTTCTCAAATTGTCTCTGGTGAGAATGCTATTGTGCGCAACAGTCCAACAGAAAAAGTCAATTTTGGGGAGAGAGGGGAAATCCCATATAAATTTCCATATAGCTGGGTTAGGAGGAGCATAAGGGACAGCCAGAATACTTTTGTAACCTTCGGCAGCTGTGTAAGAGCCTGAGAGGGAGCCCCAGCCTCTTTTGTCTTTAGAGTTGGCCTTTGAGGGAGACTTGCCTTGAAGCAGATCCAGAAGAAGTGAAGCTTCCCCTTGCAACATATGAGGAATCTCTCCTAAATTCCAACAATCCCAGAGCCTATCCGGATCGTTCTTCCAGGTGGAAATGTCCCACAAGGTGTGCAAGTTGGAGGACTGAAGCCAAGCCCTGATATTTGCAAGCCCCTCCACTTGAATCAAAGGTTGGTCTCCCAGAATTGAATCTTCCCAGATTTTAATTTTTCTCCCATTACCTGGGATCCAGTAAAGTTGCTGGCTGAACTGCTCCATAGCATGACTACAGAGATTGAAGATCGGAGATCCTTTTAAGGTTCTTGGAGGCTTATCCAGGCATCTCAAGCGTTGCCCTTGGTAGTATTTCTTCCAGATGACTCTTTTGCTCCAACTAGATTTACCGGAAACTAAATTCCACAAGATCTTGGTTCCCAAAGCAAGGTTTTGAGCAGCCAAGTTACGCAGATGGAGGCCGCCTTCCAGAAGAGGTTTCTTGATGGTCTCCCAGTTCACTAAATGGATCCTTTTGTCGTTGTTGTTCCCACCTTCCCATAAAAATCTTCTCAACAAACTGTCCATTTTGCTGAGAAAGGATTTGGGGGCGAGGAGAACTGAGTTTTGATAAAGCGGCATACTTATAAGGACTGACTTCATCAGGATGACTTTCCCTGCATTATTCAGCCATGAGGCACCCCAAGCTTGGATTCTGTTCTTTAACTTATCGAGCAGCGGCATCCAATGGGCCAGTTTGGGTTTGGTTTTGAAGATTGGGATCCCGAGATATTTAAAAGACTCCCAATTACGATTTCCATCCATTTCTAAAAGCCTTGCAATGTCAGACAGCTCCTTAATCGTGCAGTTCCAGCCATAGATTGAGCATTTCCGATAGTTAATTTTGCTTCCTGAGATCGATTTGTAAATGTCCAGCTCCTTCTTGAAGGATCTGGCAGAGATAAGGCTGGCTCCTCCAAGCAGCAAAGTGTCATCTGCGAACTGTGCATGATTGATATCCTTCACCCTCTGAGTCGTTCTAAGGCCAGGAAGAATTTGAATCTTCTGATTGTGATCAAGCTGGATACTGAGGACCGAGGCCTGAATAGCATAAAGGAGAGGAGACAAGGGACAGCCTTGTCTGAGGCCTCTAGAGGCTTGGAAGAAGTCAGTTGAGCGGCCATTGACCAGAGGTGCGATCCATGGCGAGGCAATACAGGCATTTACCCAGTTTATGAAGGCGGATGAGAAACCTAGATTCTTCGTTACATTGAACAAAAAATCATGTCTTACCCTATCGAAAGCGTTAGCCAGATCGAGCTTAATAACCATACCTTTCTCTTTTCTTTGGCAACTTGAATGGACAGCTTCTTGCACCAGCACAATGTTGTCCAAAATCTTTCTTCCTTTTATGAATCCGCCTTGATTTTCAGGGATGATGGAAGGCAAGATATTCTTTAACCTGTTGGCAATTATTTTGGAGACCACCTTGTAGCTAGAGTTGCACAATGAGATGGGCCTAAATCTGCTAAAGTCGGAAGCGCCTTTCTCCTTTGGGATCAATGCTAGAAATGCCGAATTGATGCCACCACCCAGCTTTGCACAATTCTGGGATTTTCTGACCATTCTCAGTAAATATTTTTTGATTGTCGGCCAGCAGGCCAAGAAAAACCTGACAGTGAACCCATCAGGACCTGGGGCTTTATCAGGCTCCATAGAATCCAGAACATGCTTAATTTCGTCCAAGCTGATCGGAGCAGTCAGCATGTCGTTGTCTGAATCCTTAACGCTATTGGGAATTAAATCCATCGGATAGGCCTGGGGATCTATAGGGTTTTGTTCAGGAGCCGAATAAAGATCTTTGAAGAAAGAATAAGCAGCTCTCTTGATGCCATCAAAATCATTTATAACTGTGTTTTGGTATTGTATCTCAGAAACTGTTTTGAAGTGTTTTCTGGCTTCGGCTTGCTTGTGAAAGAAGTTGGTGTTCCTATCTCCGGCCTTTAACCATAAATTTCTAGATTTCTGTCTCCAAAATTCTTCCTCCTCCCTGCTATATTTGTGAACCTTTTTTTGCAGCTCAACTTCTTTTTGAAGGAGATTTTGAGTTACAGGACTATTCTCCATTGTTGTTTGATGGGCAGCAAGGTTGTTGAGAGATTCTTTTCTTTTGGCAGAGGGTGTTTCCAATCTTTTTGCCCACTCCTTAAGACTTCTTTTTAAAACTCTAATTTTCTCTTCCCACACATAGAAAGGGGACCCATGGACAGGCCTATTCCAGGCATCCGAAACTACATCTTGAAATCCTTCTTGCTGAATCCACAGAGGGCTGAACCTGAATGGAATGGGGCCTAAATTACCATCCATTGAAAGCTCAAGGAGGATGGGCTTGTGATCAGAAATGAGATTTGGAAGAATTTTAGAAGTGGCCATTAGACCGCAAGTCAGGAAGGAAGAATGGACAAGGAATCTGTCCAAACGGGCAGCTATATGATTTGGGGCTAATCTTTTGTTGGACCAGGTGAATTTGCCTGAAGTAGGTTTTATATCCTCCAGGTCCCAGCCCAGCATAATATCTTCAACCCATTCTCTAGCAGGGTCCCTGACAATGGAGCCTCCCTTTTTCTCATCAAGAGCAAGGGTGACATTCAGATCCCCTGCAATGATAATATTTCCTGGATTTTGTTCTGAAAGAAAAGATTGAAGCGAGTTCCAACAAATTTTTTTTTCCCCTGGCAAAACAGGAGCATATAAATTAAACATACTTACTTGTTGACCAGAATCTTTGTGAAGGAGCTGAGTGAAAAGCCAATGGGGACTGCTTTTTTCTTGAATGAGATCATAAATGGAGCTGTTCCAGAAGGTGGCTATTCCACCAGAAGCACCTCTTGCACTAACCGCTCTTCCTTGACCTTTTTGCCAAAATACTTTACTGGATTGGAGGAGAAGGGGTTCCTCCAGCTTAGTCTCCTGGATGAGAAGGATTTCAGGCGAATATATTCTCACTATGTCTTTGACGGCTTCCTCTTTCAACCTGCTGCCTAATCCTCTACAGTTCCAGGAGACGTATTTCATTATTTACTGATTTGGGGGATTGAGGCTCCTTTTGGAGCCCTGTTACTCTTGCGCCCAGATCTCGTATTCATCATTCCTTTGAGGGTTTTTTGAGAACCTTGTAGGACATCTAGATAAGTTTTTTCCTCACGCTGTTTCTTCTTGGATTTCCGGCCCCTTGTCGATTTAATAGGAGTGACTTGCGAGTTATCTGTTTCAGAATCTCTCTCTTCCGAGTCCTCCTCAGATTCGGAGGCGAGGCTGATATGCTCTTCATTACCTTCTTTCCCCTGCTGACCATCATCAACTGGAGGAGCCGATGATTCGCCTTCAATATCTTTCACTTGCTTCGACTTATTTCCAGTTTCCTCTTGTGTCTCCATTGTCTCCACCTGTTCTCCTGAGGAGGAGCCATCTTTGAAATCAGCATTGGACTTTGGGTTAGATTGAGGTTTCCCCAGCGTTGCAGAGGTATTCTGCCCCTGGGGCTTTGGGACAACCTTTCCTTTTTTAATTTCTTTCCATCCTTCCTCTTCAACCGTGATCCCTGCTGAAGCTTTTGGGCAGTCACGTTGGAAATGTCCATGCTCATGACAGGTTCGGCATTTGAACGGCAATTGCTCGTAATCCAGCTTCTGATAATGCTGCCATTCTCCTACTGAGAGCTTGACCGCTTCGGGTAGACCGGCTTCCAGGTCGACTTCCACGCAGATTCTGGCGCAGGTATATTGGCCCTTGTGGTCAGCTTTATCAATGAAACGCCCCAGCCCATTTCCGATCTTCTGCAGGGATTGATAGCTCCAGCAATGTATCGGGAGGTTAGGGAGGCGAACCCAAACTGGCGCCTCCTTAGGGACATCTACGGAGGGGTCGAAGTCGGGGCTCCATTTATTTAGGTACAGACCTTGATTTCCCATAAAATACGGCCCGTTTCTGAACACCAAATCCCGATCTTCTTTGGTTGTAAATTCAAAAATGAAGTAGCCTCGTCCCACAGCATAACAGATCACATTGTTTTTTAGCTGAGGTCTCCAGTTCCTCTGAATCCATTCGTCCGTGATTTTTGTGGATGGCCAGCGGCCCATAAACTGCCCTACTAGGCCTCTGTCAGCCAGAGCTAGAGCGATTTTGATCGATTGTTCCTCTGGGAGAGCAATCTCAGGAATCTCTTCAAGTTTCTTAATGAACTTCGGCGCCTCTGAAGATTTGCGTTTCTTCCCTTGCTGTTTTAACAGGCTGCTAAAAGCTTCTGCAGAAGAGATTGGAGGGGTGGGAGCGGCCTCCCCGCCCCCTGGACCGCTCATGGCTGCGTCGATCGATGGCGGCTGTGGCTCTGAAGCAACTTCGCTGAGCAGAGCAGCGCGCGGCTAGGTCAGCAAAAAAAAAAGTATCAAAACTTTATTAATTCTAACATTTCTCCAATTAAATTAAATTATACACTTTACAAATAAATAAAAATAAATTATTTTAAATAAATAAATATAATATTAATTTTATATTAATGTTTTCACATATAAAAATAATATTATTAAATTAACTATTTAAAAACAAATAAATATAATCTTAATTTTATGTTTTTTCGCATATAAAAATAATATTATTAAATTAACTATTTAAAAACATAATAAAATTTATATAAGTAATTTTAAGTGTAATTTTTAGAAAAAAATTCTTATCTCAGTGATATTAAGTATTCAATTTCGCTTTTAACTCTAATAAAAAATTTATGCTATTTATCCATAGTTTAATATTGGGAATTAAATTTTTGTTATCGTGTTTGAAAATGCGTTGACTGCAATTTTTTTAATTTAACCAAAAAAATTAAAGTGGTATATGTAATGTTAACATTATACCAAAAAAACAATTTATTTTGTTGGATTATTTTAAATCTATTTTTTTAAAGTTGTGATTGGTTGTCTCAACGCTCCTCTTATTAAGTCATGATTGCATGTTTGTACTTCGTCGGCGTAATTTTGAGTCCAGCATTCATAACGATGGTACGATCTTCTACTCCAAGAATCGGCGTGAGAAACCTCACCATCGCCATATGCATTAACATTACATTTTGCCTTCACTAGATTTTTGGAAGCGCCATCCCTCAATCCGTAAGCCTTATTTACACCCCACTTCCTGTCGCACTGTGACCATTTCAGTATAAATATTTTTGCTGGACATAAAATTGAATGTGGTGGGGTGCTCAGGTACGATGATTTCTTTAGCATGGTGCTGACCTCAGGTACAATTATTTATTTTTTAAGAAATGCTCTGCCTCGTACCTAAGGACTTGTGAGAAAAATGCCACGCTATGCCTCATACCCTGATGAATTATGAAACTAAAATGCGACGCTATGCTTCAGATTATGAAATGCTATGCCATGGTTTTTATTATTAATGGTTAAATTCTATATACTTCTTTTTCCTGGGAGAAAAATTGTAATTTCCATTACTGTTGAAAATTACACGTTGTAGATGCCCATAGGCATATGCAAACACTGTGACCGTAGTCAGCTATTTATAGTTACAAAATTGTGTAATAGATAGACTCAGTTAGGTGTGTTGTACATATATAAGTAATTACATAATCAAAAAATCACCAGTGGGTGATCATTGTTCAGTTACCAGGAGTTGCTAATTACAAGATAATAAAGTAGTTGTTCTAAGAGGATGGGCTCTATTTGATTGGCTATAATCTTGGCGATAATTTTGTAGAGACAATTGCAGAGGGATATAGGGCGGAAGTCATGAAAGGAGGTAGGGGAGTTAGTCTTTGGAATGAGGGTAATGAAAGTGGAGTTTAAGGGGGCATATATGCGACCAAGAGTCCAACTTTCTTCTATCACTCCTAGCAGGTCCTGTCCAATGATGTCTAAGAAACCAATATAAAATTCCACTGGCCAGCCATCCGGCCCTGGGCTTTTGTCTTTCTTGAACCATTTGAGAGTGCTTTCTAATTCCCCCATAGAGACTGGTTTTATAAGGTCATCAATTCCATCCGGTTCCAAGTACCCAGGGAAATGGCCAGCTAGGTTAATGATTTCAGGAAGAGAGGGGGCAAGGGGAGCTTTGAAGAGCTGCTTGAAGTGGGAGATACCAAGATGGGCGAGCTGAGAGTGAGTGGTGGCCAAACGATCCTGTTCTGAGGGCATCTTCCAAATAGTATTGCTGGCCTTCCTTCCATTGGCAAAATTGGAAGAATTTTGTGTTGCCATCCCCTGCTTGTAGCCAAATTGCTCTGCTTCTGAGTCTCCATAATTCTTCCCAGTCCAGAAGGATCTTGGATCTCTGTGATTCCAAGTCCACTAGATGAAGCTTTGATTCATTGGATAAGTAGCCAAGCCCACTAGCATCCGTTAAGGAGGCTAGCTGTTCTTCGATATCCACAAGGGATTGGTCATCCCTTTCTTTTTTCCTTTTAGACCAGTCAATGGTTAATCTCTTGAGCTGATTCAGGTTCCTGCAGAAATCTGCAGCCTTCCTCTGATCCCTGAGGGGTGGTTGGGCTTGCCAGAAGTCCGAGACCATCTTAAAATAATCCGGGTCCTTTAAACAAGATGAATTAAATTTGAAAGGGAACCTTAGTTTCCTGAATGGGCTAGCCACTTCCAAGAAGATGGGGGAATGATCTGAGATTCCCCCTGAGTGATCTAATAATGAGATCTAAGACAATTAATAAGGTATTACAAACTCATGTGCATGGATTTGTCTATGTTATTTTATGCAATGGATCGATAAGATTGTGAAACACACAGACAATGAAGCAGTAAACAAAACATAATAGACAACACATAACACAACAAATTTAATGAGGAGTTCACCCAATACTCCTAGGCTACGTCTCCTTGTCCAGCCTTAAGTGGTGGCCTCTTTATTATGTCTTCAAGCAGAGTTTTTACAACAGTATGAGCTCAATTGGAGACTCAATACACAACAGATGCAACAACTAGAGCTTTGCTTGAACCTCTCAAGCCTCTCTGAGTACACAGACTCCCTCAACGCTCTCTGTCTCTATCCTAACTGTGTCTCTATCCTAAGTCTGTCTCGACATTTGCCTACAATACTGCTTGTCATGTTTGTTCTCTGTTTGTGGCTTTAAAGCCAATCTAGGTTGTGTTTCTCCTTCTCGACTTTCTGTCTCCCAGGCCTCTATCCGCTTTGAATCCCTCTTCCAGCGTTACACAATCATTGCATAATGCCTAAAGGGGAGGTGGCCACCTATTCGGCAATGTAAGAGTGCCTCGGTCCCTTGAAATCCTTCAGAATCCCAAACGCAGTCGTTTTCTGTTTTACACAGGAAAATGCATTCACGATTGTGAAATTTCGCCAAAACACAGTTCAATTCGGACTTCAAAAAGTCCTTAAATATGGTCTATTCCCCTATCGGGTCCACCTGTAAGTCGCCATCGCATGTTGCAATGGCTTGCCCCTTTGTATTTTAAAAAACGCATTAAAACTATGAAAATACATTAAATATGGCTTTGCTATGGATCTCAAATCTTATGCAATAACATTTATATCACCGTCGGGTTCGGTTCATCGGATTGCAAATGTGTATGCGTACATGCCCGCTCCTCTGTGTAGCCCTGATTGCGATACTGTGATGCAATCGATCGCAATCGCATATCGCGATAAACCTGGGCCATTGTAAGTGCTCCTGTAATCCTCGATAACAATCATGCTATGCAACGTGGGCCGTCGATCTGCGCGCTTTATCAACGGTCCTGGTTGACTCCGCTAGTCGCCGTCGCAAGTGTGATGTGGTTTCCGCCGATACCCGCTGTCTGCCTATGCCGATTGCGATTGCCGATCAGATCTGGACCATTGATCGGCCAAATCTAACGGCTACTATGCATTCATTTGTTCCGCCTCCAATACTTTGTTTTTTCACTGATTCCAGTGTTTTTGCCTCCCGATAGTGTTTTTCCCCACTCTGAAAAGTTTTCTCATGTGGTTTTCTTTGGTCTTTGGCATGATTTTCTGAGTTTTCATGACTTAGAGAATATTCTTGGATCCATTTGGATCACACCTTCCCACTGAAAAAAGGCTTTTGGACCACCAAAAGTTGGTTTTCAAGCACCGTTGAAGTGAAGATACAACTGCCTCACTTTCCCAATCTCTATCCATTTTGCATTGTTGGGTTTTGAACCTTTGTGTCCAATTCTAAGGTACTCCACGTCCCCTCTGTGTGTAATCCTCACCTTCCTGTCCATAACTGTATCTTCCTACAGCTCATTGAGGTATTCAGGCAACAGATCATCAATGGAAGGCAATTGACTTTGCTCTTCGGGATCTTCAATTAAAGAAGGTTCAAACAGTCTTAAGTTTTCTGCATTTACCACTGAATAGATGTGCATGTATGCTAGCAGATCAAGGTGGAAAGCATTCTCACCAATTTTCTCAAGTACCTTAAAAGGCCCATACCTTATTGGCTTCAGCTTCTTTCCTTCACCTTGCATTCTGTCCTTGTTGATATACAGCCAGACTTGATCACCAACTTGGAAGCTGTGCTCCACCCGATGTTTATCATGCCTTGCCTTGTATTTGGCTTGGCTCTTTTCCAGTTGTTCCTGCACTGCTTGGTGAATTTCTTGGATCTGTTCAATGAATCTGGTTGCTTTGTCCACATCACTGTGTCCAGCAACTGCTATGTCTTTTTCAAAGACAAAATCCAAGGGAGACCTTGGTATAAAACCAAAACAGGTCTCAAAAGGAGATCTCTGTGTAGAAGAATGTTTAGCACGGTTGTAAGCATGCTACACATAACATAAATGTTCATCCCAAAGCTTGGGATACTTGCTGCAATAACCCCTAAGCAACTGGATCACTGTCCTGTTGACTACCTCTGTTTGGCCATCTGTTTGTGGATAAAAGGCTATTACTTTCTTCAGTCCGGTGTCCATAAATTCCCACAGACTTGACCAAAACTTCCCAACAAATTGGGAGTCTCGATCAGATACTATGGAAGTGGGTAACCCAAAATGCACCCAGACATGCTGAAAGAACAACTTCGCTATTTGTTCAACTGTAATCTGCTTATTACAGGGTATTAAAATACACATTTTGCTGAACCTGTCCACAATAACATATAAATAGTCATGTCCCTTTCTAGATTTTGGCAATCCCCCAACAAAGTCCATGGAAACACTTTCCCAAGGACGGGAAGGAACTGGAAGTGGAGTGTACAAGCCTAGTTTTCTATTGTTGGGCTTGCTTTTAGCACACATGGTACACCCTCTTACATATCTAGAAACCGTTTCATGCATTTTTGGCCAATAGCAGTATCTTTGCAACTGTTTTACTCACCCCAAAATGACCTAATATCAGAGAAGTATGTGCCTCCCTAATTATGTTAACTCTTTTTGTTTGTGGAATGCATATCTTTCCCAAATGATACAATAGTTGGTCCTTAACATAGTAATCCAATTCTTCTACTTTTTTGCCATTACTTAAAGCTGCATATACATCTTTAAAGTCTATATCTTGAGCATATTGTTCAATGTAGCTTTCATGCATTACCGAGTTATGCTTAAGTATAATAGATGCATTTATGATTGGTCTAGACAGCATATCTGATGACTAAATGAAACTATTGTTGGAAACCCATCCACCTATAGTGTCTTGATTGTTGCAATTTAGTTTGTGTATGCTCTTTTTATATCTGATGACTAAATGAAACTGTTATAGGAAACCCATCCACCTATAGTGTCTTGATTGTTGCAATTTAGTTTGTGAGTGCAAGTACTGAAGTGGCTGATGATCAGTATGTATAATTGTTTCTTTGTCCATTAAGTAATGTTTCCACTTCTTCACACTCTAGAGTAATGCATACAATTCTTTATCATATGTAGGATAATGAACTACTGCATAATTAAAAGTCTTAGAATGGTAGCATATGGGTTTACCATGTTGCATCAACACTGCTCCCATGGCATAGTCACTGGCATCTGTTTCGATCTCAAATGGTTGTTGAAGATTTGGCATTGCTAGTACAGGTGTTGTACTAATTTTTTCTTTCAAGGTGTCGAAGGCTTTCTGTTGTTTGCCTCCCCACTGAAACACCTTGTTCAATCTTGTTAAAGCATGTAAGGGAGCTGCAATTAAGGAAAAGTTAGCAATAAAATTTCTCCAATATTGTGTTGCTCCTAGGAAACTTCTAACTTTTGTAGCAGATTTTGGTTTAGGCCAGTTTACAATGATTGCAACCTTTGAGGGATCTGTCTTCAATTCACCACCCCCTACAATATGACCCAAATAATTCAAAGATGTTTTACCAAATTCACATTTTGATAATTTAACATAGAGATTTTCTTTTTTCAAAACATCTAGAGTCTGCCTTACATGCTTCAAATGTTCTTCCCATGTTTTACTGAAAACAAGAATGTCATCCAAATATACAATTACAAAATCATTGATAAAAGGCCTGAGTACATCATTCATAACTCTCATGAAAGTGGCAGGAGCATTAGTTAAGCCAAAAGGCATAACTAGCCATTCATACAACCCTTGCTTTGTTTTGAAAGCAGTCTTCCATGCATCTTGCTCTGCTACTCTGACCTGATGGTAACCACTACACAAGTCCAACTTGGAAAAGTAAACAACTTCCTTCAATTGATCCAATAGATCATCAATATGAGGAAGGGGATAACGATTCTTGATCGTTATTTTATTCAGTGCTCGGTAATCAATGCACATACCCCACCAACCATCTTTCTTCCACACCAACACGATTGGAGATCCACATGGTGATGTGCTTGGTCTTATGAACCCTTTCTTGAGTAGCTCCTGTACCTGCTTCTTGATTTCTGCATTCTCTAAAGCAGATAACCTGTACATTCATATGTTAGGCAATGGAGCATCTTGCTACAAATTAATATCATGTACAATTTCCCTTTTGGGTGGCAGACCTTTTGGTTCTTGAAATAAGATATCATATTCTGAAACAACTTTTTCTAAATCAGCTTGTTGTTTAGCATCACAACCTTCAAATACATTGGTTTTATCAGGTTTCTTTTCCTTTACAACCATCATTAAAAATTGCTTGCATGAATTTACAATTCTTTTCATCTGCCCTGAGTTTATGAGAATATAATTATTCTTGAGTTTATGAGCTCTTACAATATATTCGATTCCATCTTTAACGAGTTGATACTTATTTTCAGCTCTATAGAAAATGACTTTTCTATCATACAAGTGAGGACTTCCTAAAACAATTCCACATATATCCAAGTGAACGATATCTAACTCAACCTCATCTACAAATGTTGACCCAAAAGAAAACCTAAGTTTACATTGTCTAGTCACTTGTAGCTTTGCTTTATCACATACCCAACCTAATGGATATGGCTTCTTGTGAGGTGTGCATAGTAGTCCCAATTTCTTTAAAATTGCTTCAGAAATTAAGTTTACTTGTGAGCCACTATCTGTTGGCATTATAATACAGGGGTTGTCCTTGATGGCAAGTCACTCAGATGACATATCATAGTGCAACAGGTCAATAGCAAAGAATTAATGATCAGAGAGAGGTATACGCAGGTTCACCTTGACAAAGAAGCATATACACACGGGTTAACAGACCAAAGGGAGCCTATAACGTACACACACACTTTCACAGAAGGAAAGGCGCGTATATCTTGGAAAACTAAGTTTTGGTCCATGGTATTTTGATCCATGGTATTGGTCCAAGATATCTGGTCCGAAGTATTGACCCTAGGTATTTGGTCCAAGGTATTGGTACTAAGTGGTTTTGGTCCATGGTATTGAGAAATACCTAAAACTATAAAAGGATGAGAAGATGATTAGGCCAAGTGTGCAAGTATTGAATATCAGATAAAGTATGAGATCTAGTATGCAGGTTATGGGTTTATGATGCTCTGCTTGATCTGAACCAAGGAGGAGCCTTAGCGGTTGATGAAGGACAAGATCTAATGATGGATCGACATCTTAATGCTTGGAATGAATAATCTTTATATGGTTTGATCATGTTTATTCTAGATCTGTATACTGATGCATGTGTTGTTCTGTAAATATTATGATCTGGTTATAACTGAAGTCTGGAATAGCTACAAAATTATGAATGAATATTTACAGATGTATACGCTGGTTGACTTTGGTAAAAGCACGTATACACGCAGGTTCGACACATCGAAGTAGCGTATACCTTGTGAACTATGATTTTTGAAGTTGCAATTGGTTTTGGTTGTTGATGTAGAGATCTGGGTTTTGCTTTATGTTCTGGTGACTGCATTCTGGTAACAGTGTTCAAATTGATTGATTGTGATTTGCTTCAGTAATGATGGATGAGATCTAATAATGGATCAGAATCATAATGACTTATCATTATGTGATCTGATGGGCTAGATCTGGTTGCTAACACATGTATTATCCTTTATATGTGATGATCTGGGTATGTCTGAAGTCGAGAAGTGCAGCGAAGTTATAAGTAAGTATTTGCAGATCTATACGCTGGTTTGCTTTGATGAAGTTGCGTATACACGCTGGTTCGGCCCTTCCAAGTTGCATATACACTCTGATGCATGGTTTTGAAGTTACAACTGGTTGTGATTAATGATGCAGTGTTCTGGGTACAAATCTGTGTACCGGCTACAGTGATCTCTCTGTTCCAGTTGATTTGTTGAAGTTGATTAAAGTATGAATGAATGGTTGACTCAGTTGTGTCAGAGGCTCAGAGGTTGTCAGTGATTGATTGAGTTTGGTTGATTCAGAAAGTAATGATTGAGTTTCAGTGATTGGTTGATGCAGATTTAGTTGATGGTTGTATTGCAGTGGTGATTGATTTGAGCTTCAATGTTGTTGATGGGTCCAGTATGAAAATTGGATGAAACATGGCCTTCAGATTATGGTGTTGTGTTCTAGGAGTATCCAGTCTGAAAATTCATGAAACGTGGTCCCTGGAGGAAGAGAGAGGGTTGTAGCCTTCCGTAGGCCGATGCCTACATACTAGTAAATATATCGGCCAGTACAAGAGCCAGGGGGTTGTAGCTCCCTTCCAGTAGAAGCTGGAGAATGAGAGAAGGTTGTAGCCTTTTGCAGGTGGGTGCCTGTGTACTGGTATGAGTCTACACCAGTACAAGATTGTAAACAGGTTTTTCTTATATTAAAAGAAGACAGCAACAGGTGGTTTTTGTCCCGCATTGGGTTTCCACCTTAAATCTTGGTGTTCATGTGTGTTTCTTATGTGTGATGGTCTGTTCTGTTTTTACTGCACCTGGTTACTGTTTATATGGTTAATGAAGTTTTGATGCACTGATTAAAGATCAACATATGATGAATTAACTGAATCATAAGATTACTGGATATACGCTAGTTGTCTTAAACACAGTTGCATGTACACGTGAGTTCCATTAACTGAAGTAGCGTATATAAATCTGATTATGGAAATGAAAAGTTATTGACTTGCTAATACTGATTCACGTGCCGCCCCCCCCAGAGTATTATTTCCAACACTATCAAACAAAGTATCAATCTTTCGATGCTTGGAAATAACTCTAATATGAAAAAGCTCATGTCTTTTCCTCTCATTTTCTTCACTATCAATAGTTTGGGCAGAATTACTAGTAGATGCTTTAGAATTTTTACCTTTTATACCTGTGGCTGCGATTGTTGTTTCATCACCTGAGTCTGACCCCAAATCTTTCTGTATAGCAGCAACAATCTTCTTCTTCTTGCCATTGAACTTCTTGGGTTTCAACTCCGGATGCAAAGACCAACAATGTTCATCATCATGTCCATCCTTCTTGCAGTGAGTGCATGAAGGTTTGGCCTTTTTTACAACATTTGCCTTCCTCTCTTTCCATTTCTGCTTTCTCTTTTCCTTATTCTTGCTTGCAGTGGGTTTTGATGATCCCCCAATCTCTGGGTTCACATTCTTGCCTCTAGCCTCTAGATGGGTAGCCTGAACAGATACCTCATCTATGCTAGTAGGGTTAAACAGGAGAATGGTGTGTCTCAAATAGCTATGCAGACCACTTATATACTGCAACAAAGTTTCAGGTGAGTCTAAAGAAATGCCTAGAATCAAAGCTCTTTTTCTAAATTCTTGGGTGTAGCTTTGTACACTTTGCCCTTTTAATTGGCGAAGAGTTTGCCAACTCATCATAGCTTGCTGCATATAGGCTAGTGGATATAATTGTTTTCTAATTGCAGAAACAAATTCACTCTAGACAGAAAGAATTTTGCCATGCTTCTTCAAGTTAGCTTGTGTCCTGCCTTCCCACCATACCAAGGCAGTTCCTCCATTGGGACTCAATACACAACAGATGCAACAACAAGAGATTTGCTTGAACCTCTCAAGCATCTCTGAGTACACAGACTCCCTCAATGCTCTTTGTCTCTATCCTAACTCTATCTCGGCAATTTCCTGCAATACTGCTTGTCATGTTTGTTTTCTGTATGTGGCTTTAAAGCCAATCTGGGTTGCGTTTCTCCTTCTCGGCTTTCTGTCTCCCAGGCCTCTGTCCCCTTCAAATCCCTCTTCCAGCGTTACACAATCATTACATAACGCCTAAAGGGGAGGTGGCCACCTATTCGGCAACGTAAGAGTGCCTCGGTCCCTTGAGATCCTTTAGAATCCCAAACGTAGTCATTTTCTGTTTTTTCGCAGGAGAATGCATTCATGACTGTGAAATTCCGCCAAAACACAGTTCAATTCGGACTTCAAAAAGTCCTTAAATATGGTTTATTCCCCTATCGGCCCCGCCTATAAGTTGCCATCGCATGTCGTAATGGCCTGCCCCTTTGTATTTTTAAAAATGCGTAAAAACTGTGAAAATACATTAAAAATGGCTTTGCTACAGATCTCAAATCTTATGCAATAACATTTATATCACCATCGGGTCCTGTTCATCGAATCACAAATGTGTATGCGTACATGCCCACTCCTCTGTGTAGCCCTGATTGCGATACCGTGATGTGATTGATCGCAATTGCATATCGCGATAACCGCGGGCCATTGTAAGTGCTCCTGTAATCCTTGATAGCGATCATGCGATGCAACGTGGGCCGTTGATCTGCGCACTTAATCGACAGTCCTAGTTGACTATGTCGGTCGCCGTTGCAAGTGTGATGTGGTCTGCGTCGATACCTGCTGCCTGCCTATGTTGATTGCGATTACCGATCAGATCTGGACCGTTGATTGGCCAGATTCATTTGTTCCGCCTCCGATACTCTGTTTTTTCATTGATTTCACGTGTTTTTGCCTCTCAATAGTGTTTTTCCCCATTTTGAAAGGTTTTCTCATGCGGTTTTCTTTGGTCTTTGGCATGATTTTCCGAGTTTTCAAGACTTAGAGAGTGTTATTGGATCCATTTGGATCACCAATCCAACCCATTGTCTGTATAGGGCAAGAGTTCTGAGTAGCTCTTCATGTATGAGGTATATGTCCAACCTTCTTCCAAGGGCAGCTTCGCCAGTATTCCTATTATGCCATGTGGGCATCTTCTTGTTCATGGGAACATCTATAAGCCCATTTTGATCCAGAAGAGAGCTCAGTTGGTCTGAGAGAGGGTCAAGCTGCGAGTGATGCCCCCAGGATTCCTCATTTCCTATGGAGAAGTTCAGGTCTCCCCCTAAAATGGTGGAGCTATTAATCAAGGGGTTATCCAATAGAGTTTGCTAGAAAGAAAGTCTGTTTTGGCTAGGAGCATAGATAATGATGATGCGGATTTGTTTGCCTAAATCTGCAGAGAGAATGTTCATGCCCAGGAATCCCAGGCCCCCCAAGAGGATATCACCTTAATTGATTTTGGATTAATGCCAATGGCTAAACCCCCAGATTGGCCCACAACATCCAGGCCTTGGAAGTACCATCCAGGTAGAAGAACTTGTAGGATCTTAGTGATCTGATCAGAGGGCCCTAGGGTTTCTTGTAGAAGTATCATGTCACAGGGGGGACGGTTTAAGAGGCGCTTCAGAGCCAGTTTTTTTTTTTTTTTTGGGTTGGCCAAGCCCCTACAATTGAAAGAAAGCCAAATCATTAGGGAACAAAATCAAGGGGTTTATATGCTCTAAGTGCCCTTTCAATGGTGGTTTGTCGACCCTGCGCCACATCTGCCACCGCAGATTTGATGGCTTTGGCAATCTTTGAAGGCCTGCCTCTGGAGGGTTTAATCTTGGTAGGTTGGGAGGGGATGCCGAGACCAAGCAGGGGGGTACTGATCAAGGGATGAGATTGGAGGTTGTAGGAGTGCGAGCCCGATGCAGAGGGGGAGGGAGGAGGTTGAAGGAGAGGGTTTAGAGCTTGTAGAGACGGCGGGGTTGTAGAGAAAATGGGGGAGGGGGGCTCAAAACCACAGTTAATGGAGGGTTGAGTACATGATAGGGAGGTAGAGTGAGACACAAGAAAATGTATAGATGCATTTAAATGATTGAAAGTAGAGCAGAGGAACAAGAATTAGGAGCATTACCCGTTGTAGGAGCAACTTCCACTGCAGACTGGGATCGATTCAGTGGAGGGGATGTAGGTGGTATCCTTGGAGCACTGGATTGCTGAGAAGTGACTCCATCTGCATCCTTTGAGTGATCCTGACTTGAGGGTTGCTCGTCCACAATCGGGTCTTCAGACAATCGATGTTTCGAACCCCTTGCGGCCTCTTGAGCAAAAGGAGTGAGTAGCGGGCAATCCTTGTATAGATGGTCGACCTTGAGGCATCTTCGACACCGAAAGGGCAATCCTTCGTAATCCAGGTTTTGACGGTGCGAGAAGTGCCTCCATTGGAGGGTTATTTTTTCCTCCAGCCCCTCCCTGGTATCTAGATGAACCAGAATTCGCACCATTGTCATAATCCCTAACTTTTCAAAAGATGGTCATGTTCTAAGTAGGTACCCAGCGCGTATCCAATGCGTTTGAACACAACAGGGGTCCAGAACTACATTGGAAGGCTTGGCAAACAAACCCAGATCAACCCTGCACCCAATTGTTCATGCTCTGGATCAAATAAAGGGTCCCATATTTTTAACAGTATTAGTGCGAGCTCAATGTGCCAGAAGCGAGATAGTACCCAAATAATGTATTCTTCCCTATGGAAGCGTAGGGCAAACCACCCACGAGCCAAGGCTCTAATAATGGGTAGTTCTTTGAGTAAGGAACCCCAAATCTCCGAGGTCTAGAGGCGAAGATGATCCACTGAGTAGTTTCTGCCCCTTACTTGACCCACCAGAACCTTCTTTGCCGTATCTGCGACTTCTCCCATCGGAATGTCCTCGCCGAGGGTAAGGTTGATGTCCCTGTCCATCGATTTTAGGCACCTGCCTTTCTTGGGTTTATCTGTGTGACGAGCAGTCAGATGCTCCTTTAGAAGACCCCGACAGCCCTGGTTGACAGTTTGGGGAGTGGACGGGGTAGATTTAGGGTTAGGGATCGGGGAGCTGAAGCAGCCTGAACGGATGGGGGTGTTAGGGTTTGAACCTCCAGGAGCTAGGGTAGCACTAGTGAAGGCAGGGATGGTGAGGGGAGGGGGTCCAGATGGGGGGATATGGGAGGTAGAGGGAGCACAATAGGGCGCTGAGGTCTGAGGAGAGTGAAACAGGGGAGCATCGAATGTGGGAGAGGGTTGGAGACAGGTTCCCAGCAGGTTCAAGGTCGCTGGAGAGAGCGGGGGACAGTCCAAACCAGGTGCATCATCAATGTGGACTGAGGGCGGGGGATGTTTATCAAGCGGACTCGGATGAAACGGAACGGACTGAGTAGCTGTCAGCGGTCGTAGAGTGGCAGTAAAAGGGCCAGAGCCCGTCACGGTTCGGTGGTGCGACCAGATAACCTGGTCGAGGTGGGGGTCCGCCTCATAGTCTACATCATCCAGCTCCATCGAAACTGACAGGCACGGTTAGGGGAGCTACAGTTGTCGAGGAGGCAGCGAAATAGGATGAAGGGTAAACCAGTTGTGCTTCGTGGTGAGTCTCTGATGCTAGGAATCACGAGCTGAGTGAGGGTAAACTCCAGGGAGGAAGGGAGGTAAGTGGTAAAATCAAGCCAGCCCAGTGCAAGAGCTATGGCCTTCAATCCCCGGGGTTATGGCCCTCGAGGCCTCCATGGTTGCCAGCTATCGTCTTGGAGAGCTCCATCCAAATTTTCCTTCTTATTCAGGTGGAGGCCTACAATATAACTGTGTATGTGCCAATTCTATATACTTACACGACATGCTAAACTTTATTCTTATAGCAAAGTATAAGCTTGTATTTAATTATTAGAATTTCAAGAATTGCTCTTAAATACTTTCGCCCCTGTCAACCCATTTCCTAAAAAGTTAAATTGATGAATATGATTTTTGTGGAAAAAAGAAATGATATCAAGTGACATCATTGTATCTTATTTAAGGGAAATTAAATTGATGTATTAAATTTTGTGGAAAATGTAAAAGTATTAATGTGTTTCATTTAAGGAAATTTGAAATGGATTTGAAATTAATTTTTGGTGATATTTAATTAAATATATAATAACATTCTCAATAACTACTTAAGTTTTATATATATATATATATATATATATATACATACATGTGGGGTATTGCTTAACTATTTTATCTATTTAACTTTTATTATTATTACAAAACATATTTTCTCATTTGCTTGTTAAACGCTCAGGGTGGTGGATTAAAAATGACTTATTAATTTGTGTTCTTGCGATAGATTAGTATAAACTTTTACTACATGGTAAAATTTATAGTTGTATAATTGTTAGTTTAACAAAATTACAAATAGTCATGTTATTTTAACAACATTACAAATAGTCATAACATATTTTTCGTAGTTGTTTAAGAAGCAACATGCTCTTTATATTCGTCTAGACTATATTTAGCATTGATTTATTCGAATGCCTACACACTATATAAGTTTGAGATCATTCACACTATCCGTTGAAAAAAAACTTTGATTGTCCATTCATATATGTCTTTATTGTTTTTAATTCCAATTTAACTATACTTAAACTAAGGGAGAATATCTAAAATGTAGCCCTTGTTCAAATGTGGCAGCTAGTTCATACTCAAAGTTCAATAATTAAACTAAGCGAACCCTAGCTATACGGCCTTATTTACGTGTAAGGTGATTAGTTGAGGTCTTATTATGGGTTGTTTAGTAACTTCCATTTCTATTAGCTACTATTTTTTTTCTTCATAAATTATAAGTTTTTCTATAATTTTCAATTTAAAATGACTTATTATTATATTAACAAATATTTTAATAAATTTAATTATATATATTAATAAAAATAAAATACACACATATATACAAAATAAACACATATATTAAAGTGTATATATTTTAATATAAACAATATTAGTTAATCATATTTCTTAATTTATGGTGATGACATTCAATAATACAATATTTTATTAGTTGTTTTATTTTTGTGATGAAAATTTTGTTTTTATTATTATTTTTGTTTAATTAAGCTATATTTATGCTAATACAATATTTTATTAGTTGTTTTATTTTTGTGATGAAATTTTTGTTATTATTATTATTTTTGTTTAATTACGCTATATTTATGCTAATACAATATTTTATTAGTTGTTTTATTTTTGTAATGAAATTTTTGTTTTTATTATTATTGTTGTTTAATTAAGTTATATTTATGCTAAGCGACACTTACTAGCTACTAGATAGCTCTTGTTTATTTTCATGCAAATTTTATAAAAAAATCATGTTTATTTTCCGATCTAATCCAACATGGATTTATTGAAATCAAAGGTTTGACAAGTGAATTCTTCACAATTGAAGTGCCCCAATTTTTTTGAGCAATTGCTATGGTGGGAGTCATACGGTATTTAAAAAAAATTGAGCAAATGGAAGAGGGTAGATGGCTTAAGGTTGTCTTTAATGATAGATTGTGCAAGAGCAAAAAAATTTGGATGCAACAAAATAACAAATGGTTTAGTAAATGGGGTATTTACTTGAGCGCGTGTCCCATAAACAGTGAAAAGATAAAAACTTTTGTTTTGTTATGGAAAAGTTCCACAAGCGTACTTGGGATAAAGAGTTAGGAAGAAAGAAAAATTACTATATTGAAGTGTCTAGAAATCTTCGGCAAAATCACATAATCAACCTTTTGTCACTATATTGAAGTGTTTAATCCCACTCATAGTCATCAACCAAAAACATACATAGAGGCCAATATCTCTTGGAGAGCCAAAATTCTTATTGCTCATTTAAAGACTAATTATTATCAACTCGTGAAATAGGGCGCTGGAAAAGGTCAAAGGAAGTTTGGGAGGAAAGAATATGCATTTTTTGTTTTTTCAAAAAAGTGGAAATAGAAAAACATTTCATTTTAGAATGTGAGGCCTTCAAAGACAACATGGTTTCATTTTAGAATGTGAGGCCTTCAAAGACAACATGGAAAGTTATGCAGATACGCTGGCAGCTAGCTCTTGGGATAATCTATTTAGCGAGGGGTTTGTCGAGAAGTTGGGAGCACTTATTTTGAAGTTTCACAAGAAAAGGGCCAAATATATCAAGTAAATGAAGAAGCAATATGTCCCATAGGGCCAAATACATCAAGCAGATGAAGAAACAATATGTCCCATAAGCTATCTTTAGCCTCGTAGACATTAAAATACTTTCTTTTTTTTCTATATGTATTCAAAAACCCAATTTAAACAACACAAATTAAAATTTACACTTAAAAACTACTCCAAATTTATATAAATCAATATAATTCCATCATGCCTAAAAAAAAAAATAAATTCCCTCTCTCCCTTAACCACCATGATCTCACAAAGTCACTCAGAAAAATACAAAATGGAATCTTGTCCAAAAATCATGTGAGGAGTTGTCCATTTCTCTCATAATGGACTTTCGTCGTGTACAATCCATAAAATTTTAGATAACGGATAACGATAGTAAATATAAAAAAATAAAATTAATAATAAATAGTTTCTTGTAATAGAAACAACCTAACCTTTCATGTTCATGTGGAAGAGGTCTCGAGTTCAAAACTTCTACCCACCTTAAGTCGGTACGTCCCTCCCTCACACCACATCCCCTCGATCCACAATACCAAGAAAAGAAAATATACCCAAAGCAGAGAATTAAGCGAAAAACCAGGCATTCAAAGTCACATCCCCAAACCGCTCGGAAGTTATCTCCAAAACCGTCGGCAAGCGTCTGTGAAAACCGCTGTTCTTCTACTGTCATGGACTGTGTTGGATCGAGAAAGAGATCCAGTGGTATCGACATCGACATAATTGAAAATCTCTCCCTTCTGGACGATTACGAAGAGCATGATCGCCATCAGCTCCCCACGAAAGCCCCAAACAACATCTCGAGCAACAATAACAATCCCAATAACAACAACAATAATAGCAACAATGGGACCATTTCACCCGCTGCGAGCAGCGTCCATGAGCTCCTCGAATGCCCCGTCTGCACAAATTCCATGTACCCTCCTATTCACCAGGTACGCTTTCTTACATTTAGGGTTTTTAGTGTCTATATTTATTGGGTATTTGTGTCGCCAGATCAGCGGTCGAATCCGCTAAACGTCCTTGGAGTTTGAATCAAACTAGTCCAATAAATTGTGCCATTTTAAATAATGGATTCAATATTTGAATACTGTACAATTTGAATCTGGAGGGTTTCTGTGGGGAAAGCGGGAGGCGCCAGAGGTCGGCCTGGAAAAAAATGGATGGTTTTATTGGGATTTTAATTACAGCTGTGCCTTATTTTCTTGTTCTTGAACAGCTTAGGTTTGTTTTGCTTTTGGTTCCTTTTTCCAGCAAATAGTTCAAATTCAGGATTCGCAGTAAAAACTGTAACCCTACAACCGAGTTATGGATGTTGATTGTCTCAGTTGGGTTGGGTTCTTTCCAGTTAATCTGCGTGAGTTCGATCCGTCAGATCCTTTATTAGGAAAGTGGCCATGCGGATCTCCTAAGGCACGTCGAGAATCTGGGTGCATAATAAGCACGGAATTATGTTTGAGCGCTGAGCTTCGTCACCTCAAAATCGGAAAGTCGATGGTCGGTCTGCTAACTGGGTCAACATGGCCATACAGAACACTAACGCGACAGTAAGATGAAAAAATTCCAGTGGCCCTTGTAATTTACGTAGATCATAGTAACAGGCATGGATACCTTATTGCACAGATTATAAATTCATATGACTAGGCGAATTAACACCAAGCATGTCAGACTTGAACTTGGGAATGATTCGATAACCTGCAAAACACTGCGTCAGACTTGAAGAAAAATTCGGCATCAGACTCTGTAGTTAAATGTGAAACGGTCATATTTGGCAGTTCAGCCAAACATAACTCGGCATTAGACTTGGCAGTTAACTTAGTCACGGCCATTTTTGGCGGGTCGGCAAACTTGATACCAGGCTCGGTGGGTCACCTGTTTTGGGAGAGTCACGAGTCAGACAGGCTGACTCAGAGAGTATGATAAGCTTGATTGTGACAGGAACCTCTACTCGGGGCAGCAAAGTGAATCAGAGAAGCAACGAACAGGCCACAGACTTGTTTTCCTTGTTGTACTAAGTAGGCTGCAAAGAGTACGAGGTTTCTGAATGTGTAGCTTTTCACAGTTGGTAATCATGTTGATAACACAATGCTTCTGGATGCAAACTGTGTAGAGTTTCTGAAACGTCATATGTAGAGAGGCAGCTTTCTATGATTATAAACATCTCATGTAAGAGATAATCACATGCCACTGACAAATTACTCTGCGTCGGCAGAAGCAAAAATGCATTAGAAACAAACCAGGATCAAGCCTTGTTTTGAACCCCACGTATTCCATTATGCTAACTATTGAATCTTGAGGTTCCTTTCGGCACACAATAACAGACAACACCTTTTATGTCCCAGTACCATCTCAAGACAGAAGTCGGATCCCACAAACATCATGAATATAGAATGCCAAGATGCAGAATAAACCCAGCTGAAATGTCTATATGAAAGAATATAAAAGTTGGAATTCTATTTAGCGTCAGCAGATGCAACCAAACAATTCTTAAAAGGTTCCTTCTCTACTCTCTTCTTAGATGCTGCACAAGCAGTATTTTGGCTAACATAGTGCTTATATGGAAAGCAATCGGTTGGAGCAATTGGTCGAACGATTCCAAGCTAGCAAAACGAACTTAGAGTTACATAATAAGCTGAGTTACATAATAAGCTGAAAAGGAAGTTCTACAAATTTTGAACCAATCCCAGCTTCTGAGCCCTGACTTCAACAAAAAATCTTGAACATTCAATGCAGTTGTGATATTGCTCTATTCTGTGCCTTACTAAAGTAGAATGACAGAAAGAACCAGTAACTGCTACTTTGAATTCTGACCATATTGCACTTTTCTTCATAACTGTTATCAACTTGCAAGTACAATATCTATTGCTTTAAACTTCTATCTCAGTGCAAGTGCACAGTTGCATATAGTCACAGATAAAAAGCAGTCATTCAATCTTGCTTCATACTGTGAGTAATTCAATATAAATGTGCTATGTTTGATACCCATGATTTTTCACTTGACATTTGAACAGGAAAGTAATTCGACTTGGCTTTTTGGCATAAGATAATTTCATCCAATAGATTTTGATTTCTTGCTGTCTGGCTGCAGTTAGGTCAAACATGTTGAACTTTATCCTTTATCACCTTAAGTATGTGTAATTTCATTGTTTTTTGGGGTGTGTTTGAATTTTATATTGACTGTGAATATGCCAACTATTCCTAATCGATGTTTTAAGTATTTAATAATTGCATGAAAAGGGCCATTGGACGCTGTCTGATATTGTTAAAATTGGCAACTAGGGCCAAACTCCATATGGGTCACCTTATTTATGACAGTTGATATTTTTATTGGATTCCTCTCTCCAAGAGGTGTAGGATTGATCTAAAGATCATCCCATTCCGACATGTAAAAATGAAGATATGAATTTATTTGTATTATTGACAAATTGTCAAGGTCGGCTAGCAGTCAAAATAGAGATTTTTACCCCCCACATCATCCTCAACATTGCATATAAAAGGAGGAGACCTCAAGTCATTGATCCTACATCTCTCTCTCTCCTCACTTGATTGCATACACTAATTTGGGCAGCATCTCTCACACGTGCGACGGAAGATTTCTGTTTGGGCTGCGTTGACCAGTTTGACTGAAGTGCAGAAGTGCTGTTTTGGGCTGCGTTGACCAGCGTTGACCTGTCCTTGACTGCGCTGTAGGTATGGCTGCTTCTCCTTGGCAGGCTGCAGATTTTGGCATAGAAACCGAGGTGATCTGACCTCTGGTTTGACCAACGTTGACTGCGCTAGTTGCTGGCTGCATTCTGACTTTCGTTGACCAGCATCTGACTGGATTTTTCGGGGCTGTTTTGGACTGTTTGGGTTTGCTGTTGGAGGCTGAAGTTGACTGGGTTTGACCAAGCTGCTTGAAGGAAGAATTCTGCCATGTTTGACCAGCATTGACTTTTCTGGTTAAGGCTTTACTGCTGCTGTTATAAATTATCAGATTTTGGAAATTTGTACTATCTCTCTCTGTTGAACTATTGAAGAATATAAGAAGAATTGATCAAGGGTTTCCCCACATTGGAGTTGTTATATACCTAGGGGGGATAATATGGGGTACCAAGGGAGGTACCCAAGGTAATAATGTAATAATGGGAGGGGCCATAGTAATAAATAAGGTGGTTAACCCATATCATGTAAGGGACCACAAGTAGTTAGTAATAATGTAATGGGCCCCTGGTATTAGTTTGATGGTATGAGGGAACCATGGTAATGACCCATGGTATTGTATGTATGAGGCCTATATAGAGGCTAGAGACTCCATGTCACGGAAAATTGTCAAAGATTATTGCATGAACAGGCATATGGCTTGTGGAGTGTTCTCTTTCCTTAAAGAGTGAATGTATGGTGTTGCCCTACTTTAAGGGTTTGATCAATCAAGAAACATTTCTATCTATTTCTATCTTGTTCTTTCTTGGGTTTATTTTTATTATCATATAATTTTGGATCAGATCTATAACAAGTGGTATCAGAGCACTTTCTTGGGCAAAAGTGGAGAATATATATATATATATATATATATATGGAGAATATATATATATTTGCAGGATTTCGGGAGCGGCGAGTTTGCAGATCAGATCTATATGTTTTGGTGCAAGATCTGCTAAATCTAATTGCAGATCTGGATTCTTTGTGAAAAAATAGCCGATTTAAAAAAAAAAAATCGGTTGAATCGGAGTCCGGATGAAGGAGATATCGCTGATCTAAAAATTAGTGGGGTTGCAGACAATTTTTCAGGGCAGCGAGTTTGCGGCGCAGATCTGGACGTCCTGGTGCAAGATCTGCAAAATCTAATTGTAGATCTGGATTCTTTGTGAAAAAATACTCAATTTCAAAAAAAAATCAGTCGAATCGGAGTCCGGATGAGGGAGATATCGCTGATTTAAAATCAGTTTTTTTTTGCAGAAATTGTGGTGGTGGCGGGAGAGTAGCAGCGCAGATCTGAAATTCCAGTGTCTGGATCAGGATTTCTATCACATGGGCAGATGCAGAATGGTTGTTCCATTTCCGAAAACAGGTCATAATACGAATTCTGAGCAATATTGACGGAATTGTGACCATTTCAAATTTTTGCCAATTTTTTTGTGATGGCGGCCCTAGGTCAGAATTTCAGGGACTTGTATAAATTTGATGGCTCTCATCCAGCGAAATGGCTAGCACAAATGGAGAAATATTTTAGATTAAATTACATCATGGATGATGAGACTCAGTTGAGTGTGGGAACACTGTACTTGGACAATGAAAGACGGCAATGGTGGCAATGGCATCGACGTTGCTATCGAATGCCCTTGACTTGGGACACATTCACAAAAGATCTTATGGACCACTTTGACCGTAAAACTAATCTTGTGGATAAGCTCACACAGACAGACACATAGGCTAGCAAAGATTTTATTTTTACAGAAAAGAAGGAAACCAAGGAACCTAAAGGGTTATTTTCTGCTAGTCTCTCCTTATTGCAGGTTCATGGATTGATTCAGAAAGATAAGATCATTGTTTCTATAAATCCTAGTTGCAAGCATAATTTCATCAATGTTAATTTGGCAAACAAATTGCAAGTTCCAGCAAAACAAATTGAAAATACACAGGTTGATGATGAGGATGTTCAAATTTATAAGGATTTGAAGCTTTTTATGGATAAGTATGTGTTGCATGGTGATTTTTATACTTCAGAGATGGATAATATGGATGTTGTTTTGGGATATCCTTGGATGGAATCTGCGGGTACTATCAATATTAATGTGCAGAAGAAATTCCTGAAGCGCTGGTATAAAAAGAAGAAAATTACATTACAGGATATTTCCATCAATAAACAATTAGAGTCCACGAACGTTGAAGCAAAAGATGTTCCAAGGTTTGACATGTTAGATGATGAGCCAATGATGACAGACAATCAAACACAAACAGAGGCTGAAGCAGAAAAGGTTATAGGTACATCAGATGAGGGCTTAGTGGTTGAAGTCATATTGGAAAAGAAGACACCACAACAAGCACCACAGCAGGGTGAATTAAAGAAAAAGCCATCGTGGGTTAAAACTTCAACATATCATCACCCACATCACCCCGCAAGACAACCATCAAGATCGCAACCAATTAGCCACACGGACAACAACCCCCACAGGATAGATAGAGCGGAGCGAAGATCCACCTACTACACATCAACACAGAAGAGCTACCACGGTCAACTTCCATCTCAAGCGAGCGAGGCACCAGCGAGACCGAGGGTTCACCTCTCTCTTGGATGGCTAAATGCACGTGCATGGTACCAGTGGACTACTCTTTTGAGTAGACCTTATTATTTGTGTTTTTCCCATGTTTCGGGGACGAAACATGTTAAGGGGGGTGGAATGTTATATACCTAGGGAGGATAATATGGGGTACCAAGGGAGGTATCCAAGGTAATAATGTAATAATGAGAGGGGCCATAGTAATAAATAAGGTGGTTAATCCATATCATGTAAGGGACCATAAGTAGTTAGTAATAATGTAATGGGCCCATGGTATTAGTTTGATGGTATGAGGGAATCATGGTAATGACCCATGGTATTGTATGTATGAGGCCTATATAGAGGCTAGAGACTCCATGGTGAAGGAATAGTGTCAAGGATTATTGTATGAACAGGCATATGGCTTGTGGAGTGTTCTCCTTCCTTAAGGAGTGAATGTATGGTGTTGCCCTATCTTAAGGGTTTTGATAATAAAGAAGCATTTCTATCTATTTCTCTCTTATTGTTTATGGGTTTGTTTGCATTATCATATAATTCCGGGTTAGATCTATAACAAGTGGTATCAGAGCTATAACAAGTGGTGGCCTCTATATAGGCCTCATACATACAATACCATGGGTCATTACCATGGTTTCCTCATACCATCAACTAATACCATGGGTCATTACCATGGTTTCCTCATACCATCAACTAATACCATGGGTCCATTATATTATTACTAACTACTTGTGGTCCCTTACATGATATGGGTTAACCACTTTATTTATTACTATGACCCATCCCATTATTACATTATTACCTTGGGTACCTCCCTTGGTACCCCATATTATCCCCCCTAGATATATAACATTCCACCCCCCTTAGCATGTTTCGTCCACGAAACATGGGAAGAACACAAATAATAAGATCTACTCAAAAGAGTAGTCCACTGGTACCATGCACGTGCATCTAGTCATCCAAGAGAAAGATGAATCCTCGGTCTCACTGGTGCCTCTCTCGCTTGAGATGGAAGTTGACCGTGGTAGCTCTTCTGTGTTGATGTGTAGTAGGTGGATCTTCGCTCTTCTCCATTCGTCCTGCGGGGGTTGTTGTCCGTGTGGCTAATTGGTTGCCATCTGCATGGTTGTCTTGCGGGGTGATGTGGGTGATGATATGTGGAAGTTTTAAACCACGATGACTTTTTCTTTAATTCACCCCTTACTGGAGCGTGACTGTTATTTGGTGCATGTTGTGGTGCCTGCTGTGGTGTCTTATCTTTCAATATTACTTCAACCACTGAGCCTTCCTCTGATGTATCAACACTTGTAACCTTTTCTGCTTCAGCGTTTGTTTGTGTTTGATTGTCGATCATCACTGGCTCATCATCTAATATGTCAGATCCTGGAACATCTTCTGCTTCAACTTCCTTGGACTCTACCTGTTTATTAATGGAAATATCCTGTAATGTAATTTTCTTCTTTTTATACCAGAGCTTTAAGAATTTCCTCTTCATATTAATATTGATAGTACCCACTGATTCCATCCAAGGGTATCCCAAAACAATATCCATGTTATCCATATCTGAAGCATAAAAATCACCATGCAACACATACTTATCCATAGAAAGCTTCAAATCCTTATAAATTTGAACATCCTCATCATCAACCTGTGTATTTTCAATGTGTTTTGCTGGAACTTGCAATTTTTTTGCCAAGTTGACATTTATGAGATTTTGCTTGCAACTCGGATTTATAGACAATGATTTTCTCCTTTTGAATCAATCCATGAACCTGCAATAAGGAGATACTAGCCGAAAATAACCCTTTTGGTTTTTTGGTTTCCTTTTTTCCTGTAAAAATAAAATCTTTGCTAGGCTGTGTGTCTGTCTGTGTGAGCTTATCCACAAGATTAGCTTTACGGTCAAAGTGGTCCATAAGAGCTTTTGTGAATATGTCCCATGTCAAGGGCCTTCGATAGTAACGTTGATGCTATTGCCATCATTGCCGTCTTTCATTGTCCAAGTACATTGTTCTCACACTTAGCTGAGTCTCATCATCTATGATGTAATGCAATCTAAAAAATTTCTCCATTCGTGCTAGCCATTTGGCTAGATGAGAGTCATCAAATTTATACAAGTCCCTCAAATTCTGATCTGGGCCCGCCATCACAAAAAAATTGGCGAAAATTTGAAATGGTCACAATTCCATCAATATTGCTCAGAATCTCTATTATAACCTGTTTTTGGAAATGGAACAACCATTCTGCATCTGCCCATATAATAGAAATCCTAATCCAGACACTAGAATTCAGATCTACGCTGCTACTTTCCCGCAGTCACCAAAATGTCTGAAAAAAAGCGCTGATTTTAAAATCAGCGATATCTCCCTCATCCGGACTCCGATTCGACTGATTTTTTTTTTGAAATTGAGTATTTTTCATAAAGAATCCAGATCTACAATTAGATTTTGCAGATCTTGCACCAAGACGTCCAGATGTGCGCCGCAATTTTGCTGCCCCCAAAAATTGTTTGCAACCCCACTGATTTTTAAATCAGCGATATTTCCTTCATCCGGACTCCGATTCGATCGATTTTTTTGTTTGAAATCGGGTATTTTTTCACATAGTATCCAGATCTATAATTATATTTTGCAGATCTTACACCAAAACGTAGAGATCTGATCTGCAAACTTGCCGCCCTCGAAATCCTGCAAAATAAAAAAAAAAATTCTCCACTTTTTTGCCCATGAAAGTGCTCTGATACCACTTGTTATAGATCTAACCCGGAAATATTATAGATATGATATGAAAATATAAGACAATGCAAATAAACCCAAAAATAATATGAAATGATTCTTTATTGATCAAACCCTTAAGGTAGGGCAACACCATACATTCACTTCTTAAGGAAGGAGAACACTCCACAAGGACAACAACCCCCGTATGACGGATAGCGAGGAGCGAAGATCCACCTACTACACATCAACACAGAAGAGCTGCCATGGTCAACTTCCATCTCAAGCGAGCGAGGCACCAGTGAGATCGAGGGTTCACCTTTCTCTTGGATGGCTAGATGCACGTGCATGGTACCAGTGGACTACTCTTTTGAGTAGATCTCATTATTTGTGTTCTTCCCATGTTTTGGAGACGAAACATGCTAAGGGGGGTGGAATGTTATATATCTAGGGGGGATAATATGGGGTACCAAGGGAGGTACCCAAGGTAATAATGTGATAATGGGATGGGCCATAGTAATAAATAAGGTGGTTAACCCATATCATGTAAGGGACCACAAGTAGTTAGTAATAATGTAATGGGTCCATGGTATTAGTTTGATGGTATGAGGAAACCATGGTAATGACCCATGGTATTGTATGTATGAGGCCTATATAGAGGCTAGAGACTCCATGTAAAGGAATATTGTCAAGGATTATTGTATGAACAGGCATATGGCTTGTGGAGTGTTCTCCTTCCTTAAGGAGTGAATGTATGGTGTTGCCCTACCTTAAGGGTTTGATCAATAAAGAGAATCATTTCTATCTATTTTGATCTTATTATTCTTGGGTTTATTTCTATTATCTTATATTTTTGGATCAGATCTATAACAGGGGTTTGTCCCTGGTTGGTGCCACATCTTTTGTCCTCTTGTCTTGACTTGTCTTCTATTGTTTATGTTTATGTTCTATCTGCATTTTACTATCACGCTGATGTGATTGCTAAACTGGACATTGATATTGGGCTAATTATAAAATTGAAGTAAATTGCTCTTAAGCATAGAACATGCTAAAAATTAACATGGTATCGGAGCTGAGGTGAAGACAAAGCCCAAACAAGAGTGAAAGAGCAATCACCAAAGATAGTTGGACAAGGACAAAGGCTCAATGGGTTCCTCATCCCACTTCCCGGCTGAAGACAAGCTCCGTGAAAAGTCTGACTATCATGGATGGAAGATGTCTCTTGATCTAACATTGGAAGAACAAGAAGTGTTAGACTATGTGAGGGGTAAAATCCTTGAGCCTCCTTCAAATGCACCGGCTACTGCGAAGAACAAATACAATAACGCTGAAGTCAAAGCAAAGAAGAATATCAGAGATTCCATCGACAAGCGTCTGGTGGCCTACATCTTCGATTTGAACATCTCCAAGGAGATCTATGACAGGTTGGTCAACATGTTCAAGGTTAGTGATGCAAATCAAGTTTTATTTCTCAAAAGTAAGTTGAAGGATATTAAGAAGGGCAAGGACGAGGATATTCAATCCTACTTCTTAAGGATCACTGAGATCAAGAATGATCTTTTGTCGATTGGAGAGATCATTCCTGACAGGGAACTTATTATCGCTACCCTTGGAGGACTCCCACTCGAGTGGTATATATTTAGAACCACTATTCTCAATAATGATCGAATTTCAGGATTTGAAGAATTGACGTCGAGATGCATTCAAGAAGATACAAGAATGGTGGAGCAAGAAATGCCTTCTAATAAAGGCAACCCCACTGCTTTCTCCGCTCATTCCAAAAGGAGAAATAATGCAAGGTCTAAAGGTCATTTCAATGGAAAGCCTGGATCTAAGGGTGGAAGGAAGGGTAGGTGCATTGTTTGCAATAAGTTTGGCCACTATGTGAGGGAGTGTCCAAATAGAAGGGACACACCACATGATGATGATCACAATCACTCTAGGGGCAACTTCAACAACCACAATCAAAGGAATGGTAGGTTCTATGGCAAAGGAAAAAGGAATGCGGGACATCAAGGAAATAATTAACCCTCCAAGAGAGCACGGAACTCCAGGTATGAAGAATCAAATGTTGTTAACAATAAGCAAAAGGAATACTATCTTATATCGACCTTCTCCACTACCTCTCCTCTAGACACTTTTGGGAATTGGCTAATTGATAGTGGTGCCTCAAGGCACTTCACCGGGTACAAGGAAGCTGTCTCTAATTTGATAGATAAGGAGACAAACTTGGAGATTATTCTTGGAAACGATGCCACCTATCCTGTGAAGGGAGTAGGGAATGTTACCCTTCAATTGAATCAAGGTAACACGATTCACTTACAAGAAATTCTATATGTACTTGATCTCAAGAAGAACCTGGTTTCCATTTCGGCTATGGAAGATAAAGGATACAAGGTGCCATTCATTGATGGAAAGGTACATGTTTGGAAAAGAAATTTTAAAGATGCTTTTACTCTTGGGTTTCGGGTTGACACTTTGTATCAAGTTAGAGGAAGTCCATTGGGAGCTATGTCTTGTGACACATCTCTACAATCCGAACTATGGCATCGAAGGTTTGCCCATTTTCATTATAAGGCCCTTCCCAATGTGAGATAGATGGTGACAGGCATGCTCGAGTTCAAAGTAGAGCAGGAAGGTATATGTTCGGGATGTGCCGAAGGAAAACTTACAAGGGGACCATAGCAAGACCACTGATATATTGCAGTTGATCCACTCCGACATATCTGGTATGATGACCGTAAACTCTTTGGGAGGATACTTATATTATCTCACTTTTACGGATGACTATTCTCGCAAGACCGAAATGTACTTCTTGAAAAAGAAGGATGCAGTGTTCACTTGGTTCCGTCACTTCAAGGCCATGATCGAAAATCAATCTGAGAAGAGAATCAAGATATTAAGGACTGATAATGGGACTAAGTACGAATCAAATGAATTCCATGACTGTTGCAGGGAAGTTGGCATTAAGAGGGAGACCACGACACCATACACTCCCGAGCGGAATGGTGTGGCTGAAAGGAAGAATCGTACTACTATAGAAGCTGTTCGTGCCATGCTTCATAATCAAGGGTTTCTGAAGTTTCTATGGGCCGAAGCTGCGAATACCGCCGTGTATGTTCAAAACCGATGCCCTCATCAAGCATTGGACTCCAAGACTCCTGAAGAAATATTCACTGGTAAGAAACCCGATGTCTCTCATTTTAGAATTTTTGGAAGTCCCGTATATTTTCATGTGCCGAAAGAGAAAATAAGCAAATTGGGTGCATCTGGAAAGAAAGGAATCTTTGTGGGCTATAACGAAAATTATAAGGGCTATAGAATTTATGTGGCTGGTCAAAGGGAAGTTGAGATAAGTCATGATGTCACCTTTGACAAAGATATGACTCTTAGCAAGATCAACAACCTTCCTATCCCAAGGAAGGACAAAGAAGTAGACACCGGAAGACAGGGTGAAAAACAGGACAAGATGATGTCAGATGTTGATGAACCTATGGTTCCTATTGATCCTCCTCCCCAAGAGCCCTCCTTCTCCAAGAGGAGACCCTCATGGCTTAGGGAGACTCTCGAAGATGCTGAAAGACATATTGCACCAAGGGGGACTTTCTGTGAGAGTAAGAAGCCGAACAGGTATCAAGTATGCTTGACCGCCATGAGCACTATCATTCAAAATGAATCTTCATCATTTGAAGAAGTTGTGAAGCAACAAGTTTGGAAGGATGCTATGAATGAAGAGTACGAGTCTATTATGAAGAATGATGTCTGGGATGTGGTCCCTAGACCCCAGGACAAATTGATTGTCACCTCTAAGTGGCTCTACAAAATCAAACATGGAGCTGATGGAAGTGCAGAAAAGTTCATTCGCTTTGTTGCCCGAGGCTTTTCTCAAAAGGAAGGTGTAGATTATGATTAGATATTTGCACCTGTTGCTCGATACACCACCATCCGCTCGATCATAGCCCTTGCTGCCTCGCAAGGATGAAACCTACATCAGATGGATGTCAAGATCGCTTTCTTCCATGGTTCGATCAAAGAGGAAGTCTATGTGGAACAACCCGAAGGGTTTGAGGTTCATGACCGGGAATCTCATGTATGCAGGTTGAAGAAGGCTCTCTATGGCTTGAAGCAAGCACCCTGAGCTTGGTATGAGAGGATTGATAACTATCTGATGAAGCTGAGATTCACTAGAAGTGAAGCCAATCCGAACCTTTACTTTAAGGTTGAAGATGATAAACCTCTCATACTGGTACTTTATGTGGACGACCTCTTTCTGATAGGTGCAGACCCTCTCATTCACAAATGTAAGAGGGAGTTGGCTTTCGAATTTGAGATGAAGGACCTAGGACTGATGCACTACTTCCTAGGGTTGGAGGTCTGGCAAAAGCCAGGTGAAATTTTCCTATCTCAAGGAAATTGTTATGAAGATATTGGAAACATTTGGGATGGTGGATTGCAACCCTGTGACTACCCTGTTGGAACTTAACTTCAAGAAGTTATGTGGTAGTGCTGGACCTGTATTGGGAAATGCTTCTGAGTATTGTCAACTCATAGGAGCGCTGATGTTCTTGGTGAACTCCTGTCCAGATATATGTTTTGTAGTTAATACGCTGAGCCAATATATGGTTGAGCCTCATCACACACATTGGATTGGTGCCAAGAATCTTTTGAGATATCTCCGGGGCACAATCACTCATGGACTGAGATACACTGCCAAAGATGTGAGGGTGCATGGTTGTTCGGATGCTGATTAAGCTGGTAGTGTGGTGGATCGTAAGAGCACTTCCGGGTGCTGCTTTTCTTTAGGTTTTGCTTCGATATCCTAGATAAGCAGGAAGCAGAAATTTGTTGCCTTCAGCACCGCTGAGGCCGGATACATAGGTGCGAGTATGGCCTCGTGTGAAGCTATCTGGTTGCGGAAGCTCTTCAGTGAGCTGTTTGGACATGTGCTGGATACCACCGTGATTCTCTGCGACAACCAGAGTGGGATCCGATTATCAGAGAATCCTGTATTTCATGATCACTCAAAGCACATCGATATCAGGTACCGCTTTATTCGGGATATGGTACAATGAGGAGTAATAAGGCTCCATCACATTGGGGCTGATGAGTAGGATGCCGACATTTTGACAAAGCCCTTGGGAAAGGTCAAATTCTTGACTTTTCAAGAACGACTAGGAGTCGTGGAGAGACCTTCTTATGAGGGTCCTGAATGATATGGACTTTGAGCTCTAGGAGCTTCGGGGGGCTTGGGGTACTTCTTGGAGCGATGAACAACCATAGGGTGAGTGGTTCAACCTTCCCCTAGTGGTTTGCTGTGTACAGGGTGAGTGGTTCAGCCTTCCGTGTGATACCCCGTGGCGACATGTAGGCAGGATGAATGGTTCATCCTTCTCCTGCTAAGACATCCTACCCATGCAGTTTGAGACTCATGGGAAGTATCTCTCATCTGGCCAATGAGTAGGGAAATGAGGATAGGGGCCATAGTACAATCGATGGATGCATCGTGTACTACCGTCCTCCCTATGCTAGGATGATGTTGATATGGGATCAATTGGAACTGACTTCGGGTCAGTAAGAGTGGTATGACATGCTCTCTTTATTGGAACTGACTTCGGGTCAGTAAGAGTGGTATGACACACTCTTTTTTGGAATTGACTTCGGGTTAGTGAGAGTGGTATGAGACACTCTCTTTTATTCGGGACTGACTTCGGGTCAATAGAGAATGGTATGATACATTCTCGATCACTTCTTCTTCTTCATGGTTCAACAGAGAAAAGCAGTGCATTGATGGCAGAGATAGTATTGACTGGCAGATGGATTAGCATATGGAGTTCTCCTTAGTTAAGAGAGAGTGTTAAAATTGGCAACTAGGGCCAAATTCCATATGGGTCACCTTATTTATGACAACTGATATTTTTCTTGGATTCCTCTTTCCGAGAGGTGTAGGATTGATCTAAAGATCATCCGATTCCAACATGTAAAAATGAAGATATGAAATTATTTGTATTATTGACAAATTGTCGAGGTTGGCCAGCGGTCTAAACAAGGATTTTTACCCCCAGATCATCCTCAACGTTGCATATAAAAGGAGGAGACCTTAAGTCATTATTCCATCATCTCATCCTCACATCTCTCTCTCTCTCCTCACTTGATTGGGTAGGCTAATCTGGGCAGCGTCTCTCACATGCGCGAAGGAAGATTTCTGTTTGGGCTGTGTTGACCAGTTTTACTGAAGTGCAGAAGTGCTGTTTTGGGCTGCGTTGACTGGTGTTGACCTCTCCTTGACTGCGCTATAGGTGTGGATGCTTCTCCTTGGCAGGCCACAGAGTCTGGCATGGAAACCGAGGTGATTTGACCTCTAGTTTGACCAGCGTTGACTGCCCTAGTTGTTGGCTACAGTCTGACTTTTGTTGACTAGCATTTGACTGGATTTTTCGGGGCTGTTTTGGATTGTTTGGGTTTGCTGTTGGAGGCCGAAGTTGACTAGGTTTGACCAAGCTGCTTGAAGCAAGAATTCTGCCATGTTTGACTAGCATTGACTTTTTTGGTTAGGGCTTTACTGCTGCTGTTATAAATGATCAGATTTGTAAATTTGTACTATCTCTCTCTGCTGAATTATTGAAGAATATAAGAATAATTGATCAAGTGTTTCCCCACATTGGGGTTTGTCCCTGGTTGGTGCCACATCTTGTGTCTTCTTGTCTTGGCTTGTCTTCTACTGTTTATGTTTATGTTCTATCTGCATTTTACTATCATGCTGATGTGATTGCTAAACTGGACATTGATATTGGGCTAATTAAGAAATTGAAGTAAATTTCTCTTAAGCATAGAACATACCAAAAATTAACAAATATATCATTGCCTTGGCCCTTGTTCATATTACAAGACCATATTAGTATTTTGTCGACAATAAATCCATGCAAGAGATCTTCCCTTCAACTGTGTGAAATTTGTTCTACATATTGTTTATTGTACTTTTTCTGTTGTCCCAAATTTACAATGTTTGTCCCTATATGGTTTCAAAGGATGGATGAATTCCACTCGATTCTACACAAAATTAACCTCAAAGTTTCCTTAGCTTTAATTATTGTTGAAAATATTGTGCAATTGGTACTGAATTTCATAATGAATATGTGATGATCAAGCATGACCTAATGAAATCAAAAGCCAATATAGTGATGCATGCATAAAAACAAGTTTGGTATTGTTGAAGGAAAAATTTAAATCTACAAGCATTTGAATCTGGGAATGTTTTATTATACACAGAAATATGAACAACAAAAAGGACTTAGAATTAAACCTGTAGTTGAAGTTTTATTATAATTCTATTATTATTCTGTTAAGATGGGTTTCAACTTTCAAGTTTAACTGGATTGGGCTCTTCCCAAGCAACCGGAAAAGATTATTGTTAATTCTGGAGGGTCAACCATCCAATTTGGCTAATGTGGCCATTCAATATATTCCTGAAGAGGAAAATAAAAAGTTCACCCTAGGAAAATTCTAAATGGAGCTTAGATTTTTACACCTCATGGTTGTTCATTCTTGCCTTAAGTAAAGTTTATGTGGTTGTATCCTTTGGAAAATCAGCAAACAAACTACAGATTTATGGAGAATTTTAGACGAGATCAGCAACAAGTGGGTTACTTGAATTTTTTGCCTTGTAGAATCATCAATCAACTAGGGGTTGTTTGTTATATACCTAGGGGGGATAATATGGGGTACCGAGGGAGGTACCCAAGGTAATAATGGGATGGGCCATAGTAATAAATAAGGTGGTTAACCCATGTCATGTAAGGGACCACAAGTAGTTAATAATAATGTAATGGGCCCATGGTATTAGTTTGATGGTATGAGGGAACTATGGTAATGATCCATGGTATTGTATGTATGAGGCCTATATAGAGGCTAGAGACTCCACATGGGAGATAGTGAAGGATTATTGTATGAACAGGCATATGGCTTGTGGAGTGTTCTCCTTCCTTAAGGAGTGAATGTATGGTGTTTTCCTACCTTAAGGGTTTGATCTATAAAGAATCATTCATGTTATTTCTTGGGTTTATTTATATTATCATATATTTCTGGGTTAGATCTACAACAAGTGGTATCAGAGCACAAATAATAAGATCTACTCAAAAGAGTTGTCCACTGGTACCATGCACGTGCATCTAGCCATCCAAGAGAAAGGTGAACCCTCGATCTCGCTGGTGCCTCGCTCGCTTGAGATGGAAGTTGACCGTGGCAGCTCTTCTGTGTTGATGTGTAGTGAGTGGATCTTCTCTCCTCGCTATCCGTCATGTGACTACTTGGTTTCCATCTTGATGGTTGTCTTGCGGGGTGATGTGGGTGATGATATGTTGAAGTTTTAACCCACGATGTCTTTTTCTTTAATTCACCTTGCTGTGGTGCCTGTTGTGGTATCTTCTTTTCCAATATGACTTCCACCACTGGACCCTCATCAGATGTGTCAGCACCTGTTACCTTGTCGGCTTCAGCCTCTGTTTGTGTTTGATTGTCGACCATCAACTGCTCATCATCTGATATGGCAGTCCCTGTAACATCTTCTGCTTCAACCTCCTTGGACTCTACCTGCTTATTAATGGAAATATCCTGTAATGTAATTTTCATTTTTTTATACCAGAGCTTCAGGAATTTCTTCTGCACATTAATATTTATAGTACCCACTAATTCCATCCAAGGGTATCCCAAAACAACATCCATGTTATCCATATCTGAAGCATGAAAATTACCATGAAACACATACTTATCCATAGAAAGTTTCAAATCCTTATAAATTTGAACATCACCTGTGTATTTTCAATATGTTTTGCTGGGACTTGCAATTTTTTTGCCAAATTAACATTGATAAAATTATGTTTACCACTAGGATTGATAGAAACAATGATCTTCTCTTTCTGAATCAATCCATGAACCTGCAATAAGGATATACTAGTAGAAGATAACCCCTTACGTGGCTCATTCTCCTTTTTTCTAGTACGAGACCATTTGTCTAGAAGGACTTTTTCAAATTCTGCATCTGAGAGTTTGGTCAACTGTTTGTCATCAAGTGAGAATACCATTTGTAAGCCTCATCTTTGAAACCAAACCACACTGAATCCCTTCAATTTTTTGCCCATGCTGACTTTTGTTGTTTTATGTATTCTTCAATAGTAAGACCATTATCTTTCCCTGTAAAATATTGCTTGCTAGAAGCCATGAAAAGGGTTTTGAAAAAATTCACTCACTTGGTGAAAATTTAAAGTGGCCACAGTTTAGTCAATATTGCTTAGAATCTTTATTATGACTGTTTTCGGAAATGGAATGACCATTCTGCATCTGCCCATGTGATAGAAATCCTGATCCAGGCACTAGAATTCCAGATCTGCGCTGCAACTCTCCCGCCGTCACCAAAATTTCTGCAAAAAAGAGCTGATTTTAAATCAGCGATATCTCCCTCATCCGGACTCCGATTCGACTGATTTTTTTTTTGAAATTGGGTAATTTTTCTCAAACAATTCAGATCTACAATTAGATTTTGTAGATCTTGCACCAGGATGTCTAGATCTGCGCCGCAAACTCGCTGCCCTGAAAATTGTCTGCAACCCCACTGATTTTTAAATCAGCGATATCTCCTTCATCCGGACTCCGATTCAACCGATTTTTTTTTTGAAATCGGCTATTTTTTCGCAAAGAATACAGATCTACAATTAGATTTTGCAGATCTTGCACCAAAACGTACAGATCTGATCTGCAAATTCGCCACCCAAAATCCCTGCAAAAAATATAAAAAAATTTCTCCACTTTGGTGCCCAAGAAAGTGCTCTGATACCAAAATATAAATATACCCAAGAATAACAAGATATAAATATATAGATAAATGCTTCTTTATTAATCTCAAAACCCTTAAGGTAGGGCAACACCATATATTCACTCCTTAAGGAAGGAGAACACTCCACAAGCCATATGCCTGTTCATACAATATTCCTTCACTATCCCCCATGTGGAGTCTCTAGCCTCTATATAGGCCTCATACATACAATACCATGGATCATTACCATGGTTCCCTCATACCATCAAACTAATACCATGGGCCCATTACATTATTATTAACTACTTGTGGTCCCTTACATGACATGGGTTAACCACCTTATTTATTACTATGGCCCATCCCATTATTACATTATTACCTTGGGTACCTCTCTCGATACCCCATATTATCCCTCCTAGGTATATAACACTGTTACTGTTAGTTATATAGAGGTGCTAATCTGCAATGAAACATCTCAGGTCATGAACAATTGCAGGTTATAAAATTCATGAGAAATAAACAATGGTCATACTTCTTTTGTTATAGAAAACTGCAAATTATTATGCTGTCTATTGGTATTCATTCTAAAATAAAATGATTGATTGTATCCCTAGAAAGATGAAGCATGAGATATTGATGATTGGGGTTCAACCATTTATCAACCCTGCTGTGAACATATTGGTTAATCTTGACTCTAGCCATTAATTGCCTCAATGGTTTGTCATGAATGTGGTGATTTGAAGGTGGACTTTGCAGTCCCTTATTAAATATGGTGGTTAGAAGGTGGCCTGCTGGTTCATAATTAATGCGGTAGTTGGTCTAGAGCTAATCATTATTTATGATGGTCTTGGGCCACATTGTAAGACACCCCAATACATCGTGTGAGATATGAGTAAAACAATATTTGTGAGAGTGATTTTTCTCATAACGTTTCTGCTAACAACCTCTCACCTAGAAAAGGCTTGATCTAGTTTGGGGACTCTACTTTCCTATGGCATTTATATGTTCAACTTTTTAAAGGAAGCTGATCATTCTTTAACCGTTGAGTTTGCGACATGTCAATATGTTGTCTTGACGTAGTTGATGTTGACCAATTGATCTGAAAATCACCCTTGAGTGACCTCAGTTAATTAATTAATGAATGAAGGCATTACAGACTCATGTGCTGGTGTGTGTCTATGTCATTTTAGGCAACAGATCGATCAGATTGCAAAATACACAGACACGGGAAATATGGAAAACAACAGAGAAACACAGTAAGCAAATACAAGAACACAACAATTAATAAGGAGTTCACCCTATCCTCCAGGGCTACGTCTCCGGTCCAGCTTTCAGTGGCGGCCTTTTTTTATTGTGTCTTTAAAGCAGAGAATTACAATGAGGAGCTCAAACTGAGTCTCCTGAAACATAATTGCTTGGCAGGGTGGTTCTTGGATTCCCCAAGCCACTAGAGTGTACAGACTCTTTTCCTTACCAGCTCTTGACCTTTCAAGTCTTTAATGGGAGGAGCCCAATGTGGTGCTCAGTTCCCCAATAGATCCTCTCAGGGATGGCTCAGTGCTGCCTTATGCTGCAGGTCAGCTCGACTCTCTGTCTTTCTACTCTTTGCTTTACTGTCTCTTCTTTTCTCTGTCTTCGTCTTCTTCTCTCCTTCTCTGTGTGTTCTGTTCTGTCTGTTCATGGCTTTAAAGCCAATCGATCTCATGACTGCTCGATTCCCCTTCCGCCTCCGTCGAATCGCCTGCTGCTGTTCACTTGGAATTCCCTGTCTCTGCGTCATCATCAACGACTCATAGGGAGTGGCCACTTGTCCTCTCGCGAACTGCGCCAGCTCTTCCTCGTCGGTTCGGTTTTCCAGTTACACTGTGGAATGAGTCATCTGCCATCTCAGCGGTCAAATCAGACCTCAAATCCTTATACATCGCGGCTTAATCCCCTGTCAAATCCGGTTTCCCCCATTGGGCGCGATCTCAGCCGTTAGATCTGGAGCCCCCAGATTCGATGCCATTTGCTCATTTCGCGCGGTTGACTTGCTCGACCGTTAGCGCGCGATGAGCGACGGTTTTCTCTCTCCTCTGCCTGCCACGCATCGGGCGCTGAGTGGAATCACTCACTTTTCTTCAATTCCGCTTACCGCCCAAGGGTGCCCCCGATAAATACCGCCGGTTTTGGAGCATGGGTCCCGCCTTCCACCTTAGCGCTTTCCCCACGGTTTTCCCGGCTTCCATGCGACCAAGCGCTTCGGGGTTTTCCTTCTTGAGGGGTGCCTTTTCCCGATCCGGGTTTCCTAGGTGCTAGTTTCGCCTCCTGCGCGGTCTCCATGGGCCTCGGTCAGCGCACTTTGACCAAGGTCCTCGTCGTTCCTCGCTGGCTACCAACTGCCACTGTTCAGAGGTCTTCCTGATCGCTCTGTGCTCATAATTCTTTGAAGTCTGTCCTGTTTTGGTACAACCATGGTGTTTTGATTATTCTTCATGGATCCAATTCGGATCACCAATGTAGGCACAATGATCCAATTATTCTAGGAATACATCCTCCAGTGCAAATACAATCCCATTACCCAGGAATTTGGCAAGAAGCAACATTCCAACAACCCCATCCCTGCTGATAATGTGGATATTGAAATGCTTTTAAGGTAGAGGCAATGATGTAAATTGTGACTTTTAATGGACATGTTGAGGGATAACTAGACAATTAGGTAAGGTAGTTAGATGCATTCTTTTAGACATGATTATTTGATTCTTATGAAATAGGTTTTCCAAATTAAGTTTATTGGAGCAACACTACTATGGTGGGAGTGTTGAATCAAAGAGAAAGGCAACATGCCAACTACCCATGAAAAACTGGTAGAAATTTTAGTTGTTAAAAAGGAAGAAAACTTATCCTATCGGTTATAGTTGCAACTTTAAAACCAAATGGCAGTTCTTGAGACAGAAATTTGGTCAGCAGGTGGTAGATTAAATTGATGATCCACAAATATGTTTTGAAATCAAATATTACAAAGTATGAGGAACTTGTTCTGTTTGAGTATATTGATGATGTCTCCATAATCCAATCTAGAGAATTTGTGCTGTTTTAGGGGTAGATTTAGAAGATGCATATAGCAAAGTCACGGCCAAGTAAAACTTAATTGGGGAAAGGAGATAACCTTTCGTTAAATAAGTAAAGCATTAACAACTCGAGATAAAAAATAAGTTGAATCAATTTGTTTGGGATTGACATTTCTTTGAGTAGATATTGCAAGAAAACTTGTCAACAATGGAGAGAATTGACTATTCATGTATCTTCATAAGAGGCCATCAAAGGGTTGACAAGTTCGAGTCCATGACAAGTAGACGTTGAAAAGTGCCATTATTACTGAGAAGTCCATCGTAGTAGTAAAAAGCGAGGCAACTTAATCGCTGAATGCATCCAGGGAGTAACCATATGAGACTTAGATTTAGGTAAAGAAGAATCTGGCCTTATCAATCATCAATCCCAATTGTCAAAAGAATCTAATGATAGAATCATTGGTCAACTAACTTTGCCTGTTGCTATCATAGTTTTTGTTGCAGAAGTAGGAACGTCAAACTCTCCACAACTTATTGGATGAGTGAGCTCTTAGCATGAAGGAATTTTTAGGGTGGTAAGAATATAAACAAAGAAAAGGTTGTTGTGCCAAAGAAAACCTAATGGCAACCCAATGGCAACAAAGGGAAAAGGGAAAGTTAGGTGGGGGAACATATAGAGTACTTAATGCAATTAAGTGAAGCAAAAATTGAATCAAATCATTACTTTGGTTATATGCATGTGTGTGCTTCAAAGTAGGGGTATTTGTTAAGATTGCAACACAAACTTTTAGGAGGACCATGGTTTTGGAAATATCGCTTGGGTGGTGTTACTTTCCAATTTGTATTTAGTGATTAAAGCCCTAATCCACAAGGTATAACTTAAGGGGCAACTATTAGGATGATTACCACTGTCACTTAAACAAACTACCCTCTTCGCTCTAGGTCGACTCTCCTCCGACTCAAGTGGAATATCCCTAGTAGGATTACTAAAGCTACGCAATAAGGCACAAGGTCAAGTGAGAGTAGCTTAGTAAAACAATGTTTCGGGTTTTTGGGATTTTGAAGGAGGTGATGGAAGGAAGTAGAGATCAATGTCAAATCCAACAAGGGCAATGGAGTCAAGGTGCATCAAGGATGGCTAAGAAAGCCCTGTATCAAAATTGGTCTATTTCATCTAAGGATTGGGAATAAGAGATGAGAACCTAAGGGGGAGAATAATCTCTCATCTAATCAAGATTAGCAATGAAGACCAAGCTTCTCCTAGAACGAGTTCACAAGAGAGCAACCTTCACTAATTTGGATAGAGAAAGTAAGGCATCAAATAATTATCAAACTAACAAAGAAAGCATGAGAGGAGTGCCAAGAAGAGTTGAGAGATAATAAAATCCCAATTGGCTTTGTTCCCTTAGAAAAATAATAGCTGAGAGGCACGACATTATAAGAAAAAGAGGGAAGTGATCAACCCTGATGATTACATGGAAATGAACATTGAATCCCTTGGTAGTCCCAAGTTAGAAAGATTGGTAAAGGAACCATAAGCAAAGAAAGAAGAGAAATCAAGAATGTAATTAAATAATATCAAGATCTTTTTGCTTAGTTATATGATGATTTGAATAATTACTAGGGTAACACAATCTAACAAACCATTGATAAAACATTCATGTGAAGTTTCCAGGAGAAAAGATCGTCACTTGTTTCGAAATCCCAACAATGACCATTGACAATGCCATAACTTTCAGTTCTACATAGTTGTCATGCTTTTGTTTTGACTATGGCATTCCCTTGTCCCACCCCTAACTATTAACTTCAAGATGTGGTCATTTAGAATCAAGTAAGAAGAAGGTAATAGTGATGATGATGATGATGATAGAAGACAATAAGAAAAAGTTGGATGGAAAGATCAATTATGCTCTATGCACTAAAATAATAACCAAGAAAGACTCCATTGGAAACAACCCATTTGAGCTAGTCTATGGAATGGAAGTTACTTTACAAGTTCACTTGAAGATCTTGGTCTCCAGCTGTTTTCATTTGACCATGATGCAACTCAAATAGTATCAACCAATTGATCAAACTTGATGAAAATCAAAGTGGGTCTTTGATCACCTAACAAAGAATTAAGAAGAGGTAAAGATTACTTATTAAAGGAACTTCCAAAAGGGGGATATTATTCTCATGTGGAATAAGACGATTGAAAAAGCAAGTAAACATGGTAAGTTCGAAAGCCTTTGGTTGGGTCCTTATAAAATTGAGGTCATTGTAGGAAATAATCCTTTCTTTGTCAATTGGATGGTGAAACACTGCCTTTGCTCATAAATGCGCAAACTTTGAAAATGTTATATAAAGGTAACATTTGATGACATAGGGCATCCTTTTAAAATGGTAAGCTTCTTAGCATTAGATTTACTCATGTGTTTCATTTACTTATTCATTTATGCATTTTTTAAATTTGTTTTACAATAAAAGTAAGATGATGCTCACATGTTATATGTTTTCCTTTGAGATATGATGCTACCAATTGATCATTGGTTTTGTTTCCCTTTATGCATGGATTTATTTCTATCTTAGGGAAGGGACAAGGCACTTGTGTCTTTGTCTCTCATTGCATTTGACATCTATCTTGCGAGAATGTTTCAAGTTAAAAGATCTTTTGCAGATTATGAGTTCTCATGCACTTTCGCTTAGAGTTCATTTCCCCAAGTTGGAGCCAACTATTATGCCTCAATTTTAATTCAATGTACCTCATATCTTTTTCTTGTTAGATGTGATCCATCACATGAGAAGATTTTGTGCCTATCTTGACGATGTCAAAGTTCAGAGTACCATGATTGGATGTGCCACTGCGATGCTTTGTATTATTATATTATGATTGGCCAAAAGTGTGACCATTTGTACTTCATGTATTGTATTTGACTAAATTGTTTTTTCTATCGAGGTTGTTTCTCTAGATCCTTTGTGGTTAGTCATGGTCTATCCTCTTAGTTCCTATTTAAAGGTAGCGCTCGCCCTTACGGATTGGCCCACTATCCCTTAGAGTTCATTAATGACGGGGGTAGGTACGTTAGGGTCTTGGAGTGGATCTGCTAAGACAAATGACTTAGGGATACCCTAGGTTTTTCACTTTATCTTATGTAAAAGTGTTTTTCGTGTTGTAAAGGATATCATACCCATAAAGCACACTTATCTTATGTTTAAGCATGGATCCTCTTATGTGTTTGTCACACTTTGGTCTTGGACTCTTAAGAGATCACTTTACAGATTCTCATGTAGAGACATAGCTCCCAAGGTAGTTTCATAGTTCTCGAGGTAGTTCACAACGCCTTAGTCATTGGTCAAAATGTCCTAGGTAGTTTGGGCTTTTCATCATGCATCGAACCTCTCATGTGATGCCATCCTAGATTATTGAACACTCACCTTATTCATTGAATTGGAGGCATTTACCACATGATTTGATGGGTCAATTACTTTGGAGGTTGCATCTCCCAGCCATTTGGTACCACATGTGGCACATGTGGACCTATAATGACTTGAGGACAGGGCTACCATGATTTTTGGAGGAGTTCATGCCTTGGAGAACTCCCTTTTAGCCATTGGAGCATGTTTTGATGAGTCGCCCCCTCTCTTTGACTTCACTCGTGCGACAACTATGGTCCTTCCACTCTTTGACGATGGGATCATGGGCATTGGCACTTTTGTTGACCTTTCATCATGGGAGAGGTATCTTGGCACATGTTGATTGTCGTTTCTTGCATTTGGGAGAGATGTTGAGCATTCTTGGACCTTAGTTTGACCTCCTCTCTTGGAGGAAATATTGTGCGTGTGTCAATTCTTCATTATATGTTCTATTTTTAGCTCGGTCTCTGTTAGGTAGTTGGAAGACAAGTCAATTTGTAGTTCTCCTAGGCTAGATTTAAGGAGATAAAAAGTAATGGCAACCCTTAATTGACATTATTTGTTTCAAGCATAGCGACCCTTAAAGTAAAGGAGATTTGAGAATACAATTTTGTTGAGTATCCATTGGGGTGTTGGTGTCAATTCTTGGACTCTTTTATCTTGGTCTTATTTTGGTGCATCAAAGGTTGATTGTGTTTGCTCATGACTCCTACAAATTTGCAAGATCGATCCATTTGAGGGGTTAGATTATTGCTTGGAGGGAAGACTTTTTGAGTAAATCCTCTCCTTCCTTTGTTAGTTTGATATTTGCTTAATTCATTGCTTTGTTTATCCTTTGGAAGCCGATCAAGGGTATTTGGTATTGTTATCAAGCTATAGTTGATATTGTTGTTGGAGTTGCTTCCTTTGGACCCCTTCTATTAAGGCCTTCATGTTGGCATTGTGGTCATTGATGGCAAAGGAACAAAAAGGCAGCAAGACAAAGGAGCAACAACAAGGAACAATAAAGGAGCAACACAACAAAGGAACAACATGAGCAGCAAGGCAGGAGAAACTTGGGCAAAGGAATAGCAAAGGAGTAGCAACAACAGAACAAAGACATGGCATGTTGATTTGTACATTGTGTTGTAAGGTGTATTGTAGATGTTGTTGAGTTGGAGATTGATTGATAGCTTGGGAGCAACAAGAAAGGTAGAAAAAACAATGTTGCAAAGTTTAGTATGTAACATAAATCAGTTGATGAGAGAGATGCAAGGTATGTTGCAGGCTATGTGAATCAGACTGTTGAGTTTGTGATTTTGAAGTTTGCCCGTGATGCTTGTTATGATTGTGATGCTTGGGGACGTTGATGAGTTGGTGATCTTGGCTTATGTTGCTTTATGCATATGATGAATGAGATGTTGTGATGCAAGGCAATTGTAAGACTCGATGACCACAAAGGGAAGTCTCCATGACAAACAATGCAAGACTCAAGGTTGTTGAGGGAATGACATGAAGAAGTAGCGATACAAGATGTTGCAGAATAGATATATGGCTTTAGAGAGTGATGTATTACTTTCATATGTTGCATGCATATTGCTTGCATTGGAGAGTGAATGTTTTACATGTGTTATGATGTTATAATGTGTTGCTTGCATATGTTGGCATTATGTTGGTGTATTTAATCATTATAGGTGGCTGAAAATAATATTTGAGCACTTATTTGTGTTCTTATATTCAAAATATGAAGAGGTTGGAAACAAATGAGTGGAAGGCAAAGAGTCAAGCCTGTTCCCTTTATATTCTTATATGGAATACAAACAACCACAAACTAACTTTATAAAAGATGTGGTTTTGGAAGGCTAATTGGTTGCTAGAGGTGAGAGATTTAGAGAGCATGTGAAAGTTGATTGTTCGTGAGTTACCTGGCACATATGACGCTGATGTGAAGCAGATTTGAAGGGGAGAAGAGGCAGAGACAAATATGGAAGTATGCAGAGTTGATGACTAGGTAAACCAACATGTTTCTTGTATGTATTAGGGGATTGTAGTCTCCTTTCAAGTTGGAGCTTGATAAAGAACAAGTTGTAGCCTGTTGAGGTAGGAGTCTCCTGTGGTTTGTAGTCTGCATAAAACTTATGGGAGTTGGAGCTTCGTTGCATGTTGTAGCTTGCGGGAAAATTGAGGTAGTAGCCTCCTATAGGTTGGAGCCTACATAAAATCAAATGTAATAAGGGAGTAGGAGTTTGCCTTTGCATCACAACAATAACAAAGTCGTGGTTTTCTCCCTTTATAAGTTTCCACTTATATTTGGTGTCCATATGCGTTGTTATGCGCTTATGTGATATTTTGATTTATTTATTACTCGCTGGTCACATTAAATCTGTTTTTCATTGTGTTAAGCTGCTCATGTAATGTTTGAGTTAATCAGTTAAAAGAAAATAATTTTTAATGACCATGAATGTACCAAACTGATTCACCCTCCTCTCATTTTAGTCAAGTTTTCATCACTTGGTCTACATTGTTTATCTCAATTAGATAGGAAACTAATCTTCACTTTAGGTTCTAGTCTCCTAACACTAATCCACATGGATAAAATAGACCAAATTTGAAGACGAGCTTTTTTCTTGACCCCAATAAGCCCTGGTTGGAATAGGGCAGTTGTCTTCTCCTAACAACCAACCAAAACTACAAAAATCCTTTTATTCATTTCTAGTGGTGAATTTCGTCTCTAAATTTCTCTTAATCACATATATTTTATTTAGAGAGCATCTTGGTGAATTCTAAAGCTAATGTTGAAGAACCTTAGGGGGGATTTAACTTTTCATTCAAGTTCTTGCTTTATCTCATCGATATATATGTTGTGGGCTTGATGTTAAGTTGTTTGGTCCGTTATTCTATTGCTTACCTTAAATCCTAAATCGTCTAGGTTGTTTTCCTTAAAAGTAGAAATCTCTCTTTTGGATCGGTTTCATCCTCACTTCAAATCTGGAATTCTGCATTTATTCATCAATAAAAGAGATTTAGAAGTGTGTGGGACAACCTTAAGCTTTCCCTAATTCATCATACACTTGATTGGCACCCTAAAGCACAATACACACAATCATGTTATGGTAGCCAGTTGCATTCCTAGTTGTGCCAAAAGGCACTCTACAACTCAACATAGGGGAGATATGTAGGTGTAATGTAAGTATGTATGTCTGTCAACATTTTTTAAATGCCGGGAAAAATATATATAGAAAAAATTAAACACTGTCTTTATATGTTTTAATTAATATTCAAATTAAAACATATATAAATGTAAGATGTAAGATGTAAAATGTAAAATGTAATGCAAAATGTAAAACACAAAACTCTTAATTTTATTGGAAGAAATTGGTCTAACTATAATGTAAAGTTAGCATACTATTGTTTCTTTAACATGTTATTTCTTTATATAGTATTATAATAATATTGATTATTATTATTATTTCGATAATTTATAATAATAATAATCTCCATTATAAGTATTATTATATTAGACCTTGCATATATTATTGATTACAAAGAGCAACAATTCTCAATCATATGGATGGAGGGGGAAGAGAGAGAAACAAAGAGAGAGAGAGAGAGAGAGGCGGGGAGAGAGAAGGAGAGAGGGAGGGAGAGAGAGATGGAGTTGGAGGGGAAAAGAGAGGGAGAGAGAGATATATGGAGAGAGAGTGCGTATGTTTTGGGGGTGAGATAAAGAGATAAAGGAGAGACAAAGGGAGATAGAGATATAGATGGAGGGGGGATAGAGGGAAGAAGAGAGAGATAGAGAGAGGGAGGAAGGGGGAGAGAGATATATATGGAGAGAGAGCATGTGTGTTTGGGGGAGTGAGATAGAGAGACAAAGGAGAGATGGAGGAAGATATAAATATAGATGGTGGGGGGAGAGAGACACACACACAAAGATGGAGGGGGGAGAGAGAGGGAAGGAGAAAGAGACACACGGAGACACATACATACATTATATAATATTCTATAATATTCTATAATATTGCACATTATTAACCATAGAGGAAGAGGAAGTAAGGCTTTTGCAAAAGGTAAAAGAAGTTGGATTTAGAAAGCTATGAATATTTTGGTTTCCTCTAAAATAAATGCATTGATTTCAGTGTAGATGTTGATTCTTAATCTTATTTGATTTGATTGATTGATTTGATTCATCATTGACCCCTTAAAGATGAAGCGTTTCATTGTTCATTGGGGTTAGGATATTTGAAGTTCCCTTCATTTAGTTAGCTCATGCGTTAGCCAAGAACTAGGTGAGGGCTATCGAGGGGGTTAGAGCTTAGGTTAGGCTTTTATCGATGCACTTTTATTTTATCTTTGCCAATCTTTTGCATTTTAACATTATGGCTCATGCTCTTTCTTTTCTTTCTGCTACATCAACCTCTTAGGGAAATATTTCTAGGCCTCTACTCAAGGATGAGGAAAATAGGAAACCAATACTAGTGACAGATAATACAAATCTGAAGATGGGATGTGGATACAAGGGAAAGATGGAATGTGTTAAGCATGTATTACCATGGGCACACAACATCAATCAGAGCTTGCTATTTGTGCCCCTCCTAGATAGTGAAAGAAAGGGCTCAAGAAAGGTCACACTAGACTAGGGGAAATTGATAACCACCATGATATAATGTTAATTAGAGCCTACTATTTGTGCTCCTCCTAAATAGTGAAAGAAAGGCCTCAATAAAGGTTACACTGGATTTAGAGGAAAGTGATAACCACCAAGGTGAAGCATAATGAGAACAAGAGTACAATCAAAAGTGATCTATCATCCACTACAACCTATGATCGATGGTAGAATGCCCTTAACATTAAATCAAAGCACTTGATTACAAAAATGGTTAATGTAGCTCACAATAGATGACCCACCTTCATCGAATGAGAAGGATAGGTAAATAAAGCATTGACCGAAACATGGATGAGGCATTTGAGGCTAGTTATCTATGGATCATCATAGGGCTATTGGTTAGCATGTTGAAACAAAAGGAGACAATTTTTCTCCTAGGGGTTACCCACATGGATGGGTAATAGTTCCAAAGTCAATTTTTAATTTTTATGTAAAAAGTAACGAGTTAGCTTCAACTATAAAGATTAAACACATTCAACTTCAAGCAACCCAAGAACTGGTAAATTGACTCAAAGGTTCAAGCAACAACTATAAACAAGCATACTTGAAAGAAAATCGAATCGCTATTGAAACAAACTCAAGGAAAAAGTACTAAGTGGAGAATTGAAATGCATAATGGATGTTTCCAAGTGGTGGGGCGAAGGCAAATAGGAATAATTGACAGGTTGGTAGCACCCTAGCGTTTAATCCCCCACTGATATTGTAATTGTAGTTAAATATATTAATGATGCTTGTGTGAGTATGTAAATGGAAATGGGTTAAAAAAGCCCAAAACAATTGTTAATTATATTTCAATAATAATTTATGAAGATGTGGAGCCTTGATATGGACCAGGAGAAGCTATGAGAGGGGAGGGAAGCCAGCAAAAGGGATTAATGGAATGAAACCTTGCCAATAAGTCTATTAGTTAAACCAAGTATTCATAATGTCTAAGATTGTGAACTATTTAAGAAAATATCTAATGGGAAAGTATTGTAGTAGCTTCTATATTTATGGAAGTAGTTGGGCTATACCCCAATTGTCTTATCCAAGGTATGGGCAAAGTGCCCATTTAGGGGCTTCTGCGGTCTAACCAGAAGCTTCTGATTTGACCATGATTTGTAGGTTTGACATGAAATCTATTAAAGAAGAATTCCTTAAAAGAAGAGAAACCCGTGAAAAGAAGAGAGGAAGAAATTAGACGAGCAGTGGGGGGCAGGGTGCAAGACACACAATAGTGTGTGCACCCATGAGCTTGAACCGAGGAAACTTTTGTGTGTATAAGGAAATAGAAACACATGAGGATTTGAGACAAAACATCTTGTGTGTTAATTGTGATTCACCTGCTTTTGTGAGAGAAATCAATATGGAAGTCTTTAACCTGAGCTAGAAGGCCAGTAATTGTTGAGGAAATTGTTCAATATAAGCACAAAGTATATTGAAAAAGGAGAAAGATTGACGAATTGTTGGATCAATGAAGGACTCCCTTTGTGCTTTGCAAACCCACTGAGACAACATTATGAATGATAACAAGCCTTGGCTCAATAGGATAAAAGACTCTCATAGTGATTTTTGTGTGGATGACGGAGAATGACTTTCATCCTTATACCTTTGGTAGCTGAAGAAGGAATTTTCTCCTGGTGCTTGTTGTGTAGACCAATTGATAAATCATCCATAACAGTTGGGTAGACTTTGGGCTTAGTGGGATTTCAAGAGAATTGATGAGTTTGACTTGATGAAGGGGATTGCTCTTCATGACTCCACCTTGTAATGGTTGAGTGAGAACTTCCCTCATGGCGTCATGGTCTGGCTCGAGGGTGGCTAGCTGCAAAGGATATAATAGACAACTAAGCCTGTGGTTGGGTGGAAAGTGGCTCACCGTTCATCATTTGCGGGCAACATTTGATCTTGATCAGATAAGTGCTCTTATGGGCTTTAAATCTGTAATCAAAATCATATTCAAAATAGAAATGATGTTGATAAATTATGTATATTTATGTGCTTGCTTACTGAATAGACATTTTGGTCTATGTAATACATGATCATGATATGAGATTGTGAATTTGGTTGTGATGGCTGTGTAATTTTCACATGCCTTCCTATTGATCTTAATGTGCTCTTATGATATGTTTTCATGATTTTGAGGAGGGGAATGATAGATTCTCAGTCTTTGTTATTTTTAATATTGATGGTTGTAGTAGGCCTTTTGTCAAGTAAGATATTATGGCTGAGAAGACAAGGGATGTTAACCACTCAACGTCTTGGCCAACCAAGATGGTTGGTTGGTTGTGAAAGACTCTTAGTGAGTCTCAACCAAGGGAGCTTGGTTTGCTCAAGATAGGCCACAAAAGCTATGAATTTGTTATTTATGATTGGAGGGTCCTATTGATTATGTGGAACTAGATGTAAGAGTAAATCCTTGACTATAAAGTGGAGGCTCAAAGGAAGGAGTCCTCAGAGAACATCTGATGTAAAGTGTTAAAGAGTTCATTGAAGGATTTTTGTATTGGTGGAAAGCTTGCTAAATGTCTTGAAGTGGGTTGGTGTGGCCTTCTAGGTGAATGTGAATGGCCTTTGCTAGGCCAACTATGGGATTGAATTGCTATGTTGTATCCTTGCTTGGACTACTGATTAGTTGAAAGGAATCCTTGTTTGGGATAAGAAGGCTTGAAGGCCTTAGATGTGGGAAAACTGTGAATAGTAGCCTCCTTTGACTCTTCGGAACAAAAGCTTGGTAAATGACTGTGAGATGAAGGATTTTGGATGCCTTCATTGTTGGAGAAGACCTCTGTTGTTGCTTCATGAGTCTTCTAGAGTGTTTTTGCTTCGTCTGGATAAGAAATTCAACCCTAGGAGTAGGCTGGGGTACTTTGTTGGAAACCTTCAATTCCCTAGAAAATCTGGGGATTGAGTTTGGAAATTTGGCGATTGGAGGTTTTAGCCTCAACCCTTGGTCACATGGATTGGCAAGGGGCTGTGATCGAGAGCTTAGCGACAAAGGGGCTTAAGCATAGAGGTTTGTTAATCCATAGTTGCGGGGGAGCACCCACCCCCCCCCCCCCCCCTCGAACCTGCTCCCGAATCGCGCTCGGGCGGGAGCGGCTCCGGGCGAGAGCGGCTCCGGAGCAGCTCGAGAGCGCACTCCCTAAAAAAATTTGCGCTCCTTGCCTTGTTCGGGAGCGTTTGAAGGAGCGATCGCTTCGTCGCTCCCGGAGCGATTTTTAATGCCTGGGAGCGATCGCTCCCGGGCTTTAAAAATCGCTCCGGCAGCGATCTGACGGAAAAAATTTCCGTGGACGCCAAAAAAATCGATTTTTTCTTTTTTTTGGTTTTAGAAGGCCAATGGGCCTAAAAAAATTTCATTGTTACTTCATTGAGCAAGAGTTTGGAGCAAGAGAAGGAGCAAAGGAGTGAGGAGCAAGTGCTGAGGAGCGAGGAGCAAGTGCTGAGGAGCGAGGAGCAAGCCTGCAGAGGTAAGTAACTTAGTAATTTAGTTAGTTTAGTTAGTTAGGTAGTAATTTAGTTAATTTAATTTAGTTTATTGAGTTTAAAAATCATGATTTTAAATTAAATTAATAAATCCCAATAAATTAAATTAATTTGCAGATTCAAGAATCAAAACCCTACAAACATCAAACACCATGGACCTGGCTATATTTCTTGGCATTTTCCTCTTCCTGGTCCCTTTTATGGTTATTATGGTGCTGGAGAGTAGGAAACGGAGGGGCCAAACTCAAGAGGGGGATGAAGAAGCTGGAGAAAGTCAAATTGGTGAAAACCCCGGTGAGGAGGAGCTGGAGGAGGGTGAACATGACCCTCAAAAAACTAAACAAGACCAAACTCCATTGTGGAAATATGTTAACAGGGCTGAAACAGGGAGAGGGGGTGGAACCACTAAATTTCATTGCCCCCATTGCAACACTGATTACACAGGTTCATACACCCGTGCTAGAAGACACCTCTGCGGGAAAAGGCCATGGGATGGAGACAAACAAATAGGAATCAAAACTTGTACAACGGTGTCAGCAGCAGATAGAGCCAAATACATAAGGGAAGAGGAGGAAGCCCAATACAGATCAAAAAAATCAAGGGGTTTCTTTGAACCAAGCTCACAATCACAAAGAACTCCTTCAGCATCCTCCCAAGGCAGTGGATATGGAGGCACAGGGTCATCATTTTTAAGGCGTAGAACCATATTAGATTTCCTTGATGAGGGGAATCAAAACTTGTATAGCGGTGTCAACAGCAGATAAAGCCAAATACATAAGGGAAGAGGAGGAAGCCCAATACAGATCAAAATAATCAAGGGTTTTCTTTGAACCAAGCTCACAATCACAAAGAACTCCTTCAGCATCCTCCCAAGGCAGTGGATATGGAGGCACATGGTCATCATTTTTAAGGCGTAGAACCATATCAGATTTCCTTGATGAGGGGTGTAGGAATGATGTGGATTCAAAGGTTTACATGTTTCTCTATGCATGTGGGATACCTTTCAATGTTCTTCGCTCACCTTATTGGCACGAAATGGTTTCTGCCATAAATGATGCCCCTAAAGGATACAAGAGCCCTGGGTATGACAAGGCAAGAACCGTTGGCCTTGATCATGAAAAAGCAAAAATATCACATTCTTTGAATAGAATGACAAGTTCTTGGACTGACCATGGGGTGTCCATTGTATCTGATGGATGGACAAATGTAAAAGGCAAGTCATTGATAAGTGTTCTTGCTGTGTCTGTTAGTGGTCCCATCTTTCTAGCTGCACATGATTACTCAGACAAGTTCAAGACCGCCATCAACATTGCAGAAGCATTACTTGAAACAATTGAGCGTATTGGCCGATACAATGTCATCCAAGTCATCACTGATAATGCTCCTAATTGTAAGGCAGCGGGAGCAATTATTGAGGATAAATACCCCAACATATTTTGGTCTGGATGTTTGGTTCACACATTGAACCTTCTGTTGCATGATATTGTCAAGAACAAAAATGAACAATACCAATGGATTGGTGTTTTGTACAAGAAAGGCAAACAAATGATAAAATTTATTACAAATCATAGCAATACCCATGGCCTTTTCCACAGTCACTCGAGATTGGAGTTGTTGAAGATTGCGAAGACCAGATTTGGTAGCTATTACCTCACCTTCAGGCGCCTTTTGAAGGTAAGAGAGGCATTAGCTAGCATGGTATCAAGTCCACATTGGCAGGTATTAAAGGAAAGGGCTACAAATGTAGCTGACATGGCAGGTTTTTTAATGGTGGAGGCCGCTCTTGATGGGCAGTTTTGGACAAGTGTGAGGAAGGTATTGGATTTCACCAAGCCAATTTATCACATGATTCAGTTTGCAGATACAGACAAACCAATGATTGGCGAGGTGTATGAGCAAATGGATACCATGTTGGGGGAAATAAAAGACATTGTTCATAATAGAGATCCCAACTTGTACAAACTGATTCATGATTGTGTGTGTGAACGGTGGAATAGGCTTAATCTTCCACTACATTGCTTGGCGTATATCCTTACGCCAAAATACTACTCTACATCTTGGTTGGGCCAACCTGCAGCAGGGGGTGGGGTTAGGAGTCAGGACCAAACCCCATTTAGATCCAGAGGTAATTAAAGGATATTTGGAAGCATTGCAAAGTTGGTACCTGACAGGGAGAAATGTGCCGCTGTGCGCTTTGAAATAGGCAGATACTTCAGTGGCACTGGTTTGTATGGTAACTTCCATGCAATGGACGACAGAGATAGATTTGATACTCTCACATGGTGGGAAACATATGGCGGGCATGGACTTTTGCCAAAATTGGCAAAAAAAGTTCTTTCACAGGTTGTAAATACTTCTTCTGCACAGAGGTGTTGGAGCACCTACAGCTACATACATAATGTGAAAAGAAACAGACTCAATGAATACCGAGCAGAAAGCTTGGTTTATGTGCACTACAACTTGAGGTTGTTAAGTCATTACTGTGATTGGGCTTATGAGGATCCCACATATAAAATTTGGGACAATCACCCAGAGGATGACAATTTGGAGGATGGCATTGTACATATTGAAGAACTGGAAGAGGAACTTGTAAGGGATGAAGATGAAGCAGCTGCAGCAGCCATGCCACCTTCACCTCCACCTCCACCATCCAGTAGCAGTGCTCAAGGTCCGAGTCTTGTTCCTTTGTTGTCGCCACCTCCATCTACACCCTCACGTGGAGGTTCTAGTTTTGGTCGTCGGTCTGTGTGGGAGATTCCTAGAAGACCACCACGACCTGCTTATACTCCTGGAGACTCTTGTGGCAAGGGCCACATGTAGATTCTGATTTACAGTTTACTTGTCTTTTTTAGTTTCTATTAGACTTTAGTTTTCACAACTATTGAGTTTTGAGTCCTTGACTCTTGACTCTTGACTCTTTCATATCATAATGATATTTTTTGTAAACATATATCACTGTGACAATGAAAATTTGAGGTTTGAAGTTGGGCCTTGGCAATTATAACTCATTGGTAATGATGTGAATTATGAATATGATGCTTTGTGAAAGACTAAAGTTGTTTCATTTCATTTCATTATTCATGTTTCATTTTATAAATTTATAACATTTCATATCATGTTAACAGTTAGAAGTTACGATTTAGAAATATCTTAGATATTACTTCTTGTAATGGTTAAACTTAGCTTACAAGTACAACTTTGGTGATCAATGATGATAAATGTTATTGAATTTTCAATTTTGAAAGCTTGAAGTTGAAACTTTAAGATTGAATTTGATGAATCATGATTCATGAGACTCAATATGTTGCAGTTGTAATATGTATTTTACTAACTTGTGGACATGGTTGATGACGATTATAATTTCTAGAATCTAGATGATTGATGTGATATGGTTCAATGATCAATCTATGTTATTTTATGTCTAATTCATCATTCTACATGTTTTTGTTGACATCATATATGTATCAAAAATTAAAAAATATAAAATATATATATATTTTTAAAAAATCGCTCCCGGATTCGCTCCCAAACTGGGAGCTTCTGAAAATGGTCGCTCCTGCTCCCGTTTTCGCTCCCGCTTCCCGCTCCCGCTCCCGCTCCCAAGCAACTTGGTGTTAATCAGATCAACCTTAGGTTGTCGAAGACCTTTCTTAGTTCTCTTAATGGCCAGGTGGCCTAGTGTTCTATTAATAAGATCGACCTTAGGTCATTTGAGACCTTTCTTAGTTTCCCTAGTGGCCAGTGGTTCGTCAATTGGACCAGAAAAGAGAGGAGATTTGGATTTTGTTAAGTACAGTGTACATGCTTGGAATTTGTCAAGTGACGACACTAGCGTCTATTGAGGAGTGGATGTCCAGACACCCAAAAAAATTGAAAAGGGTGATTTATTGGAAAACCCGAATTAGGATGCCTGCACAATAGACCATGTGGGTAGTACGTGGAGTTCACGTGAGTAGTACGTGGAGTACACGTGATTACTTTTGGACCATATGGTAGGTGTGTGATGACGTGGCATGATGATGTGTCGCATTGATGTGGCATGAGGTACGAGTCTGGGTGATGTGGCATGTTGATGTGACATGCGAATTGGGTATGCCATGTGGTGTGTTGACATGGGACAATGTGCCAAAGGAGATGACATGGTGACGAATGTGGTACTACGTGGTCGGGGTGATGATGAATCTGAAATTTGGAAACCCTAAGTTTTACAAAATGGGTTTTTTCTAGATCTGGATGAATTTGGAGAAGTTAAAAGGTCCGGATATCCAAATGAGCGGAGGTTTGACTCGTGTTGACAGATTATGACATGACATGGTTCTGATGAGGATTAGAGTGGTGTAGTGCCACTGTGGTGGAAGGCCTTGTGGCAGATCTGTGGAGGTGCCATGGATGTCAGATGTTCTAGTTAGTGGAACTTTGGAAATTTGCAATTTTATTAAAGGGGGATTTTTTGAGTTTTCTCGGATTAGAATGTTGATTCGGTTAACCAAGCCTTTTCTTGGATCCAGATGGATTTGGAAGTTCTAAGATGGTAAATGCTGTGAGATGAAGGATTTTGGATGCCTTCATTGTCGGTGAAGTGTTGCTGTATGAGTCTTCTGGATGGTTATTGCCCAATTCGGAGCATAAATTCAACCCTGAGAGCAAGTTAGAGAAGTCCGTTGGAAGCCTTCAATTCCTTGGAAAATTTGGGGATTGGAGGTTTTAGCCTCAACCCTTGGTTGCGTTGATCAACAGGGGGTCGTGACTGAGAGCTTACATCTATGTCACTTGACTCAAGTCAGTAGGGGGGTGAAGCTTAAGATGGCCTTCTAAACATATTGCTTCATGGAGTTGAGAGTGGGCATCATTGTTCAACCCCCTTACATGCTACAACATTGGATGCACATGCTTATGATCCCTCTAGGATAGTTTAGAGTGGGTTCACAATGGCTTTGAGTGGAGGTTGAGCATCAAAATCCATGGGAGGACAAGGTTTGCTAGCTTTGTTATATGTGCGAGACAGATACAAGGGAGTACTTTATTATTTAGTGCCCCATCTACTATGAGATAGAAAGGGATTTAATTGCCTTTTCAAGGAATCTTAAATCTCCTCCATTTTTTCTTGCTACCTAAACTAATGGTGTTTAGTGTTGCTCATCAGGGAGGCACTTGCACTTTGATCTTCCACACTTTCATAAGCTCCTTAGCTTGGCACTACTAGGATGATCACATCCTTCTTTTCTGTCCTACCAATAGATAGGGATAACAGGAGGCATGTTAGTATAAACAACATTCCAGTATGGTTGAGATCCATAAGATCTAGAGGGCCCTTCTTCCTCTACTAGTGGGATAATAGAACAAGATTTGCTAGCTTTATCATATATAGGAGATAGTTACAAGGGAGCACTTTATGATATAGTGCCACATCTACTATCTGATGAAAACGGATTTAATTTCCTTTTCAATTTATCTTAAATCTCCTTCATCTTTTTCATTACTTGAACCAATGGTGTTTTGCCTTGCTCATTAGGGTGGAACTTGGATTTGATCTTCCATGCTTTGGTTAGCTCCTTAGCCAAACACTACTATGATGATCACATCCTTCTTTTCAGTGCTCTTAATAGATAGAGGGATACCATGAGGCATGATGGAGACACCATTTTAGTAGGGTCGAGATCCATGAGACTTAGAGGGTCCCTCTTCCTTTACTAGTGAGACACTTTTAGATTTGTCGACTCAAACCTTGGGATAGGTCTCATTTTCTAGTAGCTAGTACTTTGCTTCTATACCTTAGCAACAACCCACTTCCTCGAGACAAAGTGACACACTACAGACCAACCCTTCTTCCAACTATTTTGGATGGCCTTTTATCACGTTTTCTTTCCTCTTTTGCCTTAGATGCTAGGAGAGGTGCACTTATAGAGGTTGATGACCTAGAGGTGAGCAACTTTTCCTCCTCTTTAGGGGACATGTTTAGAAAGCCTCAAGATTTCTTCCCTCTTCCTTGTACCTTGTTTCAAGGCATTCCTCTTGGGTATTTGGATTTTGGCTCTTTGCAATCCATGTAGATTAGGTTTGTTTTTGGTTTTTGGTTTTATATAGGAGTGGCCCTTGCATTCCCATAATGTATTCATAGTACATACTATTGTACCTTGCAATTCCATTGATCTATTTGTAGTCATTTGTTGGAAATTAATAAATTTATTTATTTAAATATCTCGTTTATCTATTTGATACATGTTATTTTGTAGTAAGTAATCCTCCATTATTTTGGACTAATAGTGCCTTGTTGCATTTGAGGAATTATGTCGTGAACATAAGATAATGGGGCAGTTACATATTTATTAAGCATGCATACTCTTTCGTATTTGTGTCCCAAACTAATTTTTAACTTCCTTAATAAGAATTTTAGTCTTCACTTTCAAATTTCGTTCATTCTCCCTTTTCAAAGTTTGAGCCCAAGTAGCCTTAGGCACAAGATGTGTTGACATAATAATTTTATTGCCAATGATGGCATGGATAATAATACCATATATTGTGAAGATGCGACATCCATTCTTGTTGTCAGTGGTGATTGCAAAGAAACGTGGGACATGATAGGATTATTCAACGATTGGCCTTGAGACTTCTACAACAAAATTGGTTTTATCAACATTATTATTGTGTTGAGAGTTGCACTATATAGCTTGGGTGGAAGAGATGTCACCTTTGTCTATGTGTAGCACGAACATCATCATACATCAACAAAACATAATATATTTGGAAAAAAGCTAAAAACTAATATTTCACTAAGTATTTCCTCTCTATGTATTCAATTCGTTGCTCGAATGTTTCATTTGGAAAAAAGCTAAAAACTAATATTTCACTAAGTATTTCCTCTCTATGTATTCAATTCATTGCTCGAATGTTTCATGTGGATGCAATACCTTACAATTCTAGCATATAATTTAAGAGTTCTAAGCATAAAGAGAATGAAAAACATGGTCGCCTCCACATAGACACTACGATTTCCCTAGTGAAAGTTCATGAAGAAATGCCTCAAGATAGTTTTGAATGCTACAAAGAATTTCAATACCACACACTAATATACTTTAGCTTTAATTGCATTCGTTTTCTCTTTCTGAATAAAATACTTCTTATGACTTAATTTTTTTTATGTTGAAGTGTTAAATTATGGTATGTTCTATGCTTAGAGCAGTTTACTTTTCTTTTTATTAGCCACTGATTAGCAATCACATATACATTAAGTAAAGTGTAGATAGAGCATTAAACGATCGACAAAAAACAAGCCAAGACAAGAGACACAAGATGTGGCGGCTAGCCAGGGACAAACCCCAATGCAGGGAAACCCTTTGATCAAATCTTCTTTTATCTTCAATAGTTCAGCAGAGAGAAATAGTACAAAATCAGAATTCTGTAATTTTATATCAGCAGTAGCAAACCCTAGATCAACAAAGTCAAACTTAGTCAAACGAAATGAAATTGACCTCCAATATGCTTAGTCAATTTCCCGGTCACTAGTCCTCGAACAGCCTGAAGAAGCATCCCATAAACAGCGCAAAAAACACAGTCAAACTGCGGCCCCAAACTAGGGCAATCAACACTGGTCAAACAATAGGTCAGATCGCCTCGGTTTGCGTGCCAAAATCTGCGGCCTGCTTAGGAGAGGTAGCCACACCAAAACCACACTCTTCTAAGGTCAACGCTGGTCAAAGAGACCTTCATTAACTTTTGCGTCCTCCTTTCTGCGTCCTCCTTCTTCCTACATGTGAGCTGCTCCTTGTGTAACCCAAAACTAAGGAGAGAGAGAAGAATGAGTGAGATGATATGAGTTGATAATGAATCAACCTCACTTGTACTTAAATGATTTTTTGGGCATGTGTGCCACACATTTAGCTGCTGGCCGACCTTGACAATTTGTCAAGTAAATACAAATAAATTCATATCTCCATAAATACTTGTCGGAATCAGATGACCTTTAGATCAATCCTACACCTCTCGACAAGAGGAATCTCGGAAAAATATCAGCGGCCATAAATAAAATGACCCACATGGAGTTTGGCCCTAGTTGCCAATTTTAACACTCCCTCTCAACTAGCGAGAACTCCATCTGCTAATCCGTTTGACTGTCGGTACTGTCCAAACGATCAAATGCACTGCTGGCTCTGCTCTGCTGAACTATGAAGAAGAAGAAATGATCGAGGATGTATCATACCCTCCTCCACTGACCCGAAGTCAGTCTCAGAGTGTGTCCTACCACTCCCACTGATCCCAGATCAATGGAGGCCATCTTAGCATAGGGAGTACGATAGATACAACAATGCGTCTATCTATGGTACTACTAATGGTCCCTAACCCTATTTCCCTACTCATTGATCAGATGTGAGGTACTTCCCATGAGTCCCAAACTGCATGGGTAGGATGCCTCGACAGGAGAACTAATTATCCTGTCCATAGGAGAACGAAACATCCTGTCCCATAGTCGCCACAGGAGAAGAACTAATCATCCTGGCTCATAGGAGAACTAATCATCCTGTCCCACAGTCGCCACAGGAGAACTAATCATCTTGGCCCACAGGAGAACTAATCATCCTGTTCCACAGTTGCCATGGGGTGTCACAGGGGAAGGTTAAATCTTTCACCCTATACATAGTGCACCACCAGGGGATGGTGAGTCGCCCTGTGGTCGCATGTCGCTCCGTGTGCCCCCCTAGAGCTCCTAGAGCTCAATATATGCATCATACACGAACCTCATAAGAGGGTCTCTCAACGACACCAAGTCGTTCTCGGAAAGTCAAGAATTTGACCTTTCCTAGGGGCTTTGTCAAAATGTCGGCGACTTGTTCATCTGTACCAATATGTTGGGGCCTTATTGCTCCCCCCTGTACCATATCCTGGATATAGTGGTACCTGATATCGATGTGCTTGGAGCGATCATGAAATATGGGATTCTCTGATAAACGAATCCCGCTCTGGTTGTCACACAGGATCACGGTAGTATCCAATGTGAATCCAAAGAGCTCATTGAAGAGCTTCTGTAACTAGATTGCCTCACAATAGGCCATACTAGCAGCAATGTATTCTGCCTCGGCGGTGCTCAAAGCCACCGATTTCTGCTTCCTACTCATCGAGGCAGATCCCAAAGAGAAACAGCACCCCGAAGTGCTCTTTCGGTCCACCACATTGCCTGCCCAATCAACATCGGTATATCCATGTGGTCTCACATCTCCGACATTGTATCTCAAACAATGTGTGGTTGTGCCACGAAGATATCTCAACAGATTCTTGGCACCAATCCAATGTGTGTGGTGAGGCTCAACCATATGTTGACTCAATGTGTTGACTGTAAAACATATATCTGGACGGGAGTTCACCAAGAACATCAATGCTCCGATGAGTTGATGATACTCGGTAGCATTTTGTAAAACAAGTCCGACAGCACTACCGCTTAACTTCTTGAAGTCAAGCTCCATCGGGGTAGTCACGGGCTTGCAGTCCACCATACCGAACCTTTCCATTATTTTCACCACATATTTTCCTTGAGATAGGAAAATCTCCCTTGGTTTCTGCCAGACTTCTAGTCTTAGGAAATAATGCATCAGTCCTAGGTCCTTCATCTCAAACTCAGAAGCCAACTTCCTCTTACATTTGTGAATGAGAGGGTCTGCACCTGTTAGAAAGAGGTTGTCAACGTACAACACCAGTATGAGAGGTTTGTCATCTTCAACCTTAAAGTAAAGGTTAGGGTTGGCTTCACTCCTAGTGAATCCCAACTTCATCAGGTAGCTATTGATCCTCTCATACCACGCTCGGGTTGCGTGCTTCAGCCTATAGAGGGCTTTCTTCAACCTACACACGTGAGATTCCCGATCATGAATCTCAAATCCTTCGGGTTGTTCCACATAGACTTCCTCTTTGATCAAACCATGCAAGAACGCGGTCTTGACATCCATCTGATGTAGTTTCCATCCTTGCGAAGCAACAAGGGCTATGATCGAGCGGATGGTGGTATATCGGGCACTAGGTGCAAATATCTCGTCGTACTCTATTCCTTCCTTCTGAGAGAAGCCACGAGTGACAAAACGAGCCTTATACTTTTCAACACTTCATTAACTGCATGCTTTATCTTGTAAAGCCATTTCGAAATGACCACTGCGTTGCCCTGGGGTCTGGGGACCACATCCCAAGCATCGTTTTTCATGATGGACTCATATTCCTTAGTCATAGCATCCTTCCATACACTATGCTTGACAACTTCTACAAATGATGAAGGCTCATTTTGGATGATCGTGCTCATGATGGTCAAGTATCCCTGATACCTGGCCAGCTTCTTACTTTTCCGGAAAGTCCATCTGGGTGCAATGTGTCCTTTAGCATCATCAAGTGTCCCCCTAAGCCGTGAAGGCCTTTTCCTAGAAGAGGAAGGCTCTTGCAGAGGTGGATCAATAGGATCCATTGGTTCTTCCACATCAGGCGTCGTCTCATCTTCCTTTTCCTTTGGTAACCTGGTGTTAGCTTCTTTAGATCCCCTTTGAGTAGGAAGATTGTCAACTTTGCTAAGAGCCATATCTTCGTTAAAGGTGACATCATGGCTAATCTCGATTTCCCTTCGACCAGACACATAGATTCTATAGCCCTTAGTATTTTCGCTATAGCCCACGAAGATTCCTTTCTTCCCAGATGTACCCAATTTATGCTTTTCCTCCTTCGGCACATGAAAATATACAGGACTTCCAAAAATTCTAAAATGAGATACGTCAGGTTTCTTACTAGTGAACATCTCTTCAGGAGTCTTGGAACCCAATGCTTGATGAGGGCATCGGTTTTGCACATATACGGCGGTATTCGCAGCTTCAACCCATAGAAACTTCAGAAGTCTTTGATCATGGAGCATAGCACGGACAACTTCCACAATCGTATGATTCTTCCTTTTCGCCACACCATTCTGCTCAGGAGTATATGGTGTTGTAGTTTCCCTCTTAATGCTAGCCTCTTTGCAAAAGTCATGGAACTCATTGGATTCATACTCAGTCCCATTATCAGTCCTTAAGATCTTGATCTTCTTTTCGGTTTGATTCTCAATCAAGGCTTTGAAGTGACGAAACCAAGTGAACACTTAATCCTTTTTCAAGAAGTATATCCAAGTCTTGCGAGAATAATCATCTGTAAAAGTGAGGTCATATAAATATCCTCCCAAGGAGTTCACAGACATCATACCAGATATGTTTGAGTGAACCAACTGCAATATATCGAAGGTCTTGCTTTGGCTTGAGGGGAATGGTCCCCTTTTGAGCTTCCCTTCGGCACATCCAGGACATACACCTTCTTGCTCTACTCAGAACTCGGGCATCCCTGTCACCATTTGTCTTGCATTGGGTAGAGCTTTATAATGAAGGTGAGCAAACCTCCGATGCCATAGTTCGGACTGAAGTGATGTGTCACAAGACATGACACCTAGTGGACTTCCTCCGACTTGATATAATGAATCGACTCGAAACCCAAGAGTGAAAGCTTCTTTAAAATTCTTTTTCCATACACGTACCTTGCCATCGATGAAGGTCACCTTGTAGCCTTTGTCTTCCATTGCCAAAACGGACACCAGGTTCTTTTTGAGATCAGGTACATATAGGGCTTCTTGCAAATGAATTATATTACCCTGATTCAATTGAAGAGTGACATTCCCTACGCCTTTCATGGGATATTTTGCGATGTCCCCAAGAACAATTTCCAGGTTGGTTTCATTCTCTATTAGATTAGAGAGAGCTTCTTTGTAACCAGTGAAGTGCCTTGAGGGAGCAGTAGTAGAGAGGGCCGCTGCTAGACAATATTCATCTTGCTTATTGTTAACAACTTTATATTCATACCTGGAGTTTCTTGCCTTCTTGAAGGGTTGTCCTCTTCCTTCATTTCCGGCATTTCTTTTACCTTTGCCATTTGACCTGCCATTCCTTTGATTGCCTTGAGAGTGATTTTGGTCATTGTCATGGTGTGAGTCCCTTTTATCAGGGCACTCCCTCGCATAGTGGCCCATTTTGTTGCAATTGTAACGTCGTCCTTTTCTTCCACCCTTCGGTCCAGCCTTTCCTTTGGATTTAGTCCCAAAATTGTTTCTTCTTTTAGCATGAGAAGAAAAGGCAGAGGGATTGCCTTTAAGTGTGGGCATTTCTTGCACTTCCATCCTTGTATCTTCTTGAATACATCTAGCCATCAATTCCTCAAGTCCTGGGATGACATTATTGTTGAGAAGAGTAGTCCTGAATATATACCATTCCAATGGCAGTCCTCCAAGAGTTGTGATAGTCATTTCCCTGTCATGAACTACTTCCCCAATAGATAGGAGATCATTCTTGATCTCGGTGATTTTTAGCTTATTTCTAAGGAACAAAACTTGATTTGCATCGTTAACTTTAAATAAACTCACCAGTTTATCGTAGATTTCCTTGGAGGTGGTCAGCTCGGAAACATATGCCACCAGGTGCTTGTTGATAGAGTCCCGGATGATCTTCTTTGCTTTGACTTCTCCCTTGGTCCACTTGCTTCTGGCAGCAGCGGATGCATTTGATGGAGGCGCAACAATATTGCCTCTTACATGGTCCAACACTTCCTGATCTTCTAAGGTCATATCGAGAGACATCTTCCATCCGTGACAGTCAGACTTCTCACGAAGCTTGTTTTCGGCGGGGAAGAGTGTTGAGGACCCCATGAAGTTTTTAGGATAGCCTTGCCAACCTTCAGTGATTGCTCTTGCTCTTGCCCTTGCTTGGGCTTTGTCTTCACCTCAGCTCTGGTACCATGTTAAATTATGGTATGTTCTATGCTTAGAGCAGTTTACTTCTTTTCTTTTTATTAGCCATTGATTACCAATCACATATACACTAAGTAAAGTGCAGATAGAACATTAAACGATTGACAAAAAACAAGCCAAGACAAGAGACACAAGATGTGGCGCTAGCCAGGGATAAACCCCAATGTGGGGAAACCCTTTGATCAAATCTTCTTCTATCTTCAATAGTTCAACAGAGAGAAATAGTACAAAATTAGAATTCTGTAATTTTATATCAGCAGCAACAAACCCTAGATCAGCAAAGTCAAACTTAGTCAAACTAGATGAAATTGACCTCCAATATGCTTGGTCAATTTCCTGGTCGACTAGTCCTCTAACAACTTGAAGAAGCAGCACATAAACAACCCCAAAAACACAGTCAAACCGTTGTTGATTGAAGTCATCTTGTTGCCCCAAACTAGGGCAGTCAACGTTGGTCAAACAAGAGGTCAGATTGCCTCGGTTTGCGTGCCAAAATCTCCGGCTTGCCTAGGAGAGGCAGCCACATCAAAACCGCACTCTTCTAAGGTCAACACTGGTCAAAGAGACCTTCAACAACTTCTGCGTCCTTTCTTTCTGCGTCTTCCTTACCCTTTTGCGTTCTCCTTCTTCCCACGTGTGCGCTGCTCCTTGTGTAACCCAAAGCCAAGGAGAGAGAGAGAAGAATGAGTGAGATGATATGAGTTGATAATGAATCAACCTCACTTGTAATTATATGATTTGCTGGGCATGTGTGCCACACATTTAGCTACTGGCCAACCTTGACCATTTGTCAAGTAAATACAAATAAATCCATATCTCCATAAATACTTGTCGGAATCGGATGATCTTTAGATCAATCCTACACCTCTTGACAAGAGGAATCTAGGAAAAATATTAGCTGCCATAAATAAGATGACCCACATGGAGTTTGACCCTAGTTGCCAATTTTAACAAGAAGGCATTCTATATAAAAAATGTCGCTCCTCATCAACAACCACTATGGGCATATACTTTAGCAACTAGAAACAACCACAAAGGCTAGAAAAATACTAAAATAGTCATTTCTCTAGGTGCTGAAAACACCAAAAAAATAACACTGTTGAGGCCTATAGGGACACATAACAACATCATTGTATTAATAAATATAGGCCAGTTGGTCAAGGCCAAGATAACCTTGAAGCAATGATGGGTACAGTGCCAATTAAAATAGTCCTTACTCTAGGCGCTTAAAACACAAAAAAAGACACTGTTGAGGACACATAACAACATCATTGTAGTAATAAATATAGGCTAATTGGCCAAGGCGAAGATAACATTGTAGTGATGATGGGTACAATGCCCATGTTAGGCAAAGGATCTTTATCATTCGGATTGGGGCCCCACCTATTAATGGTACCCTTAATAACAAGTAGGTAGGTATCCATCCATCATTGTCTTGTTCTAATTTCTTCTTGATGGAAATGGCTACATCTAATCGAGGGAACTTGTTAACATGGGGCCAAGGGGTAAGTGGCTAGCTAAGGTGCTCAAGATAATGATGTTCATTGCATACATCAACTAGATGACCAACACTATGGTGTAGTTTGTTGCTAGATCTATGAACTAGATTGAACTAGGTTGAGTTTGAGCATCTTGAGGGACTTATTTCATGGTGCAAGTAGTCACCCCCAATATTCCGGAAGCTTTTGAAGATGCCCTAGCTTGAGCTTGATATTACTAGCTAGCCCCTGAGTCTACAATTGGAGGTTTGCATAAAGCAATGGTTCGTCAAACAAGTAAACATGGAGCTATGGCGAACTTTTTAAATACTAGAAACATTTCATTAGAAAAAACAAAATTGATATTCTAACAAGTTGCCATGTTGCATGAAATTAAAGGACCCATGTATGCTTATTACCAAGAAGAGTGGATTTATAGGAAATATGGATGCGGGGGACGTTGATAACATAGGTTTGAGGCCCATTTCCAACATGATTTAGCAAAAGGGATATTACCAAAACAAATGTTTCATTTCTCTTCCTTGTGATGGAAGGTGCACTTTGGTTGAATGCTCCCATATACTTAAGGTGTTGGCTAAGAGGAATGTTGCCTAAAATATAGGATCAAGCAAGTAATGTCCTTTTCTTTTCACCATAATGCTTTCATATAGTTTGGAACTGATATAACCAAGCAATATGATTAGAAGCCAACCTCCATGCTTTATTCAATCAAACATTTAAAATAGGCTTGGTATTCAACCAATAATACCCATTATCCCACATATGCCTTTTGAATCCTTTCGAATAATTTGACCTCTATTCTCACTACTGAGCAGATGGGGGTCTTTAGTAATGAGCTCTTGAACCTTTTCAATATATCAACCTCTTAATGTTGTCCATGTTGGATTTCACTTTCAATGTAGCCCTACTTTGCCAATATGGATCCAAGCATCGAAAAGGTCTCTTGCATTAACAATGCTCCTCTTTAGAAGTGCTTGGTTATAAGCGATGCAATTTTCGCCAAAGGGCTTACAATTGAACAAGCTAAGTGGTGATTGCCAAATACAATGCTCATTAAATGAGAGGCTTGTCTTCATTGACTTTCTTTTTTGGCTGAAGTGGGGCTTGATAGGTTGTATGCTTGAAGTATTTGAATTCACATACCTTGTTTCATGGTGGGAAACAAAGTTTGATAAGGATAAAAGGGTGATTCACCTTGAAGAAGTTGGAAAAAATCTTGCGTGCTTAACACCAAGACTTTTCAAAAAAATGTCACGACATCGGCTCCATGTAAGGATTTCAAAGTCTTTGAGGCAAATGAATTTATCGAAGGTCAAGGTGATTGTAGTGAAATTTTAAGAAGTTTTCCAAGAACCCTTCTCCTACCTTGATGGATGCTGCTCAAATTTAGATAAATACGTTAGTTGACCCCTATAAAGAGTTTGCATGGTTGTTAGTAAGAATAGCTGGTCAATTTTTTACAGAACATGTAGCTACATATGTTCTTTACATTCTCCATCGTTCAGTTAAGGAAGGAATCATATTTGACTGGGCTACTAGTATCATTTCCAATAAATTTCCTAGCAATTAGGGAATTTTGAGAGTTCCAAAAGATTATTCATGTCTTCTTATCTTATTTATGCCCTTGTCTATGTAAATATATTTAAAGACCTACTTGCTACTCAAAATGTGAATATAGATGAGAACCTTGCTCAATTTTGGTATCTTGTATTATGGAAGCACGATGGTCCCTTTCATTTCCATTAGGCTCAATTTTTTTTCATAACATAGTTCAAGGGAATGGGTTTTGGTCCTACTATGAACAAGATCTTTGTTAAGTCTCAAGCTTTTCTTCTAGGAAAAGGCATTTTTGAATGCTAGGAAAAGTTTTCTTACATTAGACTCTATGGCTTTTGTTAGGCCAAGATGGTAACTCTTGAATTGATGCATTTCATTAAGATGAATGTAATTATATACAATCAGAATGGTGACCCTTGGGATTCACTTTCTAGGCTCTCTTCCTATTCTAATTTTTTATTTACATATTTACAAAATTCTGTCCAATCCCAGAGGATTAGGTGTCCAACATCTCCCCCTAATTTGAAGGGGTGTTTGTAAGTCCAAGCATCATTCCGAATCTTTCAAACTTTTCTCTTCCATGTGCTTTGGTGAAGATGCCTACAATTTTCTTATTTGTGGAACAATGTCGTAGGTGAATGGTCTTGGCCTCAACATGATGTCAAATAAAATGATACTTTATATTGATATGTTTGGTTCGATCATGGAATTTTGGATTCTTGGCCAATTTAATTGTAGAAGTATTTTCAATGAGAAGAGGAGTAGAGTGCTCTTATGGTGCGTCCATCGATAGTACTACTATGGTCTCTAACCCCATTTCCCTGCTCATTGGCCAGATGAGAGGTACTTCCCATGAGTCCCAGACTGCATGGGTAGAATGCCTCGACAGGAGAACCACTCATCTTGTCCCTAAGTCGCCACGGGGTATCATAGGGGAAGGCTGAGCCATTCACCCTGTACACAGTGCACCATTAGGGGAGGGTGAGTTGCCCTATGGTCGTGTGTTGCTCCAGTAAGTACCCCAAGCCCCTCCGAGCTCCCAGAGCTCAATGCATGCATCATGAAGGACCCTCATAAGAAGGTCCCTCAACAACTCCAAGTTGTTCGGGAAAGTCATAAATTTGACCTTTCCCCGGGGCTTTGACAGAATGTCTGCGACCTGCACATCAGTCTCAAATTTCAATGCGATAGAGCCTCCCCGCTCATTGACGTACCATATCCCAGAGAAGGTAGTATCTGATGTCTATATACTGGAGCAATCATAGAATACGAGATTCCTCAACCATTGAATCCCCCTTGGTTGACACAAAAGATCACAGTGGTATCCATCATGTGTACAAACAGCTCGCTGAAGAGCTTCTGCAACCAGACAACTTCACACGAGGTCATACTCGTAGCTATGTGGTCTCAGTGGTGCTTATAGCAATCGGCTTCTGCTTCCTGCTCATCTAGGATATCGAACAGAACCCAAAGAGAATCAACACTTAAAAGTGCTCTTGAGATCCTCCACACTGCTTGCCTGGTCAGCATTCGAATAAACATGCAGCTTCATATTTCAGGCAATGTATCTCAATCCATGAGAGATTGTGCCTTGAAGATATCTCAAAAGATTCTTGTCACCAATCCAGTTAGGCTCAACCATATATGAGCTCATCATACTAGCTGCAAATCATATGTTCGGACGGAAATTCACCAAGAACATCAACGCGAATGAGTTTATGAGACTCAGAGGCATTTCCCAAATCTGGTTCGGCATCACTACCATATAACTTCTGAAAGTTAAGATCCTCGAGGTAGTCACGGGTTTGCAGTTTACCATTCCACATCCGGAATCCAACTCCCTCTTACTTCTGCAAATGAGAGGGTTTGCTCCTGTTAGAAATAGGTTGTCCTCAGAAGGTGCCGGTATGAGAGGTCTATCATCCACAACCTTCAAGAAAAGGTTTGGATCAACTTCACTCTTAGTGAATCTCAGATTCATTTGACAGCTATCAATCCTCTCATACTATGCCCGGGATGTTTTGCTTCAAGGCATAGAGGGATTTCTTCCACCTGTATACATGAGATTCGCGATCATGAATCTCAAACCCCTCGGGTTGTTCCAAACCTGTGGACCTGCTACATGAAGGGAATGGCCCCCAAAGGTATGGCTCAACACTTGAAGACTTGCTGGAATGAGAGAATCAATTCTCTAAAACAATTTTTTATTGCTTGTGACAATGTTGCTACAAATATGACTGATGTATTCTTTAGACTTGTTGACGGAAAAGGAATTAAATGGCATGCATATGGCGGTTGATGCAATGTTTTTTTTAACATAAAAGAGTACTATTTTTGTATTAATCTACGCCCGGACGCGGCAAAAAGAACGGGAGACTTACAATTCATATACATTGCCATCAATGGGCATCCTTTGTTTGCAGACTGACTATCCAAGCCCATTTTCCTTTCAAAATTGCAAAAAGCCACTGAGCGACTACAAATTTACTAAAATAGACTTTACAAAACTGCCATAGTAACAAAATATATTTAAAATTCGACATGATAAACAAACACGATAAGCAGATTAGTCATCAAAGTCAGTTGGTCAGTTGAGGTCGATGCCAATTGTTTCTCAGCTGTTTGAGAATTCTGCATTGCCAACTGAATTTGGAGATCGTCGATTTTGCATCTCAGAGCGTCGACCTCATCTTCTAGCTGTTGGGATTTTTTTTTTCTCTTTTCACAGACCTCCTCTCTGTTGCTGAAGACTTTTCTGAAGTTCTGCCAAGCCCTCCCGCAGTTGTGAGTGTTCCCTATCACAAGACCCACAAGCAGGAGGGGAGTAGGAGGCCAGAGGGGGGCACTTTTCCCACTTCATTTTGGAGCGGCCAACCATCCTACCAGAGCGCGGGCTTCGGTGACCCCAGGAGCCAGCTTCCATGTCGTCCAGAGGAAAATTGTGCAAAGAGGAATTTTACCTGGAGGGACAATTAATTGTGAAGCTTAGCAACCTTTCCTAGTGGACCAATTGATGAGGACGTACAAAGATCCCAACAAAACCCAAGATGTACATGCAGTAGCAGGTCCTTTCAGAGTGGGACTCGACTGTATGCAATTGACACTCCCCAACAATTGACTCGACTGTATGCAATTGACACTCACCAACAATTGACTCTCCCCGCTCGACCAAAGTTAACAACAATTGACTCTTGCCAGACTGATGGAAAGATCTACCCTCAACATCCAAGATTATCCACTGACAACCCTGACTCTGCCAAAGAGTCCTCTCTCCTACGACCCTTTGGGTATTGTTAGACACATTCATATTCCTATTGCAGAGGTTAAGACAATTATTCAACAATTGATAGAGCTTATTGAACAGAAGCCTCATGTGGTTTTGAAAGGCGATAAACTTACCTTCGGGATCCCACTGCTCGGCCGTGATTGTCGTGTTACCTGAAACGACTGTTGCCTTAAGCAATTTGACCTTCACGTGCGCGAGCCATCTGATCCATACTGGGGGAAGTAAATGCGGCTCCCTCTCTCAGAGATTGCGCATGGAAATAACTTGATTATTCCTGCTACGGACCTGGATACGAGGAACGACTTGAAGAGTTCCCACACTTAACATTTCCTCTGCGCCAAGTGGCCTAACCTATTGAGGATTGCAACCACGAGTCGAGTGAGTAGGAAGGGTATTACTCAAATGTTGCTAGATGGGAGGGGAGAGGGGGCACAAATAGGGAGGGAGGATGTGATGGAGGTAGGGAGATCGGGAGGAGGGGTGGGGCGGGGGGGAGGAGGGGTGGGGCGGGGGGGTGGCGGGGGCGCAGAGTTGAGTGGGCGAGAGAGCAGGCCGGGTGAGGGGGGTCAGAGGGGAGGTGATGTGGAGGGTGGTGAGGAGGCGGGGGGGGGGGGGAATGGAGAGGGGAAAACAGGGAGGAAGGATGATTTCGCTCGAGGGGAGGAAAGGAGGGACAATAGGAATTAATAAAACCTTTGTAACCATGATTTTTGACTTTTGGGCATGATCCTTGTTGAAGGAGGAGAATTTTATTATCAAAATTGGGACTTTCATGCAAATATTTAAGGGATGGGTAAATAACCATCAATTTCATTGACCTTGTTGCAACCTTCTTTCATTAGGCAAGCCATATTGGCGTGCATATCCGCTTCCTTATTTAGGCTTCTTAGAATGTGAAAAAAATTCAGATTCCCAAAGAGAGGGAGCATGCCAAGGGCTGTCTTGAGAATCTGATTTAGCTTGTTATTCTGGGATGCAGACTTAGAGCTCATGTGTTTTATGACCAAGAGAGAATCACCCAAGATATTCATTTCCTTAATTCCTTTTGATGAGCTAGATTGAGTCCAAGATATAATCCATAGGATTTCACTTGCTTGTTGGTCTTCTTTCCCAAGCCCCAGGCATAACGATCAACAGTTATTCCTTCAGGATTAATGAGAATCCCTCCCCTTCTTGTCACCCCACAGTTGATGCAATGTTAACAAAAGAAAGAATGAAAGAAAAGTTGGATGAAATGCATGTTTTGTGGATAATCAAGAAAACATGACACATCAGTGAAGTGTTGAGTTAGATGATATTGAAGAAGAATTCTCCAGTGTCCAAGTAAAGCATGAAATAAACATGGCACCATTACGAGATAGAAATTTCATCACAAAGTGGCTAGAAGTTGCTTTAATATGTTTAATATGTGAAAAATTGTTCTTCATAGAAGCAGCTAACTAATGTATTGGTTTTTGAGGAGTTATGATAAAACAATGACCATTGTAACTTAAATTTGTACAAACTTATTCGTAGACTCAAGTAATGTTGCTTTAGACGAGTAAACAAAACATGTCCTAATTTCGAATTAAGACATGCTCTCGTACTTTTGGGAGTTATGCTGCTATGTCCAAAGTTATATATATTCTCATCTTGCATCGTGCCCTCATACTTTTGGGATTAATGCTGCTATATCCAAAGCTCTCTCCCCATATATATATATTCATCTTCTTTAATATAATAATCATAATAATCTTGCATCAGGCACAATTTTCTCTCTTGTTCCAATCTCTTTGCTCAACGCTTCAACATGAACACAACATACTATTCTCAAGCTCATGGAAAAACAAAATTTGTTAGCAAATATTTGAACGGTTACCACCTAATATATAAAGGTAATAAGTAGACACAGTGGTTTAAGTGGCTTCACATTGTTTGGTACTGGTATAATATCACATTATACCACTAAAGGGTTTCCTTATAAGGCATTATATGGTTATGAACCTCGGTTTTTGAAAGATTGGTTGGTACTGGTATACTATAACATCATACCGCGAAAACGTTTTTACAAGGCATTATATGTTTATGAACCTTGGTTTTTGAAAGATTTTACTCCATTGTTCCAGCAGCAGTTGAGTCTCTTCAAGAAGTGCAGAACGTTCTTCCTACTCTGAAGGATAACCTTACCCTTGCTGCAAGAATACAATGAAGCAACAAGCCGATCAGTTTATGACAGAACATCATTCTGAAGAGGGAGACATATTATTGATATGCTTAGAGCCCTATAATTATCTCGTTATAATTTGTGAAGATTGAGATAAATCGTTCATCCTTCAAAACTTAGTTTTTAGCCTTGGGAGAACATTGGGCTGCTGATTTATGTATAGCTGAAGATAGATGTACATGTTTAAGAGAATATGGTAGCTTTATTGTACATGTGTTTAAGAGAATATGGTAGATTTATTTTTACTGGGCTCTTTGGTGACGTAGATCTCATGTTTTGTGCCAACTGTTCTTGGTTCCATGTTAGGTTCAATTTGCAACTAGTTTCTGTTGATGCTTCTTTGGGAAAAGTCCAAAAGCAAACTGCAAAGGATCAATTCTTAGTGTTGGTGCTCAATATCTCGTCACAAAAAGGAACAATGTTTTTTTCCTTCACATACTATAGAATACTGTCATAAATGGCTGATAATTCTTCTGCATATTTATTTTTATTTTTCTTTTTGAACGACATTTTGAATACTTACAGGTTACAGGTTGTATGTAGAATAATAATAAAATAAGACATGATAATTTTATTAATATCCAATAAATGACCGCAACAAGCCGGTCAATGGGATTAAAGGGTACAGCAATGAGAATAAAGACATAAAAATCTAAGGTACATGAAAATGGAAATGAAGAATTCTGAAACCAAACGAGTCTATGCTCAGTATGAAAGAGAGGATTTCAAAATAATGTACTTTGTCTGAAACGTTAAATTAATTACAATTCTACTTCTCCGGCGGGTCATGAAAGTCCTCAATACATATTGTCTTACCTCCTCTGTTATCATCGAAGATTAAGGTTCCTATTTCCGTATCAAGTATTTTAGTTTGAGCATGCAATGTATTCGATAAATTCAGAGTTGTTTCATTTGCCTTTCTAGGAGTCTTTATAGCTTGTAACAACAGATTTCAGTGCACCCAAGATGGATGGTTGACATTTTGCCACGTTCTTCCTCAAATTCACTTTCTATCTTGCCATGTTTCACATTTGCATTTCGACTAGTTTATTTTTTAATTCTGACTCCTGCTAAATATGATGTTTCAGTGTCATAATGGGCATACGCTATGTTCGAGCTGTAAGTCAAGAGTTCATAACAAGTGCCCTACTTGCAGACAAGAGCTTGGAGACATAAGGTGCTTAGCCTTGGAGAAAGTGGCGGAATCTCTTGAGTTACCTTGCAAGCATTACAATCTTGGATGCCCGGAAATTTTTCCCTACTACAGCAAACTTAAACACGAGGCCCTATGCTCTTTCAGACCATACAACTGCCCCTATGCAGGATCGGAATGTTCTGTCGCAGGTGATATTCAGTCTCTCGTGGCACATCTAAGGGATGATCACAAAGTTGACATGCACACAGGTTGTACTTTTAATCACCGCTATGTAAAATCCAATCCACGTGAAGTTGAAAATGCCACCTGGATGTTGACAGTGAGTACCAATGTGAAGAATTTTTTCTACTTTCACTATTCTGATCCTACAAGTTGCTTTTGCTTGTTAACACAACGAAACATTTGTTACTGTTCCATTGAATATTTTGGTCTTGTTTAGTTATTCCCCTACCATTTTTTAAAAATTCCTGGGTTGATTATTTGCAGGTCTTCCACTGTTTTGGACAGTACTTTTGTCTTCATTTTGAAGCCTTTCAATTAGGTATGGCGCCGGTATATATGGCTTTTTTGCGTTTTATGGGAGATGACAATGAAGCAAAGAATTTCAGCTATAGCCTTGAAGTTGGGGCCAATGGAAGAAAAATGATCTGGCAAGGAGTGCCAAGAAGCATCCGAGACAGTCATCGGAAAGTCCGCGAGAGCCATGATGGGTTAATTATCCAGAGAAACATGGCATTGTTCTTTTCAGGTGGAGATAGGAAAGAGTTGAAGCTAAGAGTCACTGGGCGAATCTGGAAAGAACAGTGAAGCATAAGCTTGCTCGCTTTTAGCTGGGGTATTAAGAAAAGCGTAGGTTATTTCTAGATAATAATCCCTTCAGAAACATCATTCGAATTATTTTGTAAAGCAGCAAGTTTACTTAGGATTGGCTTAAAAAGATAAAGATAATTTCTGCATGTTGGAAGCAGATTTTGTTCAGGTAAGTGCAGACCAGGTAATATCACGTTGTATTCTTGAGATTTTCTATGCCTACTATCCTATTTCTATTACAATATGATGGGTGGGTGTCATGGCCTTTGTTTTCAGATTTATGGCATTACTGAATATTGCCATTGTTTATTGAATTCTGACATCTGTATAGCTCGATTCTCCTCAATGGCCAGTAGCCTGCAAACCCACACGGTCAGGGGCTAGAATCATGTAAAATTGGTTTGTTATTTTGTTGGGGACTGCAAAAGCTTCACACGTGATTTACTTGTTCTCACTCTTTTATACCGGTAATAAACAAATGACTTTTTCCTGATGTCAAGTGCACAATTTTTGTTCTCTCAAGCCAAAGAATGAAAGGACTGATATGTGTTTGGTATGTTAAAGCTTCTTGTGTTCAAGTACAGTGGAGAGAGTTTCATACCATGAAGGCATGGATCACATGTTGAAAATTTGCAGGGTCGTAGTGTTTATCATTAAAAATGCCTGCAAATATTTTTGACATGAATGAAATCACTCGGAAAGATCAGAAACCAAGTTGTCACCTGCACTAGGTGCGGGTGTCATTGTGTCAGAAATCGGTATTTGTCAAGCCTTGATATTAAAGGTACGGATGTATCTGAATCAGTATGATAATTCCGTCATCACTACCGTATTGCCTCTCTAGTGATGGGATCAATGAAAGTGTAGGTCAAAGAAAGGACGAAGGACAAGAAAATGCTTGACATTTAGACACCCTTTATGTTGTATAGATGTCATCCAGATGCCCTGCTTCTTGTATGATATTTCTGTAGCATAAGAATTTTTTTCTTTTGAAAACCTATTTTTATTTTTGTAAAGTAAAAGTTTAAAAACCTAGAAAAATAGCATATATATATATATATGACAATTACAAATTTTGTGAGAAAATTCAAGGGATCTATATATATATATATATATATATACTCAACAATATTGATAACATTTGATTAGACTAATTATACTAAAATATTTTATTATATATAAATGAAGAGATCAACAAATATGTTGAATCCCACCTTTTGTAGACGAATACCTTGCAGCATCTCAAAAGAACCAAACTATCAACAAATGCATATGCAGTAAAGACTTGTATAAGGATTACAAATCTCATCGGTTGTATATTTGTATCCACATACATATATATGTATATTTGTATTCCACATATATATTATCCTTATTAGCATTAGTGCTGTACTAGACAACGTGAAAAATGCATGTTATCCTTATTAGCATTGTGCACTAGACAACGTGAAAAATGCATATTATCCTTATTAGCATTGTGCACTAGACAATGTGAAAAATGCAAATGCAGGGTGCCTGGCTGCTTTCTGCGGTTTTTATTCACAAATGCTGACCATATCTTGGTGATCACGAACAAAAGTTTATATGGAATAAGCCTAAACTAAAAAGTTGTGGAAGCTGATGGTAAGACATTTTATATAGTAAATTGTGGAAGCTGGTGGTAAGACATTTTATATAGTTTGTGGTAATTGGAGAGAATGTAATTCTTGTTCCAGAAACAATTAGATAAGTGTTGGTCCAATGTAATTAATTGGGATTATTTTTATGAAGTTTAGTGTATGTTTTAATTTGTTGGTTTTTTTCATTTCACATGTCATTTAGTGAGGAAAACACATTTATTTGCCTGGTGTTGGTGAGTACGCTATCCTAGAATCTGTTTTTTTTCTCGTCTCTAAGTAGTTTGATGCCATTAAATTCCAACTTAATCCTTAAAAATGAGAATTATAAATTTAATTCTCTTTTTTTTTTTAAATGAGAATTATAAATTTAGTTCTAGTTTTTTTTTAAAATGAGAATTATAAATTTAATTCTATTTAATTTTTTAATATGAGATATATATATATATATATATATATATATATATATTTAATATATATTAGTAATTTAAAACGGTGACTATAATTTTGTATAGTAAGTGGTAATTATAAATTTGTCTGTATGGTTATTTAACAAATTTGAAGTATAGTTTGCTAATTTTAATAGTTACAACTTATAAGAATTGTTTGAAAATTTTAGCAATTTTCGATTGCTCATGTTTATTAGACAATTCCATTTGTAAAGAAATGGATCATGTAGTAACTACCCTTACACCCTTTACACAATTATATATGGAATCCCAAAGACATAAGCAAAATACATTAAGAGCAATCAGTCATTGTAAAAGGGTCATGGAACATTCAATCCATTTTTCTTATCATTATGAGGTTCAAAAAAAAACTTTGATGTTTATAGTGTAATTCATAAAACAATCACAATTGATTAATTGTGAGGGGCTACAAATGCTATGTTATGTGTAGTGCGGAAGTTATAATGCTAGTTATGTACTATTGTGCATGTTATTTATGTGCCTTGTAAGATTGAGTACATGTTTTGGGGGTAAGTGAAGTCTCGGGAACTTGGAGATATTTTAAGAGACGTGAGAGAGTTTTCGTGAAGATACTCAATGTTTCTTGTTGTTTCTCAATATCTCTTGTGAGCACCTTGATGTCTCCCATGATTTCTTTCACCGAAAAACAAAAAAGGAAAAACAAATCAATTAATTTTATGTACTTGAACCTTCAATCTCCTTATACCTAAGTCTCAAAAATAACATACCCATACCCGTAGTCACATTTTCTAGCAACTATATTATTTAGTTAGGGGCTCTGGTTCAAGGGGAGACATTTCACTAGATTATATTGTAATAGTAAGCAATGGCTAATTAACGTAGAAATACATAAGATAAGATCACAATTGAGATTTAAGCTATATGAGATCTAGATTTTTAGGTCCCGGGGTTTGCTTCTTGAACATGCTTATACAATAGCGTCTTTTATTTCCCCAACTTTTATCATATATGATTTTATTTTTCTTGTACTATTATTATGTTTGGATGTTTTACATGAAGATACCATATATAAACATTTATGTGATTTGCTTTCATTCTATTTGATATTTACCTTATTCTTTAATTCCTTTAATTATTGGATGGGACAATTTTGATTTGAATAAATATTTGTTGAGTATGTTGTCATTGATGTCAAGTTCAAGGGGAGTTTGTTGGTTTGATAGCCCTCTTAGAGAGTTTTCCAATGATACATGACACTTAGTCTAACTTTGTAGGAATGAAGAGAAACTTGAGTTTGAAGTTGATGGAGTCAAGACACGGTTATGTAGGAGACAATGTTTCGCTGTGTTTGGAAAGTATCCAGTCATAAGGGTTTCCCAATACAAACACCTACAAGTTAGGTTGGATGCTGCATTTCTCAAACAAGTAGTGGATCCCCTAACAAGTGGCAGAGAATGAAATGGGAGTACATGTGGCATACATTTGGTGCCACATGGCAATGACATGGCACGAATGATGATGTGGCGCTTTGTGGTCATGGCACGTGATAAGTGGATTCATCATTTTTGGGTTGCTAGGTGGCCCGTTTTCAAGTGACACAGTGTGACATGGCATGAAAGGTGGTAGAGAGATGACGTGGTAGTGACATGACAAATGATGTGGTACCCGGAGGATTCACGCCAGGAAGATATTGTGTAAGGTTTCACAATGTTAAGGAATTTTGACATTTTTATATTTTTGGAATCTAGAGGCAAAAGGCCATCCGGGTATCTGGTGGTCTGGATGTGCACTTAGTATGTGCCATTAACAACTGGTCTAGATCTAGATTATATTGAAGTCAATCAAACTCTATCAAAGTTCCATGCATACAATGCTCTAGGAATGAAGATATTCAAGCATCCGAGAGTCAAGGCATGCAATCGTTGTTAGTTAGTTAGAATGGGCTAGATGCCAGATCCTCCGATCTAGGACTTAGTGCCATTTTCGAGGAAGGTGGACCCTACATCAAAATTGTCTAGACTTACCTAGGCCACGAGGTATTTGGTGGTACAATTTCACTACGAAGGGAAGTGCTGGCCTTATACCGGACATTGGATACAAAATTTACAGAGTCATAGAGGGCTTGCCAAAGGGGTAACCAAGTCCTCCTAATAGTACAAAAAGCCACAATAGAGGTTAACAATAAAAAAAACATGAGAATGTTTATGTACCAAAAAAGAAAGTAGCCTTTAGGGCCACCAACTAGATCTAGGTTAAGCCTATGGCCATCAACATAAAAATAATTCTTTTGAAAAATTTAAACATCATAAAAATAAAAACTTGTAGGAGGGTTGTGCTTTAGGGCGACCCTAGATGTTGGAAATATTGAGAGGGGGGTGAATCAATATTTTTTTTTTCTTCTAATTTGTTAATTTTAATCTTCAAAGCATTAATTATTATTAGCATAAGATAAATATAAACATTTATCAACAGTGAAAAACACCATTCAACAATGCACATTAATCAAGAGAGTAGACACAACGATTTTTAGGTGGAAAACCCTCTCTAGGTCAAAAACCACCGAATGCTTCTTAATATTTGTCTTCAAAATAATCACATCAATTTTTTAGCTCCAACTGAAGGAGGCTCCAACTTGTAGGATGCTCCAACACCCTGTTTACCAACTGCGATTGGGAGGATGCTCCAATGCCCTAGATCTCAGGCTCCAAATCAATGAATGCTCCACCCTGTGTACTAGATGCAACTAGACAAATGCTCCAACACCATACGCTGGTTACAACCTGCACTAGCACCCCCGACCACCTTGAAGTGTTCTTAGGCTTTTGGTGGTCCAAAAGCTTCTAGCGGGGAGGAATGATCTAGGGGATAAAAAATATGCTATAAAAATCTAAGTGCTCAAAATCTCTCGAAACTAGTTCCAAATTGTATGTCGTCATTCTAATTCCAACGATGCTTGAATTGCCTTAATTCGACACTATATGTGAAAGTTATCGCGTTACAGAATTTTTGGCAAACAACTAAAACTGGGTAGGTCGTACAATGAAGTGGTGATGACATTAGTAGGTGACTATTCAGTATGATGGTCAAGCAGGATAATCATGTGTTGACATGTGACATGATCGTACATGGCGATTAACAATTTTCTATTCGTTGGTGAAGTTGCTTTTTGCCAATCGGAGGATGCGGCATGGCCCTACGAGAGGGCACCATGTGGCCCTCGAAAGGTGTGAAAAGTTATGGTTTGGGGACTAACCGACCTAGGCGGGGTTCGACCTTGTGACCTTTGACAAACTAACCATCCACTCCACCGCACACCATTTTGTTTCTTGTTATATATAGGCCCAACGATTTGTGATGGCATAATGGGGGGAGGGTCGAGCCAATGGGCTTGCCCGACCGGCCCAGGCCGTGGTCATATTACACAATGCAGAACTGTGGTGAAAGGTGGAGGGGTGGACACATGGCCCTATCCCCGAGACATATGGATATACCCACGACCGAGAGTTAAGTTGAAGGGTGGGGAGTTGGCCCCCAACCTTGGTCCCATGTTGTTAATGTAACCAACTATGATAACAAGAGGGACGAGCATGTGGCACCTTGCTCACGCCCAACTCGTGACCACATGCTAACCAACACGACCAAGTGCCTAGGTCGACGGATTGTGTGGCCTCTAGCCCACACCCATGGTTGCGTGGAATGCCATGTGACTGACCCGGAGGTGGAAATTTGGGGTGTGATGGTTAGATAAACATTCAACAATTTGCACCAATTGGCAGAAATGTCACCAAACCTGCGCCAGTTTGTCACTTTGCAATGTCTCCAAGGCCATAATTCGTTGCTAGTTTTGACAGAGGGTCATTTTGTAGGACAATTAGCAGGAAAATGAACAAGGAGGTCTAACTTGGCTACTTTTCAGCCTTTTTGAACCTAAGAAGAGCCTACACAAGGGTTTTGGGTGTTTTGGATACAATGGCAACATTACTTTTGTGATTTGAGCATTGTATGTTGATGTAATTGACATTTTGGGTATATAATTTAAAGGGCCAACATTGGAAGCTGGACTTGGAGACATAGCCCAGGAAGGTTGAACTCCGTCATCAAATTGCTGTTTGTTTTGTGATGCTCCATGTTGTCTATTTGTCTCTATTAAAATATGCAAAACTTAACTAAATTTACTAAGTTTATGTGTTTTTGCAATTTCGATCCATTGCCCACAAGTAATAAACTAACTTGCAATCTTTTACAAGAAATCTTCAATTTTTAATTTCAGATCAATTGTTATCATCAAGGTTATACATCAATAACCTAGCATGTCCAAGTAACACTATTAAGTACCAAAAGGCATTGTCAAATATCAAGTGCACTCTCACTGACATAATACTATTGTAGCTATAACTATCACAAACCCATTGTCACATATCATAGGTTACACATGTCACTGTCACATAGGTTATTGCCACTTCACTTTTATCACTGCATTAAGATCAAGGTTGTCATCAAAGACTCACTATAATATCACGTGTCATTATCATGAAGAGAGGTACTATCAAATCAAATTATTTATATATCAAATTATTGTTCATTAAAGTCATATACTTCCAAGGGCTACTGTCATCAAGCTCACTTAGATATTACCAGAGTCATTGTCATACAAGATCAATTTTCACGGGGATGACTATCACTGCATATGTCATAGGTTACTGAAGTTAGTTCTAGGTATGCCTTCATCAAGGTTCACTGTTATAGCAATATTGTCACAACAAAGCTGGCACAATAATACTGTCCTATTTGTCACTATATTAGTCTTATCACAACTAAACACAATTATTAAATGTGTTCACTATAAACGAAATATATTGCAAAAGAAAAAAAAATATAGTTTTGTGTGTTCTAGTAAGCTTCCAAAAACTTGATGATAAGGCATAGTTCCTTCTTCTAACCTTTTATGGTTAATTGCATAGAGAACTCATGTTAAACTTCTGAAATGAATGCCCTAATAAGGGTTGCAACCATGGAGTATAGAAATAACCAACAATGTTATAATATATAGATCAAAGCTGCATAAAAGGATTTGTCTTGGTTGCAGATATATAGGTTGATGAAGGTTGCTACAAGGATGAAAATTCAAAATGAAATATTGCCAATAAGTGCCTAGGAGAAGAGTCTTTCGCTATCCAGAAATATAGTATAGGACTACAATGAAAATGACACTTTTGTGGTAATGTTAGTGCAATAAAGCCTTCACTATTTGAGCCTTTCTCAATATCCTTTGCTAGTTCAGTTGCACATGTATTGACTGAATAAAGGACTTGAGAAATAAAGCTTCCATTGAAGGTCTTGTGTGCCCTAGAGGTCCGAATCTCAAAAAAGGACTAGAATTTCATTGTGGAAAAGAGAAGGTGCTAGAACACAATCTTTTACCTGCAATAAAAATTGTCCAAGCGAATCCACCCAAAAGGAAAATATAATAAAAAAAACCCTTGTTTTGATCCCAAACGAAACCTTAATCCTCTCTGATCCAAATTTAAATAGGAACACAACAAATTACAAATATAACCATAAATATAGAGATGCAACAAAACTAACACTTCATTTCATTAATATCAGATACTGCAATATGCTTACAAACATAATGGAAATAAGACTAGCTCGGGCGATGGTAGCTTATCTCTAAGAAGAGATGTGGCAGCTACATGCCTTCGAACTGTGTTATAATGAAGATTGAGGGCCTATTTATTATTTAGAAACAATGGAAAACCCCAAACATCCAAAAACCTAACCCTAGGAGATGAAACACCAAACTATGGGCCCCGTTGGGGTAAATTGGTACATCAACTTCTCGGGGTCGTAACTTTGGCATACGATCTCCATTTGACGCACATGATACCTCGTTAGAAAGATCTATCCGAGGAATACAACTGTGGACAATGACTATTTTTTACTCATGATTTTCCAAAAAAAACATCGTTTAGGGCCTCAAAACGGCTCCAGAAGTTCAGGACTTGAAAAACTGCCAAAAATAGTAAACTGTGCTACAAAGAAGGAAACTGAAAAACTGAAAGAAACAATGGTGTGGGTCCAAGTGGAATAGACAGGTGGCCACCAATATCCACCTGGATCATTCCTCCCCCTTAGGAAGCATTGGTCCCCATTGCGTTGAGTTCCTTAATGAGATGAGGAAACTTCTGCTGATCTTGGTCCCTAGTGAGCACTTGCCCTGGTGAAGGAGTTGGCATGCTTTGACAACTCGATATAGTTGGATCCTTTGCTATCTAGTGTTCTTGATCTGTGTCCATGATCTGATCAGTTGTGGCTTGTTCCATGTAGTCTGGATTTAACTCTATAGGTGTGAGTTGTTTTGCAATGTTTGATGTGTCCAACAATGGTGGGAAGTATGGTCGAAGGTGGTCCACATTGAACATTGGGTTCAGGCAAAGGAATGGGGGAATGCCTAGCTCAAATTCATTGTCTCCCACAACCTTGGTAATGGTGTAAGGACCATATCAGAGTGGTTTGAGTTTCTGATAGGCTCCGGTAAGACGTTCCTTCTACAAATGCAACCAAACTTTGTCGCCAACCTAAAACTTGTGTGGCACTCGATGTTGATCATGTCGCTGCTTGTACTTGGCATTTAATTTCTCCAGAATGTCGTGGACCTACTGGTAGATGTGTTGGATGCGTTCAATAAATCTGGTCACTTTATCAGCCTCAGACAATACATTTGTGGATTCAGTGTGTGTAGTCGCATGAGGCATGAAAACATGACACAATGGTTGAAATTAGAGACCCACTTGAAGGGCGCTATGCCCAGTTGAGCTATGGAGAGCTCTATTGTAATTGTGCTACACATTTGGAAGAATCTCATTCCTGGTTCGAGGATGCTTGGAGTTATACATGTTGAGTATGTGCATTATCATCCTATTGACGACCTCCGTCTGGCCATTAGTCTGAGGATGAAAGACAGTCGATTTTGTGAGCCTAGTGTCCAATAGTGTCCAGAGGCTTGACCAGAATGTGCTCAGGAAACTGCTATCCTAATTTGATATAATGGTCTGCGGGATCCCAAAATGTTACTACCCATATTCGTTCAAAGAAGAGTTTGGCAGTGTCCTCTGCTGTGATACTCTTCTTGTAGGCCGCCAATATAACCATCTTAGAAAATTTGTCCACGACCACAAATACACATTCGTTACCATTCTTGGTAGAAGGGAGGCCTAACATATAGTCCATGGAGATGGATTCCCCGACTGGTTGGGAGTAGGAAGAGGAGTGTATAGGCCTTGCTTCTTGATAGTTGGCTTGGCGATGGCGTAGGCAGTGCAGGATCTGATATATTTCCCAACATCCAATCAGAGTTTGGGCCAATAAAAGTATTTTTGTAATATAGCCACAGTTTTCTCTACACCAAAGTGTCATGCTACCCGACTGTAGTGTGCCTCCCATACTAGCTTGGAACGCTTGCTTGAAGGAACACAAATTTGGCCTAGGTAGCATAATAATGTGTCCTGGAGGTGGAAATCAGGAACTTGCTTTCCATCTACTAGCATCTGGTATGTGGAGGTGAACTATGGATCATTTTGTATAGTTGTAGCCATCTAGAGGTCTCGTGACCACAAGAGTTGAGAATAGTAGTCAGTGCTGCAACTGGGGGCCGACTGAGGTAGTCTGCAACATGATTGGTGCTACCCATTTTGTATTTAATGTTCAAGTTGAATTGTTGTAGATATGTAGACCATTTCTGATGGCGATCGTTCTGCAACTTCCCCCGTGTCTGTATAAACTGAAGAGGTCGGTGATCGGTGTGGATGACCGTCTCCTTCCCCAGAATGTAGTGCTTCCACTATAAGCAAGCATGCACGATGGAATACATCTCTTTATCATAGGTGGGGTGCTTCTGAATTGTATAGGAAAGTGTCTCACTATGATAGGCCACTGGATGCCCGTGTTGGGTGATGACTGCACCAATATCATAGTCTGAGGCATTTGTCTCGATTTCGAATGGTTGTTGCAGTTATGGCAGTGTGTGTACCGATACAGAGCAGAGGCGGTGCTTCAACTCAATGAACACCTTCTGTTGGGATTCAGACCAAGAGAAATTTTCTTTCGCCTCGCCCTTAGTAATCTGAATCAATGACCAAGTGATATGGGAGAATCCGAACACAAACCTCCGATAAAAATTTGCAAGGCCCAAAACGCTGCAAAGCTCCGTTAGAGTGATCAGGGCTGGCCAATCCCGAATGACTTGGATCTTGGTCGGGTCCAAATGCACGCCATGCTCATCTATGATGTAACCCAATTATTGGACTTGGCTCATGCCAAAGGTGCATTTCTCCAAGTTGCCACACATTTTGTGCTACTGAAGGGTTTGAAGGACTTGCTGAATGTGTTGCAAGTGTTCTTCCCAACTCTTGCTGAAGATGAGGATGTTATTTAGATAAACCACCATGAATGAGTTGGTGAAGGGCCACAAGATGTCATCCATTAGCCTCATAAAAGTGGCAAGGGCTTTTGTCAATCCGAAGGGCATAACCAACCATTAAAAAATGCCTTCTTTGGATTTAAAGGTGGTCTTCCATACATCCGTGGGCTTGATTGGAACCTGGTGATAACCTGAATTCAGATCGATCTTGCTGAAATACTTGGCCCCCTTGAGTTGGTCTAGCAGGTCATCAATCCGTGAGATTGGATACCTGTTCCTAATAGTGATTTTGTTTAGTGCCCAATAATTGATGCAGAGTCTCAAAGTCCCATCCTTGTTTTGTACAAGTGCAATTGGGATCCCACAAGGGGAGGAACTTGGTTGGATGTGCCATTTGTGCAACAACTCCTGGATTTGCTACTTGATTTCTTCGTTTTCTAGAATGGAGCAGCAATATATCGACCCGTTGGGTAGCGGTGCTATGGGAGTCAGATCGATTGTATGCTTGACTTGACAATGCAAGGTTTCCCTTATGGGTTAGGAGAAGATGTCCCTGTATTCTTCCACGACCGCATCCACCTGCTTTTGCTGCTTAGAGGAACCCCTACCGGGGGCCATGGATGTGGCTACGACCTTCCTCTTACTTTGGGAGTGAATTAGAAAGAAAAAAATTTCCTAGTCTGGGAGATGAGCTTACTGCATTGATTCGCAGAGATAAAAGAGATGACGGTAGGTGGGGCTACCTCCGGTACCCTGTATAAATTAGTACCCAAAGATAATAACATAGCGAGTATAAAATCATATACAACATGCCACTTCCATAAGTATGGTTGACCTAATAATACATCACACACTTCAAGAAGAGAAACATCACACAATACCTCATCCATGAAGGGCTTGATGCTGTAGAGAAGGCGACACTGCTGGCTGACACGAAGATCACGTCCTTGGTGAAGCCACCTGATGGTGTACGACTATGGATGTGCTGTAGTCAGTGGGCTCAGATGTTTCACGACCTCTGCTGAAATGAAGTTCTTTTGGCTCCTGCTGTCGATAACGAACTACAACGGAGAACCCTTCACCCACATCTGTGAGTGGAATAGGCGTTCCCCCTCTTTTGGATATTCAGGCTTGATCTTCTAGATCTTGGTGGTTTCCATAGTGGTACTGGGCTACGCATCAATGATCCGCTTCCCTTTGTCATTCCCCTTGTTGAGTTCTGACTTAGAGTTGGAACATGCGTTGGACTTAGAAGCCTTCATCTCAGCCACTTGATGAGTCTCATCATTGAGTAATTATATGGGTCGTAATTAGCCTTCATTCACCTCCTAGCTTAGTCAAACCAACTATTCTCACAACTTATTGCATGATTTTGATTATATTTTGCTTATGAGTTGAGTTAGAGTTGGATATTTTTCTTTGTGGTCTAAGGTGCATGTAATGCAGGAATAAAAGATAAAAGCAAGGGAAATGCAGGGATAAAAGGTAAAAGAAAGGAACTATGGTAAAAGACCTTGGTAAAAACTCGGATGAGACAAGGGAGAAGAATTACGGGAGGTAAAGCCTCCTCATTTACTTCCCATCAATTCGAATATCCCTCCATCATTTGAAATGACAAACAACCAAATCAGGAGTACTTAAAGACAGTCAAGCAAGTGGAAGTACAAGCAACCTCCCTGCTAGAAGGCAACCGAGCTAGTGAAAGTGAAAGGACAAGTTACCATTAAGTTGGGAGCTATACCTCCCTAATATTGAGGGAAGTCGTTGAGACTTCAGATGTATAAATAAAGAGGCTTAGGACCTCAGTTTTTTGTAGTTAGTCAGCTAGGCAGTCACCAGTCAGTCAGTTAGTAAGTATTCATACTTTTTGTCCAGTTGTAGACTTGTAACCATTCTAATTTAATACAACTTTTGATTTATAATGAAGATGAGTTTTGATTTGAGCCAGCACTGAGTTAACTCAAAGGGCCGAAGTTCTTGGGTTAGGGACCAACCCTAGCAGCAAAAGCTCCTCTTTCTTGTATTGTATTCTAGCATAGAATCCTGCGTTCTGTTCATTAACTTAAGCAGTTCATTTCCATCACAGTAGTAGCATAGATGCATGGTTTGATTGTTCATTTGGTTAGATAGATGCATTTACATTACAGTGGTTCAGCACAGATTCATGGCTTTCCTGCTCATTGACTTAAGTAGCTTCTTGCTTTCTGTTCATTTGCTTGAATAGTTGCAGTTTCATTACAGTGGTGCATAATAGAGTAGTTGTGTTTCAGTTTGTTCCATTCATGCTTTCATTGAAGTAGTAGATTGATAAAGAAAAAGATCCACAAGGTTGCTCACAGGCATCTCGGCTTCACCTCCTCCCTCTGGGACCATGATGTGAGGAAGAAACCCTGTAGCAACCCCAAAAACACAGGGTTTTGATTTTCATGGAGTTTTGTCGTTTAATACAGTCACTGAAGTCATTTCATAGTGCTCTGCCCCTTTAATGGTCATCAACTTGTTTGCTCTCGTTCTGTCTCTAAGGCCTCACTCACATTCCCATGTCTTTCTCTTTCAGCATGAAACGCTCAGCGAGAGCTGTTAATTCACGTTCAAACGGTTTTTAACCGTCGATTGCCTTTCACACGCAAAACCCACCAATTGCTGCCCAATCCACTTTTCACGTTTGACTTTCTGCCTTTTAAATCCCCACCGTTGATCTGCCTTGCCAAATTCAACGGTTATCGTGCACCCGCTCACTAACCTGCTTGGTCGCCTCTTCGCCGTAGATCTGCTTTGCTAGATCCGACGACCTTCGCACCATATTGCGTGGATTTCTGTTCGAACGTTATCGGGCTGAGAGCACACGAGATGGGCGGTTTCCCTGTGCTACGTGTCGGTCGGGGAGGCTAATCACGTGAATTTTTGAAATACAACTTATGGTTTTGAGGGCGCACGAGATATAACTTACCGCCCTACAAACTCGCTCGTCATTTCTGCACATTTCTTTTTGCGCTCCAATCTCCTCTGTTGATCTGCCCTGCCAGATCTGACGGCTGTCACATTACCCGATCGCTTTATCGCCTTGAACTATCCACTGTCGATCTGTCTCTTGATCCAACAGCTGTCGCTTCACCCAATCGCCAACTGGCTTGGCCGATCACCGCCGTTCATCTTCCGATCGCCTTTGTGACATAATCCCAACCGTCCATCGTATTAGTCCACCATGTTCGCCCATTTTCCTACGTACCCTCCTACTGTCTGATCTCAACCGTTCATTTACCCTTCACCCGCTTAATCCGACAGTCCTCATGCGCTGTTGCTCATTACGTCCTATTTTAAACATTTTGACCCCTGACCGCTTCTTCCGCTTATACACAGACTTAGCCTAGTTCCATTTCCAACCCCCTTAGCCTAGTTTTGCTGCTTTAATCTTGCAACTTAGATAGTTAGCATTAGATTAGTGTTGCTTAGCAATTCTGCTTAGTCTAGCTGTATTCATGATTAATTAGGTTATGGTGATTTAGGTTTGCATGGTGTTTTCTTCATTTCTGTAGTATATTAGCTCTCCCCTAGACTAGGTTTTCCCTCCTTCCATCAAAATCAAGCTTCTTCTGACCCTATAGAAGTCTGGCTTGGAACCCCTGGGGTCTCTTGCCAGATGAGCAGTGACAACAGGCAGTACCTTCACTTCTACTTGTGTATATAGCACAGTCACCTCCAAGTTTGTACGAACCCCGGGTTGATAAGTAAAGATGGTAGCCTTGGGAGTTGCAGCATTCTTGCTGCAATACCTAGGCTCATCACCACCATCGACTGCTTGGTCCAACACTCACTTGTGTTTTGAGTGGAGCTATTATGAAACTCACACCACTTTCCCATGTCCTTTGTCTTCGTGGTGTTGTTCTTTTTTTGCGGGTTCGACAGGTTATCTTGGGTCATCCCACCTTGGCTCTGCCCTTTGCTCTGTGGTTTGAGGGCGCCTTTCCTTTGCTTCAGATTCACAAATCCAAAGTCTCTCTTTTTCGGTTTAAACTTCTACTCGATATTGACAGCGTATCGGTATGCCATGCCGAGCGAGGAGATATCCAGGAACCCCATCTCATCCTGGATGTACATGTGTAGGAAGCCACGGTAATTGAGTACCAAATGTTTCTCAGAATCTCTGATACCCAACTTTGTGCGAAGGGTTTGGAAAACATTTGTAAACTCCGGCATGTCTTGGTCCCTTCCTTGTCGCAGCATGGTCCACTTTATGTATTTATCCTCATATCTCTCGACATGGTAGTACTACTCCTTGATGGCGTCCCAGAATGAATCCCAAGTGGGCGTGGCCGAAAATAGTAAGGGCGAACTTTCATCCTTCTTCTCACAGTAGGTTTCCCACTAGTCCTTGACGTGGGGGGTGGCTTTGAGCAGAGAAAAAGTAATATTTTCCCGACTGGAAAAATCAAGAACATAAAATATCCTTCTAGCAGATTTAACCATGTATCTACAATGTTCCCATCTATCTAACCCTCAAATATGGGAATGCCAAAGTTAACTTGTACTTTAAAGGGTGTGAAGCTTCCAGAGTAGCCGCTGGAAGTAGATGCGTCGCCCTTGGGGAGCTGCTGAAGTATCTGGGTGAAGTTGTCCATCATCGCGTTCCTCTGTCGTGCGAGGGCTTCTTAGAGAAAGATTTTGAAAGGATCTTCTACCCCTGCATCTTTCTTTTCTTCCACCATGGGAGGCCGTTGGATTTGCGAGGCTAGCCTTGCAAAGGTTCAACCAGTTCAAGCCCTAACTCCTTATATCCCGACCTTGTTGGGGACATGCAAAGAAAAACATAGAAAGAGCAGACCGCCTCTGATACCACTTGTCCAAGTTTAAACAAGAACAAAACAAATTACAGATATAACCATAAATATAGAGATGCAACAGAAATAACACTTCATTGCATTAATATCAGATACTGAAATATGCTTACAAACACAATGGAAATAATACTAGCTCGTGCGATGGTAGCTTATCTTTGAGAAGAGAGGTGGCAGCTACATGCCTTCGAACTGTGTTACAATGAGGCTTAAGGGCCTATTTATTATTGAGAAACAATGGAAAACCCCAAACATCCAAAAAACTAACCCTAGGAGATGAAACACCAAACTATGAGCCTCGTTGGGGTAAATTGGTACATCAACTCCCTGGGGTCGTAAATTTTGCATATGATCTCCGTTTGATGCACACGATACATCGTTAGAAAGATCTATCCAAGGAATACAACTTCCGAAAATAAATATTGAGTTGAAACTCGTATTCACCACTGGTGAGTTTCCAAAAAAACGTCTTTTATGGCCTCAAAATGGCTCTGAAAGTTCAGGACCTGAAAAACTGCCAAAAATAGTAAATTGTGCTACAATTAAGGAAACTGAAAAAATGAAAGAAACAATGGTGGGGGTCCAAGTGGAATAGGCAGGTGGCCACCAATATCCACCTGGATCACTCTCTGTGATTTCTTTGCTGACTCCTCAGGGGTTCAATATAATTTCATAGCTTATTCTAAAAGTACATTTCATCATCGATTGATCTTAGGAGGGATTGTCGTAGGCCTTTATATAGTAATATTGAGAGGGCTGAATGGGTGGCTTGAATAGGGAAGAAAAACTAATTTTGAGGAAAGCTGACCTTTGACAATTTGCATTGTTCAAGTCTTTGTTAATTTTAATCCACTAGATCCCTAATTTGGTGGTAGGGCTACAAAGTAGACAACATATTGTTTTTGTTTTTTTGTCACTTAATTTAATTTAATTTCAAATTCAATTTAATAGAGGAAATCTTTTTAAGGGTTTAAAAAATTTAAACCTTAATTAACTTAATAAACCCAAAACGCTTATGTGCCCTAGATTACTTGAAAGTGATGATTTATGAGTGATATTTTCTTATAGGAGTAATTATTATAATATATGGTGGATAGCCTTATAATATGGAATTTTGACTTGATCAAAGAGATGCTGCAACATTACCACCTCATGGGGTTTTAGCCCATGAACAAGGGTTTTCAACTTCAAACGAGAATATCTCATAATCCGTGAAGAATCACGTGGCGTGCCACATACCACTGGAAATATCTTGACGAGGAGAACCTAATGGAGAGGATATTCATGACAAATTCCATGGTTTTATTCTTCAAAAACCCACAACAAGTGCAAAGTATGCCCTTATTCCAGAAAACCCAAACCATAGAACTAGGGTTTTCAACCATCCAACAATGGAGCTTCCAAATTGATGTAATTTTGACAAATATAAGAGCATTCATTAACTATTTGACACCAATGACAAGTGTTTACTCAAAGTCAAACCCCAGGGTTGACATCAATGACAACACCATTCAACAATCTCCCCCTTTGTCATTGATGACAACACTCGTACTCCTTCTATGAGTACAACTCCCACTAACTTCATGTATCAATCTTCTTATGCCGATTTCTCTCACACTTTGAAATCAATGGCAAAGGGTGACTCCCCCTGATAATTTGGTTGCTTCCCGTGGACCTGTAATCTACTCGTGATCCCCTTGACGAGAAGCCTCCTTTTGTCTCCCTTCTAGATACTCTCCTTTCTCGAAAATGCCTTATTTAATACTCACTGCAACAACATGTCTCCCATTGACATACTGTGTTTTACATGGATTTCCACTGCTAAATTTTTTCCTTTCACAACTTGTGATGACCTTCTACAATTCTACACTGCTAACCTATTATTCAATGTTGATGACTCCTTGAATTGTTCTAATGATTTGTCAATTTTCAAAGAGATAACGATCACCATGGACCTGTATTCCTATAACTGTTCTTCTCCCCCTAAACTTGCTATAATCTCATGAACTTGACAATTCTGACTTAAAGTTGTTATTCTGCTCATAATACTGCATATCTGTCAATTGAACAAGGGTTTTCAACTTCAAACGAGAATATGTCATAATTCGTGAAGAACCACGTGGCGTGCCACATACCACCGGAAATATCTTGATGAGGAGAACCCAATGGAGAGGATATTCATGACAAATTCCATGGTTTTATTCTTCAAAAACCCACAACAAGTGCAAAGTATGCCCTTAGTCCAGAGAACCCAAACCATAGAACTAGGGTTTTCAACCATCCAACAATGGAGCTTCCAAATTGATGTAATTTTGACAAATATAAGAGCATTCATTAACTATTTGACACCAATGACAAGTGTTTACTCAAAGTCAAACCCTAGGGTTGACATCAATGACAATGTTAGCGCTTGAATTTGGCCTCAGGCTGAGGAAGGCAAAATCCAAGGCAACATCAAACCACTTAGCCTCGTAGCTAGCCCTACGAGGACACGAGAGGGCTCTCTCCGGGTCTATCTCGGCAAAATGTCTTCAAAGGGCTGAGATGACCAATAAAGAACACTGATTTTAGGCTAGTAAACTAATAGGAAAAGGGGTTATAATGGATGATGGGGTTTTCTGGGCTGCATGGGGCAAAGAAACAGCTTGAAACAGAGAAATATAATCAAAAACACAGATTGTCTCCTGAGGCAAGGTAGGCAAGAAAGTTTAACATCAAATTGAGATTAAATGGAATGGCAAGACTGCTGAGGAGCTGACAAGGGCATAGAGGATGAATCCTTGTCAAACAGAAGAAAACATTAAATATGAACAAACTTAAAGGCAGAGCATACAAAATATGAATTCTACCTTAACACTTCATTTGTTCAATAGGAAATGATCATGAAATGAAATGAACACATAACAGGATATACATGAAACAAAGGAGGACACAAATGTTAAATCTCATACCACAGGAATCTCAGAAGCCAGAGCTGTGTATTTTCATTAAAATCTCTGTCAAAGACTGTACAATGGAAGTTCTGATTTCTCTTACACGCACACCTCTCAGAATTCTCTCCCCCTCCCTCTTTACAAAAATGTTTTTTAATACCATAAACAGCTCAGAAGAAAACCGATCCATGAAAAGATGGAACTGTTTCGACTGGCACTATGAAAAATAGTAAAAATCCACTCATCGGTTCCTAAAGATCAGCGCATACATATCTGTGACCAATACAAAGGCGGATGCTGTAGTGTGAACCCTCCAAATCATAACTGAAGACTAGGATAGACAATCTGTCCCTATTTTTCTGCTCAGGATTGATGTCTTCGTTCTAATTTTGTTTTCGACCTGGACTGCCACGTTATACTTTCCATTTCCTCTTGCTGTTAGACCAAAATGGCATGTGGAATGTGGAGGTCGCCTTTTTGACAAGTGCATTGCAAAGTCAAGCCACGTTACTATTTGAAACAAAACCATTTTTACATACAGTAAATGGACCAAGAACCTTCCCCTACAGGTCGATGAAAAACCATTTTTTCTAAAAACAGAGCATCGTTTCCCTTGAATTCCTCTGATGGCCAATTAAGAGATAAATGCTGGAGCGCAGATCCCTTTGAATCGTTAACTGAAGTCTTGAAATAGGAATCGAATCCTATGTCTTCTGCTGTGATGTATATCTTCGTTCCAATTTAAAGTATTTTGGCTCCGTTTGAATAGCGCTCTTGGGCCATATTCATGAGCCAGTTGTTGCTACCCAAATCACTGCCTCTGCACACGCATAAGGTTATACAAAGATGCATTCATTCCACACCTTTGTATTTGTTGTCAGAACGACATACTGAAATCAAACATATATGTTTGTATTCCCTATTGGAGCTTTCTTAGTTTCTAATTCGTCCAAAAAGAAGAGCCTCTAGTTCTAAGGCCAACAATATAATGACAGGAAATAACAAGCATGAATGGACGACATTTGAAATGTGCTCTTTTGTATGCCTTAATTCGGATAGAATATACAAAGCGTTCATTGAAGCAGTCTTGAAGCAACGTTATGGTACATGGAGAAGCGTATTGGAGAGCATTAATTTGCAAATGTTTTCTCACATATTTGGCAGCATGCTCACTTATTATCGCTTGGATTTGGCATATTATTAATTGCAGTTAGCTTATCGATTCCTTTGTACCCGCGATGGCAAACCAATTGCAGCTGACACCTATGAAATATATCAATGTTTTCGACTATTTGAAGTGTTCACCTTCATTTGCAATGACAGTGAAAAGACCTGATGCTACCGCCACCTGCAGGTCCATTGGTATAAAGAGTTTCAAATTCTTGTGTAAAATGAACTGCATGATCCTTTTCAGTGTAAAACTCGGAAGCAGCGACATCCATGCCAATAACAACCTTGCCAGTATAGCCTGCTTTCTCAATGGCAATCTTCAATAACTCGAGGCCTTCTTTATTCTCCTGAATATTTGGAGCAAAGCCTCCTTCGTCTCCAACATTTGTTGCATCTTGACCATACTTTTTCTTAATTACAGTCTTTAGATGGTGGTAAATGAACCCATCTGCATGGCCTCTCTAAATGAAGAAGCTCCAACGGGTAGAATCATAAACTCCTGCATTGCCAGTTTATTTCCTGCATGTGAACCTCCGTTAATGACATTGAAAGCAGGTACTGGCATCACCAAAGTTTTGTTACCAGCAATGTTTGCAATATGCTGATAAAGAGGTATCTTCTTAACATAAGCCCCTGCTTTACAAACAGCAAGAGATACAACTAATATTGCATTTGCTCCAAGCTTTTGTTTACACCAGCCCCATTGATTTTGAGTTCCATCAAGCTCCTGTACCATGAAGCTATTGATTCCAGTCTGATCTACTGGATCCTTGCCAATAAGAGCTGGTCTGATAATTTTATTTACATTTTCAATAGCCTTTGAAACACCCTTTCCCATGTAGGTCTTCCCTCCACCACAAAGCTCCAGTGCTTCATACACACCAGTGGAAGCACCACTTGGAACATGAGCTCTGGAAAGATAACCATCAGAAAGATAAATATCGACCTCGACAGTGGGATTTCCATGGCTATCAGAAATTGATAATGCCTCTCTTCTCCTTCACTTTACATTGGCTCTCGTCATAGATTTCAACACTGGCACTATCCTGGTTAGAATAACCAAGAAATGTTTAAAAGAGAGGGATGAGTTTGGCGGGATTGAGCCTCTGCAAACCTTGGAACTTTTTGAGCAGTTCGTATAGAAAGACTAACAAAAGTTCCCACTGTGGTACTTTCTGAATATTCCTTAAGGAAATATTTAAATTTACTATCCAGGTCTCCAATTCTGATGCACCCTTGCTCTGTCTTCCAATTACATTTGTTTTCTCCAGCCTATCTGCTTGGTGAGGAACATACCTCCGAAAAAATACAAATATTAATGCTGTTGTTATCGCTCAGAAATTGTCCTGGTTGTGGAAGGAGATCTCTGAGAAGTACACTGGTAGCATGGCAGCGTATTTACAGAAGATTTGAGGAAACAGAGTCTAACATTGGCTCCAATTGGGATGGCAGCTGCCGCTTCGTGGAGGTGCCAAGAACCGCAGAACTTTGGGAGAGCAGACAGTGCCTCCATCCAATGGGTGATGGAGTCATCATTCCAACAAATCGACACAACTCTTGACTCAATTTTCAAACTGAAACTGGACTCAAATTGGTTCGATCTGAAAACTGAAATAACTGAAAAACTGGCTTAACAAACTTCAAACTAAAGCTGCAATGAAACTGGAACAAGATGCTACCCTTTGGCTGCTTATTTATTTACAAAATCTACCCTACTATGCTGCAAAAACAATAGATCAGGTAATACTGAAGTGCCAGATCAACCATTCAAGTAAACCTGAGAACGATGCCGCTCGAGAATGCTTCCACCAGGACACAGATGTAATTGCTGGCAGCCTTTCATGCACGTAATGAATCTGGCTATGTATAAGACAGCTTGATCTAGCAGTCAAACTGAAAAACATTTCCATGTATGCAGCAATAGGATCGCAATAGCCAAACTCTGTTTGCTGCCCCAACTCTGCAATACATACCTCCAGCTGCACACTGTCAATGCAAACATCTGTAGGCAAGTCTGTTATTTCTTGTTTCGATGGAGGAACGATTTCCAAGAACTTTTTAGGGTCTTGGAAATCATATTATTGGATCTGCTCATCTAAACATTGAATCTCCTTCTCAACTCTTTCAACAACTAGCTCACAAAATCTAGTTTTAGTTTCAAAAGGGAACTTTGGAGATTTCAACCAATGAAGCAAGGCACTGAAAAATTCTTCATCAATTTCAGAATCTGCTAACTCATTTCTTACTTCTTCTACAACTTCACACAGGGCAAGGTTTGCCACATACCCTACCATTGCATGAATGGATCAGCAAGCATTGTAATGTCTGGATCAAGTTGGAGTCACCAGGTGAATGCTTCAGCCTGCATATGTGTCTGACCGCTGTCCACCATCAGCATCAGATCTGCAATTTGATTTCATGTACTGGGACAAGACAATCAACAAGTCGAATGTTCTCCCCAGTATGGTCGCCAATATGTTAGCGCTTGAATTTGGCTTCAGGCTGAGGAAGGCAAAATCCAAGGCAACATCAAACCACTTAGCCTCGTAGCTAGCCCTACGAGGACAGGAGAGGGCTCTCTCCAGGTCTATCTCGGCAAAAGGTCTTCAAAGGGCTGAGATGACCAATAAAGAACACTGATTTTAGGCTAGTAAACTGATAGGAAAAGGGGTTATAATGGATGATGGGGTTTTCTGGGCTGCATGGGGCAAAGAAACAACTTAAAACAGAGAAATATAATCAAAAACACAGATTGTCTCTGTTGAGGCCTCGAAAATCGCTGCCACAACAAAGGGGAAACCACCCGGTCCGGACCTTAGTGCAGCTCCTTTTCCGTTTGGAATAGTGGTTCCGACTGGGGATAATGGGACCAGTTTCCCAAGAACTATAAGTGAATGGGATGGATGAATGACTTATGACATAAGATGGTAATAAGCGGACAGCTAAACTACAAACAAAATGTAATAACTATAATTGGATCCCGGGACTTATCACTTGGCAAAGCGTAGCGTTTGATGATCTGTGCTTTAAGGCAGGCATATAGATGACTCTAACACTTTAAGCATAGACGTTTAAACCAATTAAACATTGCTCTGCATAATTAGTTATGCAGAGCGATTAGAGCGAATTACTACACTTAATCATTCATATCATTAATACATACATGAGTGAAAGAGATAACAAATCACCAAAACATTCAATAGTGAAACGAAATGAAGATTCGCTGTTATATCGCATACATGCATTCAACAATAGCAAAGATAATAACACATCAATTCATATAATAAGAAAGAACACAGATACAGATAATAGTACCATGTAAGCTGATCGATCAATCCAGTATATTAATCACTATGTCACAGTCCTTCCTTCAAATCGGAAAGCATTCCAAACAACAGACAGTCGTGCGCAGTTGTATAAAACAGCCTTCTAATCAAAATTAAGAACCGTTGGTCGAGTTTCACAAAAAGAATATAGACTGAAGCACAATAGTGCAAACTTCAGCCTTTAAGTCTTATTACAAAATTTTACGACCCTTTCCAAAACAATGAAAGGGTCTATAAATACTATACTAATCTAAATATCTAAACAACTGAAAAGCTATTAAATTGGCATCAATAAATGTTTGTTCCATCTTTCTTGGCAATCTGGCAGTTGGCGGCAATGCTTCATTCGGTGGGTTCTTTGCCTTTACTCCTTAGCTGACATATCGCCAGCATTGGCTCTACTTCTGGTGGAGTGTTGAGACGCGAAGTTAGCTGGGCATCATATGTAGCATCTTGAATGTCGGGGATCAGGCATCCGAGGGCATCTGTTAAACACTTGAGAGCAGACCTTTGAGTATGTGGCTTGACTAGAAAGAGCCAATATGCATCAGAGGTTAAAGTATTTACTCCGGTAATTAACTTCCTCTGTTCCTCCAAGTCATGATAATTTGTTTGTTCAAGCATATCTGCTGTTGTTATGCTTCCAGGTGTGCACTTGGAGATCATGTTCGCCAAATAAAGTGTATCATTGACTAGGTCGATCATATTGCTGGCAATTATTTTACACCTGGAATCCGCCCTTTCTGCTTTCATTACCTGAGTTTTCCATTCCGTGAAGAGGATGTCTTTGTACGCTTCATGGATTCGGGACAAATTCGCCGCTTTCCCTTCGTCAGTGTCTTGCCACTCAATATAATCGGATATGGATTCTTCGGCCTGATCTAGCTCATTCCTGGCCTTCTCTATTTTCTCACACACTGTTGTAGATATTTCGCATAATTGCTCAGCCTTAGCAAGTTTTTGACATAAAAGTCTGATCTGAGATAGTAATGCGCCATTTATTTGAGTTGCCTCTGCTCTGAAGACTTTCACATTCTGTGTGCTCTTGATACCTTCGAGCTGTGTTGATAGTTGAGCTATTCGCTCATCTTTCGATTTCATCATCAGCTCATTTGATGCTTTCAACTGTGACAATGCCTCCGACAATTCTTTTGCCTTCTGAGTTTCACTTTGGTCTATCCTTTGTCTTTCAATTTGCAGTTGCTGGGTTAACAAATTGTTTTCCTGCTGTTGAGCCAGCAACTGCTCTTCCACCTGTGCTGCTTTGTTTTTCGCTTCAATTACCTCTGCCTGTAATGCATATATTTCATGGTCCTTAGTCTTCAACAGAAGACTCACCTCCGATGCTTTGTCGATAGTTGCTGCGGAATACGCTCCCGCGAATTGAGACAGCTTTGTTAGATCATCGGAGGGATCCAAATCCTCCTTCCAGACCATATTGCCCGTGACTGTTTGCTCAGGCAAGATAGAAGGTTGATCAAGCCTTCGTCTTTTCTTAGAGCGCTTAATAACGACTCTATGCTTTGGGCTGTAGAAAATATCCAGGGGAGGAATTTCTTCCACCTGGAGAACAATTTGATCGGAAGGGTCCTTATTGATTACCTCGACATCCTGTGAAATGGGTGGGCCGCTGGTTCCTCCTAGAACCTGAGAAGAAGTGGTATCGGGCGCATCGCTTGTTTTAGAGGAGCCTTTGTCTTTGGAGCCTTTCTTACCACTGATAATGGAATCGAATTGGTTCCATTGTTTAATCAATTCATGATCGATGGAGGTTTGCTTATGTTGCTCTGTATGGGCTTTGCTCCGTTCTTTTTCTTGTTCTAACTTCTGCTGTTCTTCAAGTGCTTTTCGCTGTTGCTCCTCTTGCGTTTTCCGCTGCTGCTCCTCCAATTCCTTTTTCTGCCTATCTGCCAGTTCTTTCTTTAGTTTCTCTTCTTCCTTCTTCTTCCTTTGCTCTTCTTCCTTCTTTGCCTTTTGCTGCCTTTCTATCTGCTCCTTTTTCTGCCTCTCTGCTTGCTCTTTTCTCTGCTTCTCAGCCTGCAGCTTCTTCTGCCTTTCCTCCCGTTGTTTATCCTGTTCTTTAGTTGTAACAGGAGGTGAATGTATCTGTTGCCGACCAGGCTCGCTTGAGGAAGACGCTGGGGTTGTGGATAATAACTCTAGGGGCAGAGTTTGCAACCTCTGTTCCCTAAGTTTATTAAACTCAGTCAACGCCTCATCATTGTATTTCATTATTGCAAGCTGTTTGGCTTGGCTTATTGTCTCGGTACCTGCGAACAGGTCATCAAACATATCCTCTTGATGATCAACTTTTGTTAATTTTGCTTGTTCTAGGGCAGTGTAGGCAGTTTGCTTTGGATCATAGAGTCTGCTTGGGAGAGTGGCCAAGGATAAAGCTTGGATTTTTGTCGCTTCTTTTTCTGCGTGCTTGTAATTAAGCAGAGTAAAAACCCCAATTCTTAAAGGAAAAGAGGGCCAACCTTTCTTCTTCTCTTCCTTGAGAGTTTGTGTGACACTCTCGGCCATAATCTGGTAACAGATTTCCCGGGCTAACAGCTTGTCTGGGATATATAAAGGGAGGACATGCGGCCTAGCCTTACTCCCAAAAACTCTGATATAGGTGAAATACTCCTCCCCGAACCAACTTGCTACGGCTGGTAAGTCGAAAGAAGCTTCATAGGAAATTCTGGAAATGGGTCTGTCATAAATAGAATAGTAAATGGGCACCATGAAACCATTACAAATTTGGTACAAATGGTCCTTGTAAGAGGACTTCCACAATTTCTAATGGTATAAATGAATGGGTGTTGGATCTTGGGTGGTCCATCTCCAACCGAGGACAGGAAACTCAGAATTAAGACACAGAGTATCCATAATGTAAGCAGAATAATAAAATGGCGGGATTTTCCTTTCGGTGACTATAGTTTTGTTTCTGAATTCACGAACAGCTACAACCAACTTATCAGAAAGAATAGTGGCCCAATCCATGATTATAGCATTGATAGCCGCTTCCATTAAGGGAACCATGTCAATATTGATATTAACAGAGTCATGTAATCCCCACAATCTACACATCATAATCCCCGCATAGCAATAGGGAGAAGCCAAAGAAACGTTGGAGTACTTACCCGAACTTTCATGCTTGTGCTTGGCTGGGTTCTGCCTCCAATCTCGGAGGGGCTCGGATGGTGATTCATTTTCTTTTGCGAATTTCTCCACGAAGGCTCTGTTGTAGACTAGCTCCGGTTCAGGCAGATGATACATTCGCCTCAGGTCATCAGGCTTGAATGACCCGAAAATCCTTCCGTCCCTTGTATGGAAAGTTCTATCAGTGATGGGGATTTCTTCAATTGCCCAGCGCACCACATCTGTGTAAGGGAGAACCTGCTCTCTGGCCGCTATTCTGTGTAAAAAGGAGTCGGCCAAGTCTTTGAGCGTTGCATCAGATTTCCTTAGTACATCAACACTAGCTGTTCTCACTGTCACTTTTGGTTGCTCGGCCTCCAACAGATTATATGTGCCCTGCCATGTGGTCCTAGCAAGACCAGTGCACGTAGTGTCCGAGATTAAGCCTTTCTTCGAAATTGAAGCAGCTTGACCTGCAACAGGTGTTGTAGTAGAACCAGAACTCCTCTTATTTTTCTTCCCCATCATGTTCAGGCTTTTCTCAACAAATGAACTCTACACAAGCGCAAGAGAAATCGTAACACGAGAAATAATGAAGACAAAGCATAATTGGAAAGATATATATCACTTGAAGCGTGGCGCTATTAATTTTCAAAAAATGGCTACGGATCCAATCACTGGTAAGAGATCGCATATGCATTAATGGTGATTTTAAGGCCTGCTACCCATTAAATGACCTTTACGCTGTTATTCAGTTGAATGACCTCCCAACGCGTGCAACAGATATGATATGCCTTAGACGCAAGTATTCGTTAATCGAAGGGGCAAAGTTATTAAATACGCATGCATTACCTTATCCCTGCATTTAACGGCATTTTGAAAACTGCGCTTTATCAACCGGATTTAAATATAACTTTAAAGCTTAAAGCAATCACTTTTTGAAAATGCCGATTACCGATGATTCAATGTCGCATCGCATGGGGGAAAGAGTTACACTATCGTTTGAAAGTAGCCCTGGCGAACGCCGATTGCGATATCGCATCGGACTAGCATGTGAACACATTACCAGATGCATATTAAGTGATTTGCCGACTTCCGATAGCGATATCGCATCGCATCGGGGAAAGACCTGAGCGCCTTATGAGAGTGCATAGGATACCGCCGACGGCCGATAGCGATATCGCATCGGGTCGGGGTTTAAAACTTAAAGCGTTTTCCCATAAGAGGCAGTGCCGATAGCCGATCGCCGATATAGCATCGCATCGGGGTATAAGCTATGTGCTCTTTTTTGTGTATGCATTGAATACCGCCGATCGCCGATAGCGATATCGCATCGGCAAAGACCGAAGTGCCGTTTAAATGCATCTCTCTTGTCATTGCGATATGCGATCTTGCGATCGCTTTATCGCAATAACAAAAGTTTGTTTTATTTTGGAAACATTGTTATTCGAAAAAGGCTCCAATTCACTAACACTTTTGATTATCATACCTTTTTCGAACAAATTCATTAATACCAATTAATTTTTTTTTAAAAGGGACCCATTTCATATGTTAATTGTTTGTAAATACAGATGATATGAAATGGGGGGTTGTTGTAGGGCACAACAATTGGTGATTCGTTGGTAGAACCAGTTATCTCTGAAATTAACATAAACATTCAAGCTTTTCATAAATAGAAACTCAATCAGAAGGAGAAATTTCTAATATAACTAGATATTCATGTGTTCTGACTAAAGTGAACTCCATTTTGTTAACTTCGTCCCATTTAGTTTCAAGAAACCAAATACATAATAAGTTTCAAAAACAAGTCTTTATTGGTTCATAATGATAAAATAGAAAACTTTCCCACATCAGCTTTTATAATTAACTCCTTTGTCATAGGTAGAGCCTCTGTTGCCAACAGACATTTATAGTCTCGACAGGGATACCTTTTAACCATAGTATTGTCCACTTTTCCATTCACATAAGAGTGTGATTAACAGAATGAATCCATAAAATGTTTTCATATTTTATTTTTCATCTGTTTTTCTTTGTAATAAATAAGATAAAAAGCCACTGTCCTGGTTTGGTAGCCAGTTTATGACAATGCCATTCACTGGTAATAATTTAACTGATCAAGCTGGCTCGTGATGAGACCCCTTGTCTTGAAACTTCAAGCCATTACCCTGTTTTGGTAGGCAGTATTGGTAATGTCAGTTAACCTATTTCCCTATGAACATGGTAAGCAGGCTTATGATAAGACCTCTTATCTTTAATCTTTTATATTTTAGAATTACACTCTGAGTAATCATAACCTTTAGTGAATGGGGTGAACAATTTTCTCCTTAAGAGTAGGTGGATGACAGGTGAAGAGTTGAAGATACTGAAAATGGGTTAGCTTCTATCTTTTAACAGATAACCTTTGGAGACTAGTTTTGGAAACAGAAAATGATTCGGAACTTTTACCTCCTGAAAGGAGTCTTCAAAATTTAGATTATAGTTTCAGAACACAAGGATATCTAATTTCCTAGAAACTATTTCTTTTGATTGAGGGTTCTATTATCTAAAAACAAGTATTTATATTATTTTTGTGAGACAGCTTCGTCAAACACAACAAAAGGTCAATGGAGATACTCTACAGTTTTATTTCCTACCAATCCTACAAACTACGCAAATCTACAAAAGGAGAAGGGGTTACCTTCTCAATTAAAGAATTTCTTTAGGATCAGGCCATTGACGGGGAGAGAATCTCTCAACCCTGATAAATCTTGCAATATAAAAGTTGAATGGCCTATCTTTTCACAGATCTGAAATGGTCCAAGCCACATATTCTGAAATTTGGTATGCTTACCTTTATCTTCATGGGCCTTGTCCCATTTGAGAACCAAGTCACCAACTTGAAGTTGTTTGGAACTGGATGATGCTGAGTCAAAAGATGCTTTGATGATTTGTTGATGTTTGGCATGAGTGATTCTGGCCTTTTCCCTTTCTTCTTCTAATTTGAGAATTTGGTCATGTCTAAGTTGGATAGAAGAAGACGGAGTCTCTTGAATGAACTGCACTAGGGCTAAAGATGGAAGAACAAGATTTGTAGGCAACACGGCTTCTTTTCCATATACCAGATTGAAAGGAGAGGTCCCTATAGAATCCTTTTGTGTTATTCTATCAGCCCATAATGCAAAGACCAAAGATTTATGCCAGTTCCTATGATTCTGTTCAACAGTTCGCTTAATGATTTTGATGAGATTCTTATTAGTAGATTCGGCTAAACCGTTCCCCTGGGGATAATAATTGGAAGAATATTTTAGTTTAAACCCTCTTTTAATAGCAAAATCATATATAGCGTTTCCTGAGAAATAAGAAGCATTATCAAAAACAAGAGCGTTTGGAACACCAAACCTGGTAATGATGAATTGGTCAATGAACTCGATGATTGCCTCTGCATTTGCCGCCTTCAAAGGAATAGCCTCTACCCATTTAGTAAAATAATCAGTAGCGGTAAGGATATACCTATGTTGTTTGGAAGATGGTGGAGTAATTTCCCCGATGATATCTAATCCCCATTGTTCGAATGGCTGTTCAATGTTGACAGGTTGAAGAGGGAAAGCTGATTTTCGTTGTCTCCCACCAGATGTTTGGCAATTAAGGCATTTTCTTACGTGCTCATGGCAATCTCTAAATAGAGTAGGCCAATAATATCCAGCATGAATAATCTTATGAGCTGTTGTGTCAGCTCCAAAATGTCCCCCAGCTGGTCCATCATGTAGCTCCTGCAAAACCTTTTGGGCTTCAGGTTTCTCAAGACATCTTAACAGGATAGAATCATAATTTTGTTTAAACAATACATCATCAATGAGAGTGAAATTCTTAGCTTTCAACCTAATGGCCCTCTTATTTTTGTAAGATAAATTTAGAGGAGCATAACCGTTCTTCAGATAAAATATCAAATCAGCATATTGAGATTCAGAATCAGTGACACTTATCTGATTGATGGATTTAATCTGATCTTCATTGCTTGATTCGTGAATGTTCGATGCTCCTGCCAATATCCTGAAAAAACCTTGGCCCCTAACAATCTTTGCTGGCTTTATTTCTAAGTCATACTCTTGAAGCGCTGTAACCCAATTGGCTCTTTTTTCATCCAATTCTTTCTGAATTAATAGTTGTCTTACCGCTGGGAAAGGAACTATAACTTTCGTATGGGTTTTCAAAAGGAAGGGTCTATAATGTTTGACTGCTTTGAACACAGCAAAGGCTTGTTTCTCCACATCCGAATAATTCAATTCGGCACCTTGAAGATTTGAACTGAAAAATGATATGGGTGTTTCTAAGTTGTTATCATTCAGTTGTGTGAGTACTGCGGCATATGAAGTGTTGGATGCAATAGTATATAGTGTAAAATGATTAGAAAAATTTGGAGTATTCAAGGTTGGGGCATTGATTATTGACTGTTTGATAACATCAAAAGCTTGTTTTTCTTCTGATCCCCATTTGAAGACTGAATTCTTCTTGATCATTGTCTGAAGTGGTAATACAATCTGTGAAAAATCTGGAACAAATCGTTTGACAAAATTAATCTGACCTAAAAATGACTGCATTGATTTTTTGTTATGTGGGAAAGGGATTTCAGAAATTTCATTAATCCGATCAGGGTCAATATAAATACCATCTTTGGATACTATAAAACCTAAGAGTTTTCCTTGGTCTAGAGCAAAGAAGGACTTTTTTGGGTTTAGAGAAATACCATATCTTTTGCATCTCTGAAAGATCTGATTTAAGTCGTGCAAATGATTATCTCTCTTCTTAGAATACACAGTAATATCGTCTAGATAGACGACTACTGATCGATTAATTAACCCTCTGAAGGCCATGTCCATAGCTCTCTGAAATGTCACTCCGGCGTTTATAAGACCAAAAGGCATTTTTTGATATGCATAGGTTCCCCATTTTGTTCTGAATGTAGTTTTAAGCTGGTCATCGGGATGTACCAGAACTTGATTGTACCCTGAAAAACCATCTAGAAAAGACATCAATTCAGAACCTGCCACCGATTGGAGAATTTGCTCCATAGTGGGTAATGGGAAGTTGTCTTTTAAGCTCGCTTTGTTTAAATTCCTGAAATCAATACAAATTCGAATGTCGCCATTTTTCTTCCTGACTGGCACCATGTTAGAGACCCAGTTTGAATGTCGGACTGGAAAAATAATTTTGGCTTTCAAAAGCTTATTAAGTTCCGACTTAATCTGGCTCTCCAAATTTGGGTGTATTTTTCTTAATTTTTGCTGAATTGGTTTTTTATCAGGAAGCATAGGAATGGTATGCTGGATAATAGATGTATCATATGTCTTTAAGTCATCATATTTCCAAGCAAAAACCTGTTTGTTCTTTCTCAACAATGTAATAAATGCTTCCTTTTCATTCTGAGATAGTCCTGTTCCTAAATTGATGTTTTGAGGAGACTCTTTAGTTCCTAGATTTATCAATTCAAACCTAAGGGTAGAACTTTGAAGCTTTGTGTTAATTACAGGTTTAAACCTGTCTTTAATATCATAAAGATCTTCTAATTTTACCACTGGTTTGGGAATCGAATTTTCTTTGAGCACTTCTTTTATCTGGGAATCATGATCATCTTCGTCAATAACTTGCTTATCATAAGAATTCTCAGAAGTTAAAAATTGCAAAATATCATCATCATGATTAAATACTCTCCAATTAGTGACATTGTCAGGAATTGAGGGTCTGAAAAGTAATTCTACAGAAAATCTATCAAGGCTGTAGTCTTCAGAAGGTAGAAGCTTTGAAGCTACATTGGCTAGTAAATCTGCGGCTGAATTTTGAGATCGAGGTATAGAAGAAATGTTGAATGCCAAAAAGTGTGAGGTAAGCTCTTGAACGAGCGATTGGTAATGTTTAAGGTGAGTCGAAAGGCAATGAATTTCATTTCTAACCTGTTTGACAATGATTTCCGAATCGCCGAATACCTTTAGATATCGCACCTCCAGGCCGATTGCTTTGTATAATCCTTGGATTAAAGCCTCATATTCAGCTGTATTATTAGTGCACTCAAACTCTAACCTACAAGACAACATTGTCTTTTCTCCTTGCGGACTAACCAATATACATCCAGCTCCTGAACCTTCAGAGGACTTAGAGCCATCAAAATACAAAGACCAAAATAAAGGAATATTAACAAAAGTATCTACAATTTTCTCAGCATCATTAAAACACCTGGACCTATCAGTTTGTGAAAAATTTTCATTTTGAGATGTAAAATGATTGACTGAAAAAGGAGATGGTTGGGCAACAAAGTTGCCAAAGAATGATTCTGCTGAATAGTTCCCCAAGATGTTATTATTGAATGCCACAGGTTGGTTTTCTTGCTCGAATTCAGTAACTGTGTGGGTCATATGCTTCTCACGATCGATCCTTATTTGATTTGGCTTTCCCTTGTAGGGAAGCCACATATGTGACCAATCTGTAGAAATATACCCGTGCAGTTTTTCGGACCAATCTCTGCTCAATATTAAACCATAAAATTCAAGTATGTCGGCAATTAAGATGTCAATTCTTTGAACAATTCTAGGGTCGGCTGACAACCTGATGGTTACAGAATTAATTTCTCCCACAACCTGCACTTTAGTTCTATCCAACTGTACAATATGAACGACAGACTTTTGGGGTTCAATGTTCAGCTTAGAGCAAACTGAAGCTGGCATTATGTTAGATGAGGCCCCTGAATCTATTAAACAGTTGTGTAGGTTTCTATTATAAATCTCATAAGTGAGCAGGAAGGGTGGAGTGTGAGAATTTGATTTATCTCCGATTAAGACTGAATCGGTAAATTCAACCATACCTGCGGGAGGCTGGCCTGAATCGTTGGCAGCTCTTGCACTGGGAAGGGGAATAGAGGGAACAACATTTAACTCTTTGAGAAGTAACTTTTGCTGATGTTTCAGTTTACTGAGTTCAAACATGGTTATATTTGCCTTGGTTTTCTTCATATCATCAACAATGTTATATTCCATTGAATCGGATACCACTAAAGTCTTGGATGTCGAAGGAGTACTAGAAGTTGTAGGCTGGTTTTGAGGAACTACCACAGGTGACTTCTTTGGGGGAACTTTTTCCTTTGCTGTAGTAGCGCCTGCGCTCCTTTTTTTTGAAGTTGCCTGGGGAAGTTCAGAAGCAATTTTACTTCTTGTAGTAACCGGAAAGGCTTCTTCTTCATTCTTAGTGTCAGAGTTTGGGAGTATAAAATCCCACATTCCATGACATTTAGCTAGTTCTTCTTCATCATCGGTCTGTGAAGGTGTTTCCTCTTCCTCTTCTTCCTGGTCTGAATCGGCGTTAGATATAACATTAGGCGGCTTTGATTCAGTTTTCTTAAAAGTCCTAAATGGTCTTTTTCTTGAAGTTTCGGCCACCTGCTTTTTAATCTCAACCATTTCATTAGACAAAGTTTTAAGGACCTTTTGTAAACCTTCCATGTCATATGGGTCCTTTGGGGTTTTCTTCTTGGAATCTTCTTTAAACGAGACTTTTTTAGCTTTTCTATCTTCTAGAGCAGCTTTCTTTTCAAGAGCATTGATGCGCTTTTCAACTGCAAGTGCTTCTCTCATATTTTCAGCTAAGGTAGGTTTGCCAGCCCTGTCTACAAAGATAGCTATGTTGGCAGGTAGGGCAGTGATGTACCATTCGCTTCGGATTTGCTCACTTGGTTTAGAAGCGGTAGGGATTTTATTCAGTAGTTTATTAAATCTGGCATTAAACTCCTTTATTGGTTCCCTGTGCTCTATTCTCAAATTGGAGAGGTCATTTATTAAAGTTGCTAGGGACCGATCATCTCCATATTTGGTGAGAAACTGCTCTTGGCATGTATTCCAACTGGTAATCGAACCAGAGGGTAAGGAAAAATACCAGGATCTTGCTGATCCTTGTAAAGTGTAAGGGAACAGTCTTACTACGACATCTTGCTCTGTCACTCCTTTTAGGTTAACTGCTAACATGAAGTTGTTGATGTGTTCTTCATCTTGGGTTCCATTATCTGGATTAAATTTAGGCAGCCATTTTTCGGGTGCATCTGGTAGATCATGTAATGGTCCAGGCATGTTGACAGCACCCGGTCTAGTCCATGGATCTGCCATTATGCTAGCGACAGTGGTTGTCACTACTGTCGGGGTTCCAGATGTTGGGTGAGGTATTGGAGATGAAGAGTGAATAGGTTGGGATATTGAGGCTCCTGTTCCCTGATGAACAACAATTTGTAATGGAGGGGTGGGTGGTTGACTTTGCAGATGAGGAGATGAAATGGAGGATGTGGAGGAAAAATCCCCACTATCAGATCCTTCAGTATTTTTCTTTGGATTTTTCCTTTTGGGTAAAGGAAACTCAGTAGGTTCAATACCAAGTTTTTCGCTCTGAAGTCTAGTAAGAGGATGAGTGAGGTTGAACTGCGAAGTCGCACTGCTTTCTGATATCTCAGATTTCTGTGGTGAAATCGAGAAGCTCTGAAGTTTATGGATTAGAGACTGAACTTCAGGAGATTCAAGACTTAGTTGTTCTGGGATATGATGGGATTGAGCAGTGGTGGTAGATTCCTCTTCTTCTTGGTTATGGGCTGGCGAACCAGCATGTAATTGAGAAGAACGAGGAGATTTGGAGGGAGAATTACTCTTAGAATGACTTGCCGATTTGGGTCGGCTTGCCATTCACAGTTAGGCCCTCCTTCTAGCGCTAATTTTCTTGAGGCCTCGAAAATCGTTGCCACAACAAAGGGGAAACCACCCGGTCCGGACCTTAGTGCAGCTCCTTTTCCGTTTGGAATAGTGGTTCCGACTGGGGATAATGGGACCAGTTTCCCAAGAACTATAAGTGAATGGGATGGATGAATGACTTATGACATAAGATGGTAATAAGCGGACAGCTAAACTACAAACAAAATGTAATAACTATAATTGGATCCCGGGACTTATCACTTGGAAAAGCGTAGCGTTTGATGATCTGTGCTTTAAGGCAGGCATATAGATGACTCTAACACTTTAAGCGTAGACGTTTAAACCATTTAAACATTGCTCTGCATAATTAGTTATGCAGAGCGATTAGAGCGAATTACTACACTTAATCATTCATATCATTGATACATACATGAGTGAAAGAGATAACAAATCACCAAAACATTCAATAGTGAAATGAAATGAAGATTCGCTGTTATATCGCATACATGCATTCAACAATAGCAAAGATAATAACACAACAATTCATATAATAAGAAAGAACACAGATACAGATAATAGTACCATGTAAGCTGATCGATCAATCCAGTATATTAATCACTATGTCACAGTCCTTCCTTCAAATCGGAAAGCATTCCAAACAACAGACAGTCGTGCGCAGTTGTATAAAACAGCCTTCTAATCAAAATTAAGAACCGTTGGTCGAGTTTCACAAAAAGAATATAGACTGAAGCACAATAGTGCAAACTTCAGCCTTTAAGTCTTATTACAAAATTTTACGACCCTTTCCAAAACAATGAAAGGGTCTATAAATACTATAATAATCTAAATATCTAAACAACTGAAAAGCTATTAAATTGGCATCAATAAATGTTTGTTCCATCTTTCTTGGCAATCTGGCAGTTGGCGGCAATGCTTCATTCGGTGGGTTCTTTGCCTTTACTCCTTAGCTGACATATCGCCAGCATTGGCTCTACTTCTGGTGGAGTGTTGAGACGCGAAGTTAGCTGGGCATCATATGTAGCATCTTGAATGTCGGGGATCAGGCATCCGAGGGCATCTGTTAAACACTTGAGAGCAGACCTTTGAGTATGTGGCTTGACTAGAAAGAGCCAATATGCATCAGAGGTTAAAGTATTTACTCCGGTAATTAACTTCCTCTGTTCCTCCAAGTCATGATAATTTGTTTGTTCAAGCATATCTGCTGTTGTTATGCTTCCAGGTGTGCACTTGGAGATCATGTTCGCCAAATAAAGTGTATCATTGACTAGGTCGATCATATTGCTGGCAATTATTTTACACCTGGAAGCCGCCCTTTCTGCTTTCATTACCTGAGTGTTCCATTCCGTGAAGAGGATGTCTTTGTACGCTTCATGGATTCGGGACAAATTCACCGCTTTCCCTTCGTCAGTGTCTTGCCACTCAATATAATCGGATATGGCTTCTTCGGCCTGATCTAGCTCATTCCTGGCCTTCTCTATTTGCTCACACACTGTTGTAGATATTTCGCATAATTGCTCAGCCTTAGCAAGTTTTTGACATAAAAGTCTGATCTGAGACAGTAATGCGCCATTTATTTGAATTGCCTCTGCTCTGAAGACTTTCACATTCTGTGTGCTCTTGATACCTTCGAGCTGTGTTGATAGTTGAGCTATTCGCTCATCTTTCGATTTCATCATCAGCTCATTTGATGCTTTCAACTGTGACAATGCCTCCGACAATTCTTTTGCCTTCTGAGTTTCACTTTGGTCTATCCTTTGTCTTTCAATTTGCAGTTGCTGGGTTAACAAATTGTTTTCCTGCTGTTGAGCCAGCAACTGCTCTTCCACCTGTGCTGCTTTGTTTTTCGCTTCAATTACCTCTGCCTGTAATGCATATATTTCATGGTCCTTAGTCTTCAACAGAAGACTCACCTCCGATGCTTTGTCGATAGTTGCTACGGAATACGCTCCTGCGAATTGAGACAGCTTTGTTAGATCATCGGAGGGATCCAAATCCTCCTTCCAGACCATATTGCCCGTGACTGTTTTCTCAGGCAAGATAGAAGGTTGATCAAGCCTTCATCTTTTCTTAGAGTGCTTAATAACGGCTCTATGCTTTGGGCTGTAGAAAATATCCAGGGGAGGAATTTCTTCCACCTGGAGAACAATTTGATCGGAAGGGTCCTTATTGATTACCTCGACATCCTGTGAAATGGGTGGGCCGCTGGTTCCTCCTAGAACCTGAGAAGAAGTGGTATCGGGCGCATCGCTTGTTTTAGAGGAGCCTTTGTCTTTGGAGCCTTCCTTACCACTGATAATGGAATCGAATTGGTTCCATTGTTTAATCAATTCATGATCGATGGAGGTTTGCTTATGTTGCTCTGTATGGGCTTTGCTCCGTTCTTTTTCTTGTTCTAACTTCTGCTGTTCTTCAAGTGCTTTTCGCTGTTGCTCCTCTTGCTTTTTCCGCTGCTGCTCCTCCAATTCCTTTTTCTGCCTATCTGCCAGTTCTTTCTTTAGTTTCTCTTCTTCCTTCTTCTTCCTCTGCTCTTCTTCCTTCTTTGCCTTTTGCTGCCTTTCTATCTGCTCCTTTTTCTGCCTCTCTGCTTGCTCTTTTCTCTGCTTCTCAGCCTGCAGCTTCTTCTGCCTTTCCTCCTGTTGTTTATCCTGTTCTTTAGTTGTAACAGGAGGTGAATGTATCTGTTGCCGACCAGGCTCGCTTGAGGAAGACGCTGGGGTTGTGGATAATAACTCTAGGGGCAGAGTTTGCAACCTCTGTTCCCTAAGTTTATTAAACTCAGTCAACGCCTCATCATTGTATTTCATTATTGCAAGCTGTTTGGCTTGGCTTATTGTCTCGGTACCTGCGAACAGGTCATCAAACATATCCTCTTGATGATCAACTTTTGTTAATTTTGCTTGTTCTAGGGCAGTGTAGGCAGTTTGCTTTGGATCATAGAGTCTGCTTGGGAGAGTGGCCAAGGATAAAGCTTGGATTTTTGTCGCTTCTTTTTCTGCGTGCTTGTAATTAAGCAGAGTAAAAACCCCAATTCTTAAAGGAAAAGAGGGCCAACCTTTCTTCTTCTCTTCTTTGAGAGTTTGTGTGACACTCTCGGCCATAATCTGGTAACAGATTTCCCGGGCTAACAGCTTGTCTGGGATATATAAAGGGAGGACATGCGGCCTAGCCTTACTCCCAAAAACTCTGATATAGGTGAAATACTCCTCCCCGAACCAACTTGCTACGGCTGGTAAGTCGAAAGAAGCTTCATAGGAAATTCTGGAAATGGGTCTGTCATAAATAGAATAGTAAATGGGCACCATGAAACCATTACAAATTTGGTACAAATGGTCCTTGTAAGAGGACTTCCACAATTTCTGATGGTATAAATGAATGGGTGTTGGATCTTGGGTGGTCCATCTCCAACCGAGGACAGGAAACTCAGAATTAAGACACAGAGTATCCATAATGTAAGCAGAATAATAAAATGGAGGGATTTTCCTTTCGGTGACTATAGTTTTGTTTCTGAATTCACGAACAGCTACGACCAACTTATCAGAAAGAATAGTGGCCCAATCCATGATTATAGCATTGATAGCCGCTTCCATTAAGGGAACCATGTCAATATTGATATTAACAGAGTCATGTAATCCCCACAATCTACACATCATAATCCCCGCATAGCAATAGGGAGAAGCCAAAGAAACGTTGGAGTACTTACCCGAACTTTCATGCTTGTGCTTGGCTGGGTTCTGCCTCCAATCTCGGAGGGGCTCGGATGGTGATTCATTTTCTTTTGCGAATTTCTCCACGAAGGCTCTGTTGTAGACTAGCTCCGGTTCAGGCAGATGATACATTCGCCTCAGGTCATCAGGCTTGAATGACCCGAAAATCCTTCCGTCCCTTGTATGGAAAGTTCTATCAGTGATGGGGATTTCTTCAATTGCCCAGCGCACCACATCTGTGTAAGGGAGAACCTGCTCTCTGGCCGCTATTCTGTGTAAAAAGGAGTCGGCCAAGTCTTTGAGCGTTGCATCAGATTTCCTTAGTACATCAACACTAGCTGTTCTCACTGTCACTTTTGGTTGCTCGGCCTCCAACAGATTATATGTGCCCTGCCATGTGGTCCTAGCAAGACCAGTGCACGTAGTGTCCGAGATTAAGCCTTTCTTCGAAATTGAAGCAGCTTGACCTGCAACAGGTGTTGTAGTAGAACCAGAACTCCTCTTATTTTTCTTCCCCATCATGTTCAGGCTTTTCTCAACAAACGAACTCTACACAAGCGCAAGAGAAATCGTAACACGAGAAATAATGAAGACAAAGCATAATTGGAAAGATATATATCACTTGAAGTGTGGCGCTATTAATTTTCAAAAAATGGCTGCGGATCCAATCACTGGTAATAGATCGCATATGCATTAATGGTGATTTTAAGGCCTACTACCCATTAAATGACCTTTACGCTGTTATTCAGTTGAATGACCTCCCAACGCGTGCAACAGATATGATATGCCTTAGACGCAAGTATTCGTTAATCGAAGGGGCAAAGTTATTAAATACGCATGCATTACCTTATCCCTGCATTTAACGGCATTTTGAAAACTGCGCTTTATCAACCGGATTTAAATATAACTTTAAAGCTTAAAGCAATCACTTTTTGAAAATGCCGATTACCGATGATTCAATGTCGCATCGCATGGGGGAAAGAGTTACACTATCGTTTGAAAGTAGCCCTGGCGAACGCCGATTGCGATATCGCATCGGACTAGCATGTGAACACATTACCAGATGCATATTAAGTGATTTGCCGACTTCCGATAGCGATATCGCATCGCATCGGGGAAAGACCTGAGCGCCTTATGAGAGTGCATAGGATATCGCCGACGGCCGATAGCGATATCGCATCGGGTCGGGGTTTAAAACTTAAAGCGTTTTCCCATAAGAGGTAGTGCCGATAGCCGATCGCCGATATAGCATCGCATCGGGGTATAAGATATGTGCTCTTTTTTGTGTATGCATTGAATACCGCCGATCGCCGATAGCGATATCGCATCGGCAAAGACCGAAGTGCCGTTTAAATGCATCTCTCTTGTCATTGCGATATGCGATCTTGCGATCGCTTTATCGCAATAACAAAAGTTTGTTTTATTTTGGAAACATTGTTATTCGAAAAAGGCTCCAATTCACTAACACTTTTGATTATCATACCTTTTTCGAACAAATTCATTAATACCAATTAATTTTTTTTTAAAAGGGACCCATTTCATATGTTAATTGTTTGTAAATACAGATGATGTGAAATGGGGGGTTGTTGTAGGGCACAACAGTCTCCTGAGGCAAGGTAGGCAAGAAAGTTTAACATCAAATTGAGATTAAATGGTATGGCAAGACTGCTGAGGAGCTGACAAGGGCATAGAGGATGAATCCTTGTCAAACAGAAGAAAACATTAAATATGAACAAACTTAAAGGCAGAGCATACAAAATATGAATTCTACCTTAACACTTCATTTGTTCAATTGGAAATGATCATGAAATGAAATGAACACATAACAGGCTATACATGAAACAAAGGAGGACACAAATGTTAAATCTCATACCACAGGAATCTCAGAAGCCAGAGCTGTGTATTTTCATTAAAATCTCTGTCAAAGACTGTACAATGGAAGCTATGATTTCTGTTACATGCACACCTCTCAGAATTCTCTCCCCCTCCCTCTTTACAAAAATGGTTTTTAATACCATAAACAGCTCAGAAGAAAACCGATCCATGAAAAGATGGAACTGTTTCGACTGGCACTATGAAAAATAGTAAAAGGCCACTCATCGGTTCCTAAAGATCAGCGCATACATATCTGTGACCAATACAAAGGCGGACGCTGTAGTGTGAACCCTCCAAATCATAACTGAAGACTAGGATAGACAATCTGTCCCTATTTTTATGCTCAGGATCGATGTCTTCATTCTAATTTTGTTTTCGACCTGGACTGCCACGTTATACTTTCCATTTCCTCTTGCTGTTAGACCAAAATGGCATGTGGAATGTGGAGGTCGCCTTTTTGACAAGCGCATTGCAAAATCAAGCCACGTTACTATTTGAAACAAAACCATTTTTACATACAGTAAATGGACCAAGAACCTTCCCCTACAGGTCGATGAAAAACCATTTTTTCTAAAAACAGAGCATCGTTTCCCTTGAATTCCTCTGATGGCCAATTAAGAGATAAATGCTGGAGCGCAGATCCCTTTGAATCGTTAACTGAAGTCTTGAAATAGGAATCGAATCCTATGTCTTCTGCTGTGATGTATATCTTCGTTCCAATTTAAAGTATTTTGGCTCCGTTTGAATAGCGCTCTTGGGCCATATTCATGAGCCAGCTGTTGCTACCCAAATCACTGCCTCTGCACACGCATAAGGTTATACAAAGATGCATTCATTCCACACCTTTGTATTTTTTGTCAGAACGACATACTGAAATCAAACATATATGTTTGTATTCTCTATTGGAGATTTCTTAATTTCTAATTCGTCCAAAAAGAAGAGCCTCTAGTTCTAAGGCCAACAATATAATGACAGGAAATAACAAGCATGAATGGACGACGTTTGAAATGTGCTCTTTTGTATGCCTTAATTTGGATAGAATATACAAAGCGTTCATTGGAGTAGTCTTGAAGCAACGTTATGGTACATGGAGCAGCGTATTGGAGAGCGTTAATTTGCAAATGTTTTCTCACATATTTGGCAGCGTGCTCACTTATTATTGCTTGGATTTGGCATATTATTACTTGCAGTTGGCTTATCGATTCCTTTGTACCCGCGATGGCAAACCAATTTCAGCTGACACCTATGAAATATATCAATGTTTTCGACTATTTGAAGTGTTCACCTTCATTTGCAATGACAATGAAAAGACCTGATGCTACCGCCACCTGCAGGTCCATTGGTATAAAGAGTTTAAAATTCCTCTGTAAAATGAACTGCATGATCCTTTTCAGTGTAAAACTCGGAAGCAACTACATCCATGCCAATAACAACCTTGCCAGTATAGCCTGCTTTCTCAATGGCAATCTTCAATAACTCGAGGCCTTCTTTATTCTCCTGAATATTTGGAGCAAAGCCTCCTTCGTCTCCAACATTTGTTGCATCTTGACCATACTTTTTCTTAATTACAGTCTTCAGATGGTGGTAAATGAACCCATCTGCATGGCCTCTCTAAATGAAGAAGCTCCAATGGGTAGAATCATAAACTCCTGCATTGCCAGTTTATTTCCTGCATGTTAACCTCCGTTAATGACATTGAAAGCAGGTACTGGCATCACCAAAGTTTTGTTACCAGCAATGTTTGCAATATGCTGATAAAGAGGTATCTTCTTAACATAAGCCCCTGCTTTACAAACAGCAAGAGATACAGCTAATATAGCATTTGCTCACGGCTTTTGTTTTCACCAACCCCATTGATTTTGAGTTCCATCAAGCTCCTGTACCATGAAGTTATCGATTCCAGTCTGATCTACTGGATCCTTGCCAATAAGAGCTGGTCCGATAATTTTATTTACATTTTCAACAGCCTTTGAAACACCCTTTCCCATGTAGGTCTTCCCTCCACCACAAAGCTCCAGTGCTTCATACACACCAGTGGAAGCACCACTTGGAACAACAGCTCTGGAAAGATAACCATCAGAAAGATAAATATCGACCTCGACAGTGGGATTTCCACGGCTGTCAAAAATTGATAATGCCTCTCTTCTCCTTCACTTTACATTGGCTCTCGTCATAGATTTCAACACTGGCACTATCCTGGTTAGAATAACCAAGAAATGTTTAAAAGAGAGGGATGAGTTTGGCGGGATTGAGCCTCTGCAAGCCTTGGAACTTTTTGAGCAGTTCGTATCAGAAGACTAACAACAGTTCCCACTGTGGTACTTTCTGAATATTCCTTAAGGAAATATTTAAATTTACTATCCAGGTCTCCAATTCTGATGCACCCTTGCTCTGTCTTCCAATTACATTTGTTTTCTCCAGCCTATCTGCTTGGTGAGGAACATACCTCCGAAAAAATACAAATATTAATGCTGTTGTTATCGCTCAGAAATTGTCTTGGTTGTGGAAGGAGATCTCCGAGAAGTACACTGGTAGCATGGCAGCGTATTTACAGAAGATTTGAGGAGATGGAGTCTAACATTGGCTCCAATTGGGATGGCAGCTGCCGCTTCGTGGAGGTGCCAAGAACCGCAGAACTTTGGGAGAGCAGACAGTGCCTCCATCCAATGGGCGATGGAGTCATCATTCCAACAAATCGACACAACTCTTGACTCAATTTTCAAACTGAAACTGGACTCAAACTGGTTCGATCTGAAAACTGAAATAACTGAAAAACTGGCTTAACAAACTTCAAACTAAAGCTGAAATGAAACTGGAACAAGATGCTGCCCTTTGGCTGCTTATTTATTTACAAAATCTACCCTACTATGCTGCAAAAACAATAGATCATGTGATACTGAAGTGCCAGATCAACCATTCAAGTAAACTTGAGAACGATGCCGCTCGAGAATGCTTCCACCAGGGCACAGATGTAATTGCTGGCAGCCTTTCATGCACGTAATGAATCTGGCTATGTATAAGACAGCTTGATCTACCAGTCAAACTGAAAAACATTTCCATGTATGCAGCAATAGGATCGCAATAGCCAAACTCTGTTTGCTGCCCCAACTCTGCAATACATACCTCCAGCTGCACACTGTCAATGCAAACATCTGTAGGCAAGTCTGTTATTTCTTGTTTCGATGGAGGAAGGATTTCCAAGAACTTTTTAGGGTCTTTGAAATCATATGATTGGATCTGCTCATCTAAACATTGAATCTCCTTCTCAACTCTTTCAACAAGTAGCTCACAAAATCTAGTTTTAGTTTCAAAAGGGAACTTTGGAGATTTCAACCAATGAAGCAAGGCACTGAAAAATTCTTCATCAATTTCAGAATTTGCTAACTCATTTCTTACTTCTTCTACAGCTTCACACAGGGCAAGGTTTGCCACATACCCTACCATTGCATGAATGGATCAGCAAGCACTGGAATGTCTGGATCGAGTTGGAGTCGCCGGTGAATGCTTCAGCCTGCATATGTGTCTGACTGCTGTCCACCGTCAGCATCAGATCTGCAATTTGATTTCATGTACTGGGACAAGACAATCAACAAGTCGAATGTTCTCCCCAGTATGGTCGCCAATATGTTAGCGCTTGAATTTGGCCTCAGGCTGAGGAAGGCAAAATCCAATGCAACATCAAACCACTTAGCCTCGTAGCTAGCTCTACGAGGACAGGAGAGGGCTCTCTCCGGGTCTATCTCGGCAAAAGGTCTTCAAAGGGCTGAGATGACCAATAAAGAACACTGATTTTAGGCTAGTAAACTGATAGGAAAAGGGGTTATAATGGATGATGGGGTTTTCTGGGCTGCATGGGGCAAAGAAACAACTTGAAATAGAGAAATATAATAAAAAACACAGATTGTCTCCTGAGGCAAGGTAGGCAAGAAAGTTTAACATCAAATTGAGATTAAATGGAATGGCAAGACTGCTGAGGAGCTGACAAGGGCATAGAGGATGAATCCTTGTCAAACAGAAGAAAACATTAAATATGAACAAACTTAAAGGCAGAGCATACAAAATATGAATTCTACCTTAACACTTCATTTTTTCAATTGGAAATGATCATGAAATGAAATGAACACATAACAGGCTATACATGAAACAAAGGAGGACACAAATGTTAAATCTCATACCACAGGAATCTCAGAAGCCAGAGCTGTGTATTTTCATTAAAATCTCTGTCAAAGACTGTACAATGGAAGCTCTGATTTCTCTTACACGCACACCTCTCAGAATTCTCTCCCCCTCCCTCTTTACAAATTTGTTTTTTAATACCATAAACAGCTCAGAAGAAAACCGATCCATGAAAAGATGGAACTGTTTCGACTGGCACTATGAAAAATAGTAAAAATCCACTCATCGGTTCCTAAAGATCAGCGCATACATATCTGTGACCAATACAAAGGCGGACGCTGTAGTGTGAACCCTCCAAATCATAACTGAAGACTAGGATAGGCAATCTGTCCCTATTTTTCTGCTCAGGATCGATGTCTTCGTTCTAATTTTGTTTTCGACCTGGACTGCCACGTTATACTTTCCATTTCCTCTTGCTGTTAGACCAAAATGGCATGTGGAATGTGGAGGTCGCCTTTTTGACAAGCGCATTGCAAAATCAAGCCACGTTACTATTTGAAACAAAACCATTTTTACATACAGTAAATGGACCAAGAACCTTCCCCTACAGGTCGATGAAAAACCATTTTTTCTAAAAACAGAGCATCGTTTCCCTTGAATTCCTCTGATGGCCAATTAAGAGATAAATGCTGGAGCGCAGATCCCTTTGAATCGTTAACTGAAGTCTTGAAATAGGAATCGAATCCTATGTCTTCTGCTGTGATGTATATCTTCGTTCCAATTTAAAGTATTTTGGCTCTGTTTGAATAGCGCTCTTGGGCCATATTCATGAGCCAGCTGTTGCTACCCAAATCACTGCCTCTGCACATGCATAAGGTTATACAAAGATGCATTAATTCCACACCTTTGTATTTGTTGTTTGAACGACATACTGAAATCAAACATATATGTTTGTATTCCTTATTAGAGCTTTCTTAGTTTCTAATTCGTCCAAAAAGAAGAGCCTCTAGTTCTAAGGCCAACAATATAATGATAGGAAATAACAAGCATGAATGGACGACGTTTGAAATGTGCTCTTTTGTATGCCTTAATTCGGATAGAATATACAAAGCGTTCATTGGAGCAGTCTTGAAGCAACGTTATGGTACATGGAGCAGCGTATTGGAGAGCGTTAATTTGCAAATGTTTTCTCACATATTTGGCAGCATGCTCACTTATTATCGCTTGGATTTGGCATATTATTACTTGCAGTTGGCTTATCGATTCCTTTGTACCCGCGATGGCAAACCAATTGCAGCTGACACCTATGAAATATATCAATGTTTTCGACTATTTGAAGTGTTCACCTTCATTTGCAATGACAGTGAAAAGACCTGATGCCACCGCCACCTGCAGGTCCATTGGTATAAAGAGTTTCAAATTCCTGTGTAAAATGAACTGCATGATCCTTTTCAGTGTAAAACTCGGAAGCAGCTACATCCATGCCAATAACAACCTTGCCAGTATAGCCTGCTTTCTCAATGGCAATCTTCAATAACTCGAGGCCTTCTTTATTCTCCTGAATATTTGGAGCAAAGCCTCCTTCGTCTCCAACATTTGTTGCATCTTGACCATACTTTTTCTTAATTACAGTCTTCAGATGGTGGTAAATGAACCCATCTGCATGGCCTCTCTAAATGAAGAAGCTCCAACGGGTAGAATCATAAACTCCTGCATTGCCAGTTTATTTCCTGCATGTGAACCTCCGTTAATGACATTGAAAGCAGGTACTGGCATCACCAAAGTTTTGTTACCAGCAATGTTTGCAATATGCTGATAAAGAGGTATCTTCTTAACATAAGCCCCTGCTTTACAAACAACAAGAGATACAGCTAATATAGCATTTGCTCCAAGCTTTTGTTTGCACCAGCCCCATTGATTTTGAGTTCCATCAAGCTCCTGTACCATGAAGCTATCGATTCCAGTCTGATCTACTGGATCCTTGCCAATAAGAGTTGGTTCGATAATTTTATTTACATTTTCAACAGCCTTTGAAACACCCTTTCCCATGTAGGTATTCCCTCCACCACAAAGCTCCAGTGCTTCATACACACCAGTGGAAGCACCACTTGGAACATGAGCTCTGGAAAGATAACCATCAGAAAGATAAATATCGACCTCGACAGTGGGATTTACACGGCTATCAAAAATTGATAATGCCTCTCTTCTCCTTCACTTTACATTGTCTCTCGTCATAGATTTCAACACTGGCACTATCCTGGTTATAATAACCAAGAAATGTTTAAAAGAGAGGGATGAGATTGGCGGGATTGAGCCTCTGCAAGCCTTGGAACTTTTTGAGCAGTTTGTATCAGAAGACTAACAACAGTTCCCACTGTGGTACTTTCTGAATATTCCTTAAGGAAATATTTAAATTTACTATCCAGGTCTCCAATTCTGATGCACCCTTGCTCTGTCTTCCAATTACATTTGTTTTCTCTAGTCTATCTGCTTGGTGAGGAACATACCTCCGGAAAAATACAAATATTAATGCTGTTGTTATCGCTCAGAAATTGTCCTGGTTGTGGAAGGAGATCTCTGAGAAGTACAGTGGTAGCATGGCAGCGTATTTACAGAAGATTTGAGGAGATGGAGTCTAACAGACAACACCATTCAACAATCTCCCCCTTTGTCATTGATGACAACACTCGTACTCCTTCTATGAGTACAACTCCCACTAACTTCATGTCTCAATCTTCTTCTGCCGATTTCTCTCACACTTTGAAATCAATGGAAAAGGGTGACTCCCCCTGATAATTTGGTTGTTTCCCGTGGACCTATAATCTACCCGTGATCCCCTTGACGAGAAACCTCTTTTTGTCTCCCTTCTAGATACTCGCCTTTCTCTAAAATGCCTTATTTAATACTCACTGCAACAACATGTCTCCCCTTGACATACTGTGTTTTACATGGATTTCCACTGCTAATTTTTTTCCTTTCACAACTTGTGATGACCTTCTACAATTCTGCACTGCTAACCTATTATTCAATGTTGACGACTCCTTGAATTGTTCTAATGATTTGTCAATTTTCAAAGAGATAACGATCACCATGGACTTGTATTCCTATAACTGTTCTTCTCCCCCTAAACCTGCTATAATCTCATGAACTTGACAATTCTGACTTAAAGTTGTTATTCTGATCAAAATACTGCATATCTGTCAATTGTCGAGCTGATGCTTCATCGTGACTTTTTTCCCTTATTCAATGTTGACGACTCCTTGAATTGTTCTAATGATTTGTCAATTTTCAAAGAGATAACGATCACCATGGACCTGTATTCCTATAACTGTTCTTCTCCTCCTAAACCTGCTATAATCTCATGAACTTGACAATTCTGAATTAAAGTTGTTATTATGCTCATAATAATGCATATCTGTCAATTGTCGAGCTGATGCTTCATCGTGACTTTTTTCCCTTACGAATCTTGAAAGCATGACTGTTGATACTTTCATGTATGCTTAATCATCTTGTACTTATTTTCTTCTCCAGACCTTCTTGTATTTGATGTTAAGTTTTTCATTTATGGTTGATTCCATCTTGTACCTACAATCGCGAGCTATGTGCCCCTAATTATGGCTTTTGCAACATTCAATGTTGGTCCTAAATGTTTAAGCAGATGACATATACTTTCCACTGGAAAAGTTGTTTTTTAATCTATCTTGCAATCCAACAAACCCGCTTCTTGGGTTTTGATAATGCCCTTGATAATTGTACCTATAATAAATTTTACAATTCCTAGCCATATGTCCAAAGTTAGCACATGAAAAATAATAACCATTAAACAAATTAGCATACCTAGATGAGCTATCTTGCCTGGATGATCTTCTATATTCATTCTTTCTTAGAGGAGGAACTACAACCCCTTGTTGATTCTTGTCCTTGGTTGCTTCAACATTATTCCTTGAAGCCACAACATTTTTAATATTTTTCGGTCCTTCACTTGGATCAATCTTCTCATCAATCTTGTTTCGTAAAGTCTTGGAGCTTCAACCTTTGTCACATAGATCTTTCCCTACTTCTTCTGCCTTCATCTTTAACTGCGCCAATTTTTGATCTTTCTTGTCAATAACTTGCAAGCGTTCCTTTTTCCATTCCTTGAACTTGTTGGTTTCACTAAGAGTTGTGTCAAGTTCTTCTTGCTTTTGAGCAAGGTCTTCTTGAAACCGAATTTTCAAGATTTGTCTTATTCTTTCTGCTTCTTTTATTTGTAGCTTTAGAAGAGTGACCTTTTCTGCATCTTTGTTGAGAACTCGTACAAGTTCCTTTTGCCTTCCATTTTCCTTCTCGAGCTTGTCTATTTCTGTAATAGCTATATCCACTTCCTTTTTCTTTTGATCAAATTCAGATACATACATTTTACTGCATTCCTTTTCTTGGCTTATCAAGTCTTTCTCTTTCTTTTTTGCTTCCTGCACCTGGAGTTTCAATAGAGTAAATTTTTCTTTGAGTGTGCGATTTTCCTTCTCTTTGTTCTTCTATTCTTTGTTACTTTCTTCAATTTCTCTTTTAAGTGACTATTCAACTTTTCTGGCTTCTTCCAACTGCACTTTAAGGCTGCTGATGATTTCCTTTTTTCTTCATTTTTCTTATTAAGGCTTCTGGCATGTTATTTTGCTATCTTCAATTTGGCTTCCAGAAGTTTTTCATTTTATTTTTCAGCCTTAATCTCCTTTATAACTCTGATAATTTCGTTTTCAAATTTGATCTCGTTCAACTCTTCATATTCTTCAGGAGCTTCCTTCCTGTTATCAACGTTAATAGGATTTGAAAATTATTTCAATACCTGGAATTTCCTTTGAATGCTTGGCAGCTTTCTTCTTTGATTTTCCCATCTCTGTACTCTAAGATCTCCCTTCCAACTGTTAAGATGCTACTGAAGGAACCTTCTTTGATACCAATTGTTGGAAATACTAAGAGGGGGGTGAATTAATATTTCTTTCCAATTAGTTAATTTTAATCTTCAGAGCATTAATTATCATTAACATCAGATAAATATAAACATTTATCAACAATAAACAACACCATTCAATAATGCACAATAATGAAGAGAGTAGACACAAATGTTTTTAGGTGGAAAACCCCCTCAGGGTCCAGAACCACTGAATTATTCTTAATATCTTCTTCAAAATAATTACATCAAGTTTTTAGCTGCAGCTGAACGAGGCTCGAACCCTTGATTTACAAGTTCCAACCCAGTGTAGGATGCTCCAACTCCATGTTTACCAACTACAACTGGGAGGACGTTCCAACACCCTAGATATCAGGCTCTAACCTCACGGATTCTCTAACATCCTATGTACTAGCTGCAACTGGACAAATGCTCTAACGCCCTATGCAGACTATAACTTGCTCTAGCACCAACTTGCTGCCCTAAAGTGTCCTTAGGCTACAACTTGAAGGTGACTCCAATCACTTGCCTTGCAACACCCTACCACCCCGATTAATCAACGGACCACGTTTAAATTTTTTTAGACTAGATACCCTTGCGCTCAAAATTAATATAAATAAATTGTGACAAAGGTTCTACTATTCTACTCTGTATGTATATCACTGTCAAGTCCTAGAAACATCACTACTCAACTCTACTCAATCTGACATTTGCACAATATAGACCGTCATACCAAAACCTGCCTCTGCTCAATCACAAAACCAAATCAAACCCAACATAATTTGCACATCGAACCTAAGAATCTACTTCTACATCAACTGCACTACCAAACCCTAGTTACTTTGTTACTTTTTTCAAGTTCTCTTCTAAGTGACTCTTCAATTTTTCTACCTTCTTCCATTTGCACTTTAAGGTTGCTGATGATTTCCTTTGATTCTTCATTCTTCTTATTAAGGCTCGTGGCATGTTCATTTGCTATCTTCAGTTCGACTTCTAGAAATTTGACGTTTTCTTTTTCAACCTTAAACTCCTTTATAACTCTGATAATTTTATTTTCAGATTTGATCTCTTTTATCTCTTCACCTTCTTCTTCAGTAGCTTCCTTCCTGTTATCAACGTTAATAGGATCTTGAATTATTTCAATACCTGGTATTTCCTTTGAACTCTTGGCTACTTGCTTCTTTGATTTTCCCATCTCTATACTTTGAGATCTCCCTACTAGCTGCTAAGCTACTACTGAAGGAACCTGCTTTGATATCAATTGGTCGAAATACGAAGAGGGGGGTGAATCGATATCTCTTTTGAATTAGTTAATTCTAATATTTAGAGAATTAATTATCATTAGCATAAGATAAATATAAACATTTATCCATAACAAACAACACCATTCAACAATGCACAATAATCAAGACAATAGACACAAATATTTTAAGGTGGAAAACGCCCTCCGGTTTAAAAACTATCGAACGCTTCTTAGTATTTGTCTTCAAAATAGTTACAACAAGTTTTCAACTCCAATTGAAGGAGGATCTAACCTCCTGATTTACATGCACCAACCTATAGGATGCTCCAATACCTTGTTTACCAACTGCAACATGGAGGACGCTCCAACACACTAGATCTCATGCTTCAACCTAATGGATGCTCTAACACCCTGTGTACCAGCTGCAACTGGACGAATGCTCCAACACCCTGTGCAGGCTACAACCTACCCTAGCACTGCCCATCCGCCTTGAAGTGTTCTCTGGCTACAACCTAAAGGTGACTTCAATAACCTGCCTTGCACCAACTTGCCACCCTGATCAACCAACGGACCACGTTTCACAATTTTCAGACTGGATTCCCTTGCGCTAAAAATGAATATAAATAAATTGTAACAAAGGTTATACTACTCTACTCGGTTTGTATATCACTGTCAAGTCCTGGAAGCCTCATTGCTCAACTCTAGTCAATTTAACATCTACACAATATTCACAGTCATACCAAAACCTGCCTCTGCTCAATCACAAAGCATAATCAAACCACTGCACAATATGCACATCAAACCTGAGAATTTTATTTTATAACATTAGATGTACTACCAAATCCTAGTTGGCACATCAACTAACTACCGCACAATACTGCTACATTCACATTGTAATTGCTGCTACTATAAACAATGTAAACTTTGAAACGGGCACTGATACTGTTACCCGTTTCGTAGAGATAACAAAAAAATGACCCGATTTTCAAAAGTGGTGATGCAGAATACACATGTTTTTTTTAGAACATGGTTTTTGGAACTTTAATTTTTTTCATGTGCATTAAGTTTTAGAATGGTAGTGATTTTCATGCTGATTTTAAAAAGTGAGTATTCTGCATCACACCCTTTTTTTAAAAGACCTATTTTTTGACTTTAAATTTTCTAGTGTGTGAAATGTAAAAAATTATTTTCTAAATTTGATAGTTTTTGAAGTGGTCATTTTATTCATATTTTCTTGTTCTCTATCTTAATTTTTTTTTAGTGGGGTTTTTATTGTTTTGCGTTTTTAAATTAGAAAGTCGATAGTTTGAATTTTAGATAATCTACATATTTATACATCCTTAATTAATTTTTCAATCCACATGAAATAATTGTTTCTAAAAAACAACATTTTTTTAACAATGGACATAAAAATGACCATTTTTAACATAAATATAACAAAAAAACTAAACGTTTTGATAATTTTTTGCTAGAATTAACATGTCAAAATCACAATTTTTATACAAAAATATTAACTAAAAATGGTCAAATAATAGTTTTTTTTATGAATTTCATGTCAAAAAAATAATAATAACATTTTTTTTTTTCAAAAAATAATAATTAACTTAAAAATCAATGCGAAAATCACAAATTACAAATATTGAACACATAAAACCTTTAATTCATTGATTATTCTTTTCATGAAATGTCAGAGTCAAAACATTGCAAAGCTTGATTTCCAGGTATAACTTAAATTTAATCAACAATGTCACGTAATCCAAACTCTTCGTCCTCTAGAGTTTCATCATTGTCATCTTCCACAATATTTTCTGCTTCCTTTTGCGCAATTTCCTCTTCTAATGGGTCTTTGATGTCTGCAAATCTCCCAATATATGTCTTTCTAAACATTCCATGTAATGGTGGTTGGGGTTCCTTTGCCTTTTTTGCCACACGTGATTCACTAAAGTCCCCTTTCTTCAACCCAATTTCTTGCATTGTATCTGGAAGAAATTTAAGAGCATTAATTCTTTGCTGAATGAAATTGCATTGTAATGGATCTTTCTCAATTGCAATGCAATTTCTTCTTTTTTGAAGGCAACATGCTAGTGTTGTACCTAATTATCAAGCACAAAAAAATAATGAAGTAAATTAGTACAATGACATATTAATTAAAAAAAAGAACATATTGAAATTCAATTCCATGTGGCAAAACCTACCTGAGCCAGAAAATAAATCCAGAACCCAATCTCCTTCATTTGAACATATGTCTATAAGATAATCAATAATTGTGGTTTCTGATAAATGTTAACTATCTCTCCTTTCGTTTCTTTGTCTTCATATGTTAGTTTTCTCACAACAGCATCATAAGTCAGTATTTGGCTATGACTCTTTCTGTCCACCCGATTAAAAATCATAGACATATTGCTATCATCTTTTGCCCAACTATCAATATGAATGAACACAGTCATTTATAAATTGTTGATCTTCATTGTTAAGAAGATTTAACTTTTGCCTGTAACATAAAACAGTAAAAGTTCAATTAACTTGTACATAAATGAATTTTTCAACATTAATCAAATATACCTTTAAACATCTTACCATGTAAGCTGCATCCTTGAATTTGTTTTCCCCTTGAAGCTTGACAATACCATTGCCAATTGTGTGTCTGAATGAAATGTCACAAACCTCCATAATGGTGATGACGTCACTTCCATAAATCCCGCCACCACTTTATTAAAAGCTTGATAAGTATAAGGGTCACTATCATAGCAAATGTTTGGAATATTGAAACCATGGGGAATATCTGCAATAACCAGGGCATAATCCCTTTTTGGTACGAGTTTAGCAATGTCTTCACAGTCGCCTTGAATTACTTGTCTAGCCCATTCCAAATGAAATGATTAAGAGTTGGATCAAGTTCAACATTCTTAATACGTTGCTTTCTCAGTCTTTCAATCTTTATTTTTTCAATAAAAGTCTTGAAACTGTCTGGTGCTCCATTATCTTCTTTCCTCATCTTTTACCAAACAAACAAATGTATGTGTAAGTTTTAAATTAAAAATAGTACACAGATGATTAAAACTGAATGTATAAATCAAGTTACCTTTTTAAATGCAAGATAAAAAGCTTTTAATGTTGATGTAGAACTTGAATCTGGATAGTTGTGTACAACATCATCCCAACTATCTTCATTCAACAATTTAACCATTTGTTCCTGAATTTTCATGTAAACTTTGTGACTGCATAGATAAAGTAAGAAAAAGTTAATATAATGATATGTATAACAAATACTACCAATAACAACATGTTTTATTTAAAAGATAACTATAATCCTGGAAATAAGTAAAAATAATTCAGCAAACTTACTTTTGAAATTCTTCAGACATTTCTTCCAATGATAATTCCCCTGACCTCACACGAGATAATATTGTTTTGACAATTTTTTCATCTTTCACTCCTTGCATTGCCCTCCAAGGCGTGATGGTCATATCGTCTGGAAGTTGCTTCAGTTCAGGAGCTGATTTATTGTTGCTACATATCAATGGCTTAGACTTTTTGACCCTCTGGTTTTTAATGCCAATGTCTTCCCACATGCTAAAAATGTCATCAATCAAATTCCAAATATCTCCAGTTCTAAATGCCAATTGGAAAATGTTATCAACACCTCTGAATAAATCGCTATATCTGTTGTCTTTTCCACCTTTTGAATTGCCTTTCTCTTCAATTTGATAGCCTATTTTCATACAACATTCCTTTCGGAAATCTACAGTAATATTCATCTTATCCCCACCACATTTTTCTAGGAATTCACTATGAATAAATCTAACCTTTTGGATCAAAGTCATAGACATCCTATATTCATTATCTAAATTATGATCCCATGCCACTAACTTTGCTTCTGTTTCATTTAAACCAGCATAAATGATACATTTCATTGTTTCAAAACGTGGGTTATTAGGATATTCCTCCATCAATTGTCTTTGAGCTTCAACAGAATGGTTCCCCCCAAGCACATAATAATTGTATTCAAAACATTTTGACTTATCAAATGCTTATTTGTTGGGAACTTGAAGTGGATCAACAAGAAGCACATAACTAACCACATGAACGTATGGATTGTACCTCATCAATGTCTTCAAGTTGTGAACATGCAGATGATGTGGCTTTCTGACTTGATATTGGCATTGTCCTTCACTTGCCTTATAGGTTTGTCTGACATTTAACTGAAATGTACGACCACCATCAATTAAGTTTCTCTTTGTCAAATTCTGTCGAATGCCATTTTGTTTTGTTTTGATTATGCCATCATCTAAATCAGCTCCTGGTGTAATGATTTCTCTGCTTTCTTTTGAAGTTTCACTAGGTTCTTGACTGCTGGTAATGACTACTTCAAGATCTTCAACTCTACTTTTTTTCGTCATAACATTCTCAAGAGATATATTCTTGGGCATTGTTACTTTTTGTCTTTTACGACCTTCCTCAGTTCCAATGTCATCTTCAGTAATGGCAACATATGCTTCATTGTCAATTTCAACTTTATCGTCCTCAAAAGTAACTTGTTTACCCTTGCTAGATTTATCCACCAGAGGCCTTTTTTTTTCTGATTCTTTGGATGTAGTTTTGTAGCATCATCAATTACTACATTTTCCATGTTTTCCATATCTTCTTCTGACACTGAGTAAAAATGGCTGACAACTTTCATGATATCATGCTCTATGAAATGAATGCCTCCTAACCTAATTGAACAGCTTTCAACAAAATTCTGCCAAACAAAATATCATATGTTAATATAAACAAAGTTAAAAAATATAGCGAGACACTTTCAAAACGCAAAATAAAAATACAAATAACAATACTTACGATGTTTTGTGTCATCTCATTTTACGATTTGTTTACACAACTTTGTAGATACCTCTCTCGTGTCATATAATGAATATGATAGTCGGTATTTAATCCTTTCATGTGACTTGGGAGCTTTTGTAAGTACGTAAACAACTTCAGTGTTTGGTATCGAACACATATCTATGACTCTTCCCATCACCTCCAAATTTTCATTATTATGGGTATATCAATGTATAGATATATATTCACAGTTGTGCTCTCTCTTTCTTTCACATACCAAACTCTTGATGGAAATTTCACCTCTTTTGAACTTTTCCAATTTGAGATTAGCTCAGGTGGAGTTCGTTCACCAATGTTTTTTGAAGATACACCTTTAAGACTCTTTGGTCCAGAAAGATTCACAGAAATTTTCCTTGATGCCATTTTCCTAAAAAAAAACACATAAATTAGTAAATAAAAAAACATATTAACTTAAATTAATAACAAAAATATACCATAAATTTTTTATTTGTATAATCAGAATTGCCCAGCCACCTCTAACGAGCAGGCGGGTCGATGGGCGAGCGGGAGGTCAGGTGAGGGATAATGAGGCTAAGTGGACATTTAGGCAAGTATGGGCGAGCCCCTACCCACGCGCCCCACACAACCCCCTAAGCTTCCCCCCCTCCCCTTCCCTCACCCTACCCCCTACTGTCCCCCCACACTCCCGCGCCCCATCCCCCCTTGCCCCCCGCCCCCAAAACCCCCTCGCACCCCGCGCCCCCCATCCCCCCGCGCCCCCTACACCCCCCAACCCCTCCCCGCGGCCGCCCCTCCCCACTGTGCCCTCCGCTCCCCACACCGCACGCTCCCCCCCCCCCCCCACCGCACCCCTCGCCCACCGCTCCCCACACTGCGCGCGCCCCCCCCCCCCAATCCCCCTACCCATCCCCTTCTGCCCCTACCCCCCCGACACCCTACCCGCGCCCTACCCCCCCCTACCCTTACCCCCCCCCCCCCATCCCCTACCCTTACCCATCCCCAACCGCCACCCCCTACCCTTACCCCCTACCCGCGCCCTACCACCCCCCCAACCCCCTAACCTCCCCTCGACACCCCCTACCCTTACCCCCTACCCGCACCCTACCCTTACCCCCTACCCGCGCCCTACCCTTACCCCCCACCCCACTACCACCCCCCCCCCCCTAACCTCCCCCCCCACACCCCCTACCCTTACCCCCTACCCGCGCCCTACCCTTACCACCCCACCCCCTAACCTTACCCCCCCCCCATCCCCCGACCCCCCCTACCCGCTACCCGCGCCCTACCCCCCCCCCCACTACCCCCTACCCCCCCCATCCCCACTACCCCCTACCCCCCCCGCCCCCTCCCCACCTCGCACACCCTCCGCCCCCTACCCAGCCCCCTCCCCCTCCCTCTCCCCGACCCCCTCCCCCTCCCCCTCCTCCACCCACCCCGCCCACCCCTTCCCCTCCCCCCACCCCGCCCACCCCTCCCCCTCCCCCCACCCCCTCCCCGGCCCCTCTGCCTACCCCGCCCCCTCCCCGCCCACCCCTCCCCCTCCGCCCATCCCGCCCTCCCCCGGCCCCCTCTGCCCGCGCAACGCCACCCCCGGGCCGCCCCGCTCGGCCCGACCGGCGGCGGGGCGGCCCGGGGGTGGCGCTGCGCGGGCGGAGGGGGCCGGGGAGGGGGCGGGGTGGGCGGAGGGGGCCGGGGAGGGGGTGGGGGAGGTGGAGGGGTGGGCGGAGGGGTCGTGGAGGGGGAGGGGGAGGGGGAGGGGGAGGGGCGGGCGGGGTGGGGGGGGGGGGAGGGGTGGGCGCGGTGGGGAGGGGGCGGGAGGGAATGGGGGGGGTAGGGGGGATGGGGGGGTAGGGCGCGGGTAGGGGGATGGGGGGGGGTAAGGGTAGGGGGTGGTAAGGGTAGGGTGCGGGTAGGGGGTAGGGGGGGGATGGGTAAGGGTAGGGGGGAGTAGGGCGCGGGTAGGGTGTAGGGGTGGGGATGGGTAAGGGTAGGGGATGGGGGGGGGTAGGGCGCGGGTAGGGTAGGGGGTGGGGGGGGGGTAAGGGTAGGGGGGTAGGGCGGGGGGATAGTGGTAGGGGCAGAAGGCGGGGGTGGGGGTAGGGGCAGGGGCAGGGGCAAGAGGGGGGGGGTGGGGACGGACGCGGGTAGGGGGGATGGGGCGCGGGGGGAAGAGGGGGTGGGGGTGGGTGTGTGGGGGATGGGGTGCGGGGAGCGAGAGGGGGGTATAGGGGGCAGCCGGAAAGGGGGGGATGGGGGATAGCGTGGGGTGCGGCGGCCAGGGGCGTCGGAGTTAGGGTGTGGGGGTGCGGGTGGCGAGGGAAGGGGGTGGAGGGAGAGGGGGCACGGGGAAGGAAACAAAGGGGGAAGGAGTTAGGGGGTGGGGCCCATGGGGCCGGCGTTAAGGAAGGGGGGGAGGAGTTGAGATTGGAGGGGAATGGGAGTTAGGGGGTGGGCTTATGGGGAGGAGAGTTGTGGGGTAGGGAAGGAAGAGTTGGGGAAAGGGTGCATGGGTGGGTGAGTTGGGGGTGGCAAGGGCTGGCGCATGGGTAGGGTAGAAGGGGGAAGAGGGCATGGGTGAATGGGAAAGATCGGTAATGGGTTGGGGGAAGGGGGCACGACGACGACCTACCCACGGTTATTGGGTGATTGAGTTTGATTGGGCCTACCATGCTCACGATTGACATAATTGTTATTTTGGCTTGGAAAAATTATTAATTTAAAAAAAAAATCTTCTTTGTTAAATTAATTTAATATGAAAATTTTGAAAAAAAATTGAACTTACCTTTCAATTGCGATAATTCTTCGTTGAATATGTTGTTGATAGCAATATAGTTGCTCCACAAATTCACAAGTCTTTCAACGAACTTCAGAAAGCCTGGATGTGAGGTAAGTAATAGTGATAACGAAATTTAATATATAAGTGAAATTACGAAGATGTTTTTCTGTACGATTAATGTGGGATAATTTGTTTTAAATTATTATAGAGCGAATATTGTAGAGTTATTTTACAATGGATTGAATGTGGGATTAATTTGTTTTAGAATATATTATAAAAATTAAAAAAAAAATTTAGTTGTTTAGTAAATATTATATACTTTAAGTATTAGAATAATTAATATAGAAGTTGTAGTTTACAATTTGAATTTCAGTGATTGATTTCATAAAAAAATTTAGTTTACGTTTTTCAATGAAATGTAGAATAAAATAATAAAGGTAAATAAATCCAAAAAACTTTTGGAGGGAAATATTTTCGCGAAAATTTTTGGAGGGAATAATTTTGGAGGGAATATTTCATTCTTTAAGCTATATAATATTGGATTTCAGTGATCTGTGGTTTGTGCTTTTTGAATTTTTGATCGGAGAATCCACAGTAGTCGAGTTTTTACACCAACGTTTCAAATCCCAAATGGGATCCATCATCAGGGTAAAGAGAAAGATGATAAAAAGAAGAGCCAGAAGGAGGAAATAAATACTCATGAGGGATGAGAATTAAAAGCAAAGCACAGGTCGGCCAGAAAGAATTATAATAAAACCTAAATTTAATTTTAATTATCATAAATTAATATTATTAATTTAATATTTTTAAATTAATATTATTTATTTAATATTTTTAAAACAAAATTCCTTTAAACTAAAAACTAAATTAATCATTTAAACTAAAATGAATGTTAATATTTATATCAAAAAGTCTATATCTAAAAACTAATAAATATTAATATTAATACAATAAACCTAATAAATAAATAATTAATAATTATCATAAATAATTATATAACTTAATGACAATATAACTTAGTAATGATGATTACTATATAACTTCATAATAATATAACCTAAATCCAATATAACTTAATATATATATTAGAATTAATATTAATAAAGTCTAGAACCTATATTAATAATTAAACAAATATATATATTAATATCATAAATAATCTTTATATAACCTAAAAACTATATAAATTTAAAACATACAAATTAATATATATATTAATATTAATATCTATGACTACACAACTTAATGACTATATAACTTAATGACTATAAAGGACTATATAACTTAAAGGACTATATAACTTAATATTAATATTAAGAATATGACTATATAACATAATATTAATATATATGACTTAATGACTATATAACTTAATAATTTATAAAACTTGATCATTATAAAACATAACTATCTTATAACTATCTTACATAATATTAAAATCCAACCTAGAATTAATAATTAGGGTTTTTTAATAGAATGTGAATAACCTAAGGAAAGAATTAATATTAAAATCAAAACAATGCTAATATCTATAATACTCTTTATATTTAAACTGAAAACTTATATTAGGGTCTATATTAATAACTATCTTACCTGTTTGACACCTTACCTGTTTTGGCAGCTTACCTGGGGCCGGGTAGACGCTTTCTTGATTTTTCCGATCAGGGGAAGCCAGCTTCCGCTAATCTCCAAACCGCTGTCTCTGTTCAGATTACAAGGATGTTTCAAGATTTCGAGGGCTTCTCTGATTTTCCGTCTCTGATGCTGCTCTTCCCTTGCGATAATTGATGCGTTTTCTAAGCAGATGTGGTGATTAGTCTTCGAGGAGTGCTCTGCTAAGGCTGAGGTACGAGATCTTCCATTCCTGATGTCAGCGCCATGTTCTTTCAGTCTTGTCTGGAGGGAGCGACCAGTTTCACCTATGTAGCATTTCCCACACGAACAGTCTATTTTATAGACTCCTTTAAGTTGCTGCTTGTCAATATCATCCTTAACAGATTTTAAACTTTGTCTTATGGTACCAGGAGCTGAGAATTGAGTTAGAACGTTTTTCTTTCTTAGGATCTTTGCCATTTTATCTGTGACACCATGGATATAAGGAAGAAAAACTTTACCACCATGAGGTTGATCCTCCTCTTTCGGTTTGGGTGAGGACAACCTCCTTTCGGCTTTCTTTATGGCTTTATTAATCTCATGATCATTGTAGCCTATATTTCTGAAAGTTGAAACTAAATGCCTCTTCTCTTCATTTATATGCTATATAATATTCTTAGGAGACTCCATTTGTATCATTCGACATCTTCTATTTGAAAGGGATGGATTGTTCTGATGGTGAAGTTTCGATTTATACACCATCAACATCTTCATCGCGTAACAACTCTATTCATATTGATGAATATAGCGGGAATTCTTCCACTATGAATAGAAAGTCAATTCTTCCACTTAGTCCCGATTCTAAAGACTATGAGAGCAACACTGATGAAAGAGGGGATGGAGAATTTCAAATTAATAAAGAGTCACAGGTTCCACTTAGTCCAAATTCTAAGGACTATGAAAGCAGCGGTGATGAAGAGCATGATGGTTAAGTTCAAAAGAATGGAGTGTCACGATGTCCACTTAGTCCTAATTCTGAGGACTATGAGAGTAGCAGTTTTGAAGAGTGTGATGGTGAAGTTCAAAAGAATGGAGGGTCACGGTGTCCACTTATTCCTAATTCTGAAGACTATGAGAGCAGCAGTTTTGACGTGCATGATGGCGAATTTCAAAATAATGGAGTGTCACGGTGTCCACTTAGTCCTAATTCTAAGGACTATGAGAGCAGTAGTGATGAAAAGTGTGATAATGAATTTCAAAAAAATGGAGTGTCAAAGTGTCCACTTAGTCCTAATTCTAAGGACTATGAGAGCAGCAGTGATGATGAGTGTGATAATGAATTTCAAAAGAATGGAGTGTCAAAGTGTCCACTTAGTCCTAATTCTAAGGACTATGAGAGCAACAGTGATAAAGAGCATGATGATGAATTTCAAAAGTATGGAGTGTCACAGTGTCCAGTTAGTCCTAATTCTAAGGACTATGAGAGCAGCGGTGATGAAGTGCGGGATGATGATTTTCAAAAGATTGGAGTATCACAATGTCCTCTTAGTCCTGATTCTAAGGACTATGAGAGCAGCAATGATGAAGCGCGGGATGATGATTTTCAAAAGATTGGAGTATCACAATGTCCTCTTAGTCCTGATTCTAAGGACTATGAGAGCAGCAGTGATGAAGCGCGGGATGATGATTTTCAAAAGATTGGAGTATCACAATGTCCTCTTAGTCCTGATTCTAAGGACTATGAGAGCAGCAGTGATGAAGAACATGATGATGCAGTTAGTCCTAATTCTAATCAGTATAAAGGTAGCAGTGACAAAGGACAGGATGTAGCATCTTCAATAAGTAAACAGCCACATTTTCAACATAGTCCTAATTCTATGGACTATGAGAGTAGCATTGACAATGTACATGAGGAAGAATATCCATTAAACATCGAGTCAAATTTTCCATTTAGTTTGAATTCTAAGGACTATGACAGTAGCACTGAAGAAGGGGAAGATGAAGGGTATCCTCTCAGTCAAAATTTGAAAATGAGAGCTGATCATAGTGTGGATAACATTCCTCTTAATGATGATGAAAATCCTTATAAAAATGATGATCCAATGATGGAGATGTTGCAAGAAATATTGTATCGAGGAGTAGGAGCAGACCTTTTCGTATCAATGCAAACTATTCTAGTTATACAAGGGGTAGAGCAGAATATCTGACGAGAAGAAGTTCTATCAGCGCTCTCATTTCAAGTGAATGTTGCCAAAAAAATTGCTTGAAACGTATGGATTTCACATTTGCATTAGAAAGCAGGAAGAGATATTTGTCAATGAATAAAAGCATGCAAAACTCATATTTAGTTGGCTGCATGCAATCTACATTGTCAGGTTATGATTATCATATTAGGAATTTATTATTGTGTAGAAAAGCTTTCAAAATGTTTCATTCAATTGGGAATTTTCGTCTCTCGAGAATTCAAGAAAATTTGGAAAAGGATCCCACATTTTATTCAGAAGTACGTTATAAAAGACAGTTTGGGCCATTATCAAATACTGCAATGTCATGTATGAAAGATTTATTTTCAAAGCATGGAGAGTGTATGCCAAATAGAGAGACAATACATATTCCAGATAATTTTTCAAGACGAGAAATCTACAACTTATACAAAGAATATGCAGAAAGTGCTAAGGGACAGGGCCAATTTATTACATATCAATATTTTGTGAAGATATGGAAGAAAGAATTCAATATTGTTCGTATTCCTAAGAAGACAAGGATGGGGATTTGCAGTACATGTGCTTCTCTTAAATAAAAAAGGGACAAATGTGAAGGCTCAGAAAGAGGTAAGTGTTCATAACTTTTACTTTTAAAATTGTATAGTCATCAACTATGAAAACATATTTCTTAATGAATTTCTTTTATGTTGTGTAGATTTAATTGTCAAAGAACTTCAGGAGCATCGCGAACAACAAACAAATGAAAGGAAGAAGTTGTACAAGCATCGAAAGAAGTGTTATGATAATCCAAATAAATATTTGGGTTTGATAATTGATGGTATGGACCAGAAGAAAACACTTTTACCACATTTTGTTCGCACACCCAAAAATCTACAAGAGGAAAATTTTATTCAGTTTCACTTGGTCGGTTGTATGGTCTTCAATGGGAAAATGTTGCCAAGGGTGTACTTCACAGCTCCAAATATTCATAATGATGCAAATCTGACCATAACCATAATTCATGATGTGATTTCTCATTGGTCTAGTAATCTTCCCGAAGTTTTGTATCTACAATTAGACAACACTTGCCGTGAAAACAAAAATCAGGTTGTTTTTGGGTATCTGAACATGCTTGTTGAATTGAGAATTTTTCAAAAGGTAAAGGTTGGTTTCCTTCTTGTTGGGCACACTCATGACCATATTGATCAGATGTTCAGTCGTTTTTCAGTCACATTGAGGAGGAAGGAAGTTGGGAGCTTGCCATCACTAATTGAATGTATTAAGAAATCATACATGCCAGAGCTTGCTTTTGAAGTGTTGGAAGAAACTGTTGACATGCGAAGGTTTATTCTAGGATCATATGGTGAGGGGAAATGCATTGAACAACTTAATGATATTAGCTTCCAACATCAATTTCGTATAAAAAAAATTGATGGGAAAACACTAATATGGGGCAAGAAGTTTTCAACTACTACAGAATGGGCACCGTCATCAGGTTTGTAATTTTTGAAGTTCATTCCAGATCGTCCAATATTTGCATCAAAAATATTGTTATTACAATCAGTTGGTGAAGTTCAGAATGCACGCAGACAGAATAGATATATAAATTATTCTGATTGCCTAGAAGAAATTAAAAAATGTATTAGATATCCATATGAGTACTTTGACATTGCTGATTCAGTTTGGTGGGAGTCATTTTTCAATAATCAAAGTGATATCATTTCAACAACAACCAATGAAGATATACCTTTGAAAAATCCATTTATTTGGCCACAAAATGTGTTGAATGAACAAGAGGAAGTAAACATTGTTGAACAGCGACAAACTCAAGGTATTATTAATTCTTCACAGACAATGGAAAGAGAGATGTATATTGGTTCCAGAAGATTTCGTGCACAACGTGAAGCCATGGAAGACCTTTATAGGGGTTCAGTACATGATATTAAGGAGGGTTGCATGATTGCAGTGCTAACAGATGGAGATCCCAAAGGCTATCCATTTTGGGTTGCTAAAGTTATAAAGGTCTTTACAGAAAATGAGGATGTTACAAGTGTTGAAGTACATTGGTATGCCACAAATACACACCCATTCAATGGTGTGTATAAGCCAGAGATGGTAGTTGACAAAAAAAATGGTGGAAAAAGAAAAAGAAAGGGTACAAATATAAATCGCCGCCGCACAGACATATTACAATTGGAGGATGTTGACATACTTGTTTATGACTTCAATTTAACAAAGAGAGGAACTATTCGCTTCAAGACGACAAAGATTCTGAAAAGGTTGTTACCAGAAGGAATAATGTTGACATGGGAGTCTGCTGAAACCAGTCGTAGATCTAGAAGACTTTTGAAACCTGGAATGTTGGGCATGCATGTGGACTCAGATGGGGCACTAGTTGATGAAAGAGAAGAATATGGAACATCTTCGTCAGCATCCAGTCACTCATCTGAAGATGTGAATTGTGATGGTGTGCAAGAAAATATGAGTGATTTTGAATAATTGTTTAAGACAGATTATATAACTGATGTATGCATCATATCTTCAAATAAAATTAATGTTTTCGATATGTTGTTAAATGAGAAGTTATGAAGCATTTTTATGTTGTTGGATTATGTCTTAAGTATGATAAATTTTATTGTTTAAATATCTACAATGCAATATCAAATTAGAGATATAATGTCTGTTTTATTCAGTATACAAATAAAGACTTTTGAATTCATTCAGTGATATAATTTGTTCATAATGTCATGGTTTTTTAATTTTATAGTTGAAAAAATTTCAATTTCTTTTGTATCTAGCATGTTGTGGTTGAAAACATGTTAAATTTATACTTAGGAAAGAAAAATGATATTCTACCAGAATCATTAATGTGTTTTTTCCTTAAAAATTAACTTTGTTTGAGACATAAAAAATTGGTTTTATTAGCATTTTTTAAAAAGTTTGAAAATTGACCCTAAAAAAAAAATCATTATTCCAATATCATCACTTTCGTTTTGAAGCTACTGCCATTTTTAAAACACGTTCAAAATTGACACCTAAAAAAAAACATCGTTCCAGTATACACACTTTTCGTTTTTAGCACTGTTTTTGATGTTTTTTTGAGGTTTTTTGGCCAGAGTTCCCGTTTTGAGTTTATAGTTCCCGTTTCAAAGTTTACATTGTTTATACCAAACCCAACTTTGCCAAGTATATTTCTTTTAGTCAAGCAAATTTTGTTAACATAACTGTGTTATATTAGTCAAGTACGGTAAGATCCCTCGACTGCCAACTAGGTCTATAACTTAAGTTACCCAAAATAGTTGATTTTTTTTTTGTTAGGATTAATTTGTATATATATTCATAAGTACACACACACACACACACACACACACACACACACACATATATATCTATCTAATTAATATATATAAGTTTTCAATTAAATCATATAAATTCTTTAGAAATGTTTGAAGATATAATTAAATTGTCTCAAATCCAAATATAATATTAAAAGTTAATTTTAAACCATAAAATATGACTTCACACATAAAACCCATCCATGTTTCATACAAACATTGAAAATAGATCCATATTATTTCTATATGTTAACAACACTCTATATAGACTTTGTATCATGCTTTTGGCCTTTCATAAAACATGAAAATTAAAAACATTAATCCTCACATAAATTATAAGTCTTCCAAAAATGAAGAATAACTCATCATATCCAAAAACATTCATTCCATGTAACATAAAGTTTAGATATTAACATTTGATCCATTCATTTGAAGAATCTTTCTTTGCAACAATACCCTATATTTTAAATATAAAATTCTGTCATTTTAGAAATATTTGATACCATTATGAAACCATTAAATGATCACAGCATGGGGATTCATTTCCATTTCCCCTTCTCAATAACTTACTTACTGACATCATTGTCAGATATTTTTAGTCGCGATGAATTTTTTTTTGGCTATATATTGTTGACCCCACTATAATACTTTCTTCTTAAATCTATAGTATTATAACACGAATAATCTTTCTAATTTCAAATCCATTTATCTTACTTCCTAATTAGTTTTCATATTTACCCCAAACAACTAAAATTAATTTCTTTACACATATTTCATCAATACCATAGCTTTAAATTCAAAATATTACAAGGGAATATATATATATATTAAAAGGAAAAATCCAACATCATTCTTATTTCAATTTTAAAAAAGTAAGATACAATTTCCAATACTTAATAAATCACATACAATTTCAATTACTTAATAATATGGTAATATTTATATTACTTTAAAAGGATGAAAAAGAAGAGGTTGTCATTGAATCTCAAGCTTAGTGAAATAAATCTAATTTAATATTCGAATAACATCCACATCCATATTAGGGAAGGATACCAGAGTATGATGTCCATAAGTGATAGGTCATAATTACCAAAATCTGTAATATTTGAACTAAAGGTTCTTATTATTACAATTGCATGTTGCATGAAACATAATCAAAGTATATCTTGCCAAACTACACAAAGGCTCAAAAGTATTCTTTTCAATGAGAGTCCAAACAAACAAAACATAGTTTTCTTTCACATTGTCCAAACAAAATTACTCCGTGTGGAAGCTCACGTACTAAGATTTGGTGTCATGTAGAGTGCAACATTAAAATAATAATAAATGATTTAAAACCCATTCCAAAGTCAACTATTGGTAAAATAACCAAAGATCTTACTGTATAAAACGTTTAATAGTATAAAATATTACAAAGCTTATATTCTTTCAAAAATTATAGCAGTATAATATTTTTGACAAAAATAAAAACTTTAACTACATAATGCAAATGGATAAATCATGAAGTCTCATTTGTCAAGAATGGATATAAATATTACCAAAGTTATAAGAGATTACCAACATTATAAAATATTACCAAGGTTAACTTCCTTCACAAACCAATACTTTTGGAAATAATGAAAACTTCAATTTATATATCGCAAAGGGAGGAATCATAAGGGAGGAATCATAAACTTTTTATAATAAAAGTTACAGATGATTACCACACTAATTTATCTCGTAACGTTTTCTAGTAAAAGTTACAAAGATTACCTCACTAATTTACATTTTCTAGTAAATATAACAAAGTTTACCACCCTAATTTATTTAGGTTTTCTAGTAAACTTACAAAGTTTACCACCCTAACTTATCTCACAAACTAGTAGGTATATCACACATTAACCAACGTAAATGTAACAGACCAATATATACGCCCATCAAACCACCATTGCATTTAATGATACAACACTCTAAATTAGCACATTGACATTGGTAAAAAAGAAGAAGTAATTAAGCAAAGATATATGTTTTTCTTTTTTGCAAAATGAATAAGCATTAAGAATACATTTTTTTTTTTTTTTCGCAAAAAGAATAAGTGTTAATGTGCATGGTGCCTTCAAAACAATGACTTCTAAACTCTGAAACAAGACTTGTGAGGAACACTATTATTAGATAAAAGATAAATCGTCTTCAATATATGCTTTCATAAGGAAAAATGTACAATAAAGCTGCAAATTGAAAATAAGAACACTACACTTGTAATGGATATAAGGACTACAATTAACACTACCCTATTGTTGGCTCACAACCCATTTAAATGAAACAATTACTAATTGGAGTTGCTATTCACCCATTAGTTAAAACAAAAACAATCATCAAATCTTTTAGAATGACAAGAACTATTTAAATGGTAAACTAGCTACATCTTCATCCAAGAAACGCGAATTAAAGCAAAATATAAAAAATTGGATATTTTACTTGATACTCAGCTACCTTATAATCAACCCTCTTTTTTCAACAGTTCCCCTTGCCAACTCCAACATACCAGTCAGTTTTACCACCCAACCATATCCAAGGCAATTCTTTTTCCCTGGAACCCGAGCTTTATGAGATCACAAACAATACCAAATTCAACAATAGTGAGAATCATTGGGAAAACTAAGCAATCTATCTTAACTTCCTCTAACACCACTTAGTTTCCATCAACCAGGAAAATATATTGGGATTTTAAATTTAGGAATTTAGTAGTCATTTCGGCAACATATCCCTACTATTCTTGGTATCCCCCTCCATGGGGAATCTATTTCAATATTTATAAGCACTTAGTGGAGTGACACCTCACCACCTTCATGCAAAAATAAACTTATTTTTAATTTATTATAATTCATATTATTCACCACCCTCCCTGAGGTGGCAACCTCATTTTTTTTCTTAAAATTTTAATTACTTTAATTATCTAATATTCATCCCCCATGTGTCAATTTTAGAAAACATTCTATTATTGATTTTTAAAAAATAGGTAATTAATATTTTAAAATAATTTTTATTCAAATGACCCTCTAAAGTGGTTAATTGGAATTAATTCAAGTGAAAGTTTAACTTATATTAATTCACCTGGTTGATGTAATCCCTTAGGTGGGTTTTTTTGTTTTGTTTTGTTTTTTTTTTGCAATAAGAGAATATCAATTCCACACCCCTATTGTGCACCTCTCTCGACTTGTTAGGACTCCACGCCCTTTCTCTATACCTAGGACTCCGCGTCATAGTAGAATCAAGACTCCATGTTTTGATCTATTGCAAAAATCCAAGGCTCCACGCCTTGATCTCTCAGAAAGTTAGGACTCCAAGCCCTAATATTTTCTATAGATTCTCATCTATGATTCTTTAAAGCTCCATGTTTTTCCTCAAGGTATTGGTTGTGAGCTCATATGCATTTGATGATTTGTTGGCATGGTTTTGTTTCCCCAGACCTGCATGCATCATAACCTTGTTTATTAAACACAACAACTAAAATTCATAATGAATTAATTCAATCACATTTTAACCAACTGTATACATGACCTCCACAGGTCATTTATTATCTGAGCATAACTGTATACATGACCTCCACGGTCATTTATTATCTAAGCATCATTCTTGACAAGTAACTAAGTTCCCTGCCAATTCTACTAAATACATGGTCAAGCATATATAATCTTGTAATTCATAGATCATTAACAAGATTATGGCCATTTAACTACTCCACATAGTAGCTTTTGTTCATCTGTCGCAATCATAGACCATCATTCATGTCATGCACCCAAGTCAAAATAGGATGCCAAAAGAGAAACATCGATAATATTCACTTAACCAAAATACACAACCATAGATATTATCATAAGCATGTAAAAACCATGTGACTCAAACCAAGTCTATAATGTACAAGCATATACATAAGTCTGACATATATAATCTTTATACACTCCATCAAAACCACCCTCCAAGTGTCACCAAAACTAACTAAACAAGAAGGGACATGACAAGTACTATCATATAATTGAGCTAATATCCACACAATGTCCCTAGGTCACTATTGATCAAAAGGATACAAATATGCTCAAAATTGAATTGCTAAAAATCTTCCAAATCCATTGCCAAATCGTAGATGTTTTCATTCTGATTTCAACGACGCTTGAATCGCCTCAATCTGACACCGTATGTGAAAGTTACTGTGTTATGAATATTTTGGCAAACAACTAAAAAGTCAACTTGTAGGGTTGACTAGGCAAGCTGTACGATGACGTGGTGCTGACATCAGCGGGTGACTGTGTAGTACAGTGGTTAGACGGGTCAATCTCGTGCTGACACATGGCATTATCGTATAGGGTGATTGACATTTTTCTATTGGTTGGTGAAGTTGGTTTTGGCTAATCGTGGATGCCACATGGCCCTATGAGAGGGCGCCACATGGTCCTCAAAAGGCGTGCAAAATTATGGTTTGGGGACCAACTAAAATCGGCAAGGTTCGACCCTGTGACCTTCGACAGACTAACCATCCAATCCACTGCCGCACCATTTTTTTTCTTGTTATATGTAGGCCCATTGGTTTGTGATAACATGTTATGTTTGGCGCAATGGGGGGAGGGCCGACTGACTGGCCCAATCCATGGTCATATTACATAGTGCAGAACCATCGTGAAAGGTGGAGGGGTGGGCACGTGGCCCTAGCCCTAAGACATATGAATATACCCATGACATAGAGCCAAGGCGGAAGAGGCAGGGAGTTGGTCCCCAACCTCGATCCCATGTTGTTAACGTAACCACCAATTATGATAACCAACATGTGGTACCTTGCTCGCATCCAGCCTATGACCACATGCAAACCAACACAACCAAGTGTCGAGGTCAGTGAAACATGTGGTCTTTGGTCCGCACCCCCGGTTGCATGGTATGCCATGTGACCGATCTAGAGGCGGAAGTTTGGGGCACGAGGTTCGGTTAAACGTCTGAAAATTTTCACTAGAATCAACAAAAATGTCGTCAAACCTGTGCCAGTTTTTCGCTCTGCAATTTTGTCAAGGCTAGAATTCATTGCTAGTTTTGACAGAGGGTCATTTTGCAGGACAATTAGCAAGGAAATGAACAAGGAGGCCTAACTTGGCCATTTTTCAGCCTTTTTGAACCCAAGAAGAGCCTACACAAGGGTTTTTCGGTGTTCTGAATACAATGACATCATTATTTTTATGATTTGAACATTATACGTTGATGTAATTAACATTTTGAGCATATAAATTAAAGGGCCAACGTTGGAAGCTGGACCCGGAGATGTAGCCCAGGAGGGGTGAACTCCCTAATCAAATTGTTGTTTTGTGATGTTGCATGTTGCCTATTTGTCTCTATTAAAATCTACTAAACTTAACTAAATTTACTAAGTTTATGTTTTTTTGCAATTTTGATCCATTTCCCACAAGACATAAAATAGCTTGCAAACTTTTACAAGAAATATTCAATTTTTAATTTTGGATAAGTTTGGTATTAGAGCATGATTGTTTTGAAGGTTTGAAAGTTTTTGCAAGTGTTTTTCTTGAATGATTACAAGGTCTAAATTGATGAGAGGAGAAGGAGTGCTTGAAGAACCAAACCCTCAAATTGGTTCAAGGAGGCCACAAACTCCACCAGTCATGGCATATGAAGAAGGACAAGAGACGATTTCTTAGAATGGGAGAGATTTTAGAAATGATTTCTATGATATGTTTGAGATAAGGTGAAAGTGTTGTATGAAGAGAGAACAACAAGGATGCAAGGAGAAATTTCTAATCAACAAAAAGGTAATGGTGGTGATGGGAGAAAGCCTCCACCTCCACCTCTATATTCACCTTAGTTAGATATCACCATTGATCTTATTATTCTCTTCTTCATTGATTGGTTCACATAGGTCTGAGGCTAGATCGACAAAAGAAGTTCACAAAGGTTCGAAATTACAGGGTCCGAAGCTCACATCTGTTTTTAGGGTTTTGGGTTATAGTCGTTGGCTCATCAAAGGATAAATTCGAATGCAATTGCTAACTTGCAGGCTTAAGGGAGAAACTATAAGCCTTCATTCGCTTGCACAACTCATCCTCCTTGCGACTGGAAAGTTTGACTGAAATTTGTCTATTAACCAAAGTTGACTGCAGTTAGCTGCATATAGGAAAAGTTATCTCTGATATATATTGATGCTAGAAATATTTCTGAATTTTATTGGGTTAGTTTGCTGAATGATATTGTATTGGGCTCATTGTACTCTCAATTGAACATTTTATGACAATCTAATAGAAGAAGAATTTCAAAGGGTTTTCCCCCTTGTGGGGTTTTTCCTTGGTCTTTGACCAAACACGGTGTCTCTTGTTGATGTGTTGATCGTCTCATTTTTCATTGCATTTATTTTTCTATCTTCAATCACTGTTGATGATTGAAAAGATTGATTTCTATTGGAAAGATTGCTAATTGAAGTGTTGAATTGGGCTAAAGTAATTGACACAACATAGAAAAATCTGAAAATTTAACATGGGATCAAAACTAAGGTGAAGTACAAGCCCAAAAGGAGACAAGCATTGATGCAATCATCTTTGGAAAAGTTGAAGGACCCAATCTGGTCAGGTCAAGATGTCTTCCTTCTTCAAGGAAAATGAGAAGTTGGGTGACTAATATAACTTTGGTGCATGGAAAGTCAAGTTGGATATCATAGCTAACAACAATGATGTTTATGATTACATTCAAGGAAAAGTACCTGAGCCTTTGGAGAATGTTTCTGCTGTTGTCAAGAACAAGCACAAGAAAGGTAAGTTAAAAGAAAAACAAATTATAGTTGATGGTTTACAAGATAATTTGCTTGCATATGTTGGAAATTTGAAGAAGCCTAAGGACATGTATGATAAGATAGCTGGCATGTATGAATTCAATAATTTGAATGAAACCATATCCTTAAAACACCAATTCAAAGACACAAAGATGAACAAAGGGGAGTTGGTGTAATCCTACATTATTAGGATATCTCGTCCTATATATCAATTACAAAGACTTTGGGAATCCATGTCTGATATGGAATTGGTGATTGAGACTCTAAGAGGTTTCCCTCCTATTTGGGAAACCTTCATTACTAATATAAGCATCAACAATACCCTCCTGTCATTTGATGAAATTGTTGGAAATCTCACTTAAGAAGAATCAAGGATGATATCAAGAGGAAGGATTCAAAAGCATGAAGAGGGAGAGTCTGCTGCATTCCTTACTCAAAACAAGAAGAAGAAAGGAAAAGCAAGTCCATCAAATTCAAGAAATCCTCCACCTCGAGATGTAAAGAGAATGAATGATAGATCATCATCTCACGCTAAATGCTACAATTGTCACAAGAAGGGTAATTATGCTCGAGATTGTCCCGAGAAGAACAATGGTCCACGCTACAACACTAGAAGTAAGAAAAACAAGTTTGATGATCGAAGAAGAAGAGAAGACCGAAGGGATGATCGCAATGGAAGAGATGGAAGAAGAAAAAGAGATGCTTCTAGTGACCACGAAGAAGATTTCCGTCCCCAAAATAAGTCAAGATTCTCCATGTATGAAAGTAATGTTGCAAATCAATATGAATACATTCTTATTTCTACCCTTACTAGTTGTTCATATCCTCCAAATTTGTGGGATAGTTGGTTGGTTGATAGTGGGGACACTCATCACTTCTCTGGATATAAGGAATTTCTCTCTAATTTGGTAGAGAGGGAGTCAAATTTGAAAATTATTCCTATTGGGTCACCTATGAGAGATTCATTCACATTGGGATCAACATATGAAGGACTCTACATGGTTACTGGAAGATGTATTCTAGTGTTGGTCCATGATACTAATCATCTAAGTGAGCTATGGCACTGAATATTGTCCCATCTACATTATGATGCTCTTCGGAAGTTGGCTCAACATAATGGAGTATGTCTAGGTTTTTCTAGTAGAAAGAAGACAAGGGGACCATTCCCCTCTAGTGAGAACAAGACAAATAACATCCTCCATCTCATTCACTCTGACATATGTGGTTCAATGCCTATGCATTATATTGGTGGCCTATCTACTACATCACCTTGATTGATGACTTCTCAAGAAATACATGGATATATTATTTGAAGCACGAGGATGAAGCCTTTGAAATATTCAAGGAGTTCAAAGCTTTGATTGAAATTCAAACAGGGAAGAAAATTGAAATATTCATGTCTGACAATGGTGGAGAGTACACATCAAAGGAGTTCATTGATTTTTGCAAGAAGGAAGGTATCAAGAAAGAGACATTTGTGCCCTATACTCTCGAACAAAATGGAGTGGCTGAAAGAAAGAACAAGTCCATTATAGAAGCTGCACGTGCCATGCTCCATGATCAAAAGTTGCCAAAATTCCTTTGGGGAGAATTAATGAATGTTGTCATATATCTTCAAAATAGGGTGCCTCATCAAGAATTAGACAAAAAGACCATCGAAGAAGTATTCACAGGTGTCAACCTGATGTTGGTCATCTCCGTATCTTTGGTTGCCTCGTATACTTTCATGTGTTGAATGACAAAAGAAACAAGTTGGAGGCCATGGGAAGAAAATGTGTATATGTTGGAGATTGTGAAAATTCTAAAGGTTTTAGAATATATATTCCCGGTCAAACGAAGGATGAGATTCGCAGGGATGTAACATTTGATGAAGATGATGCCCTTGGGAAAGCAAGAGACCTTCCTCCGCCTCCTCCTGAGAAAAATGATGATATGGATATTTTATATGGTCCTTATATTCCTGAATATGAGATAGATATTGTTGATGATCCCATGGAGCCCATGGATCCCTTAGATCCTCCTCCATGTGATCCTCCTGCCAGGATGATGCCACTTTGGCTTTGAGACACATTACAAGATAATGAGAGATGAGCTCCCGTTCGAAGATCATTTAGAGAAAGGAAGAAGCCATGTATATACCAGGGATATGTTGCAGCCATGAGCACTATGATTCAAGCCGAACCTCCCACCTTTGAAGAAGACATGAAGGAACAAGTTTGGAAATATGCTATGGACGAAGAATATGAATCAATCATGAATAATGACGTATGGGATTTTGTGTCGAGACCAAAGGGGAAATCGATGGTGACTTCAAAGTGGCTATTCAAGATCAAGCATGGAGTTGATGGTAGCATTGAGAAATATAAAACAAGTTTTGTGGCTCGAGGATTCTACCAGAAAGAGGGAGAAGATTATGATTATATATTTGCACCTATGGCTCTATTAGAACCATTTTTTCGATAGTTTCCCTTGCCGCACGTCAAAGATGGACCATCCATCAGATGGATGTGAAGACAACATTCCTTCATGGCATGTTACAAGAAGAAGTGTACATTGAGAAACCACGAAGATTTGAAGTAGAGGATCGAAAGACACATATTTGTAGGTTGAAGAAGACATTGTATGGTTTGAAGCAATCCCCTAAAGCATGGTACGCTTGGATAGACAATTATTTGATTAAGGTGGGATTCACAAGAAAAAATGTCGATCCTATTTCCATCATGATGAAAGGAATGCAGTATGAAGCCATCAGGGCAAGGTAAAGAAAAAGGGTTTCGATGGTTAAAGAGTTTTATTTGTGAACAATTTTTCTTTTTACTCTGTCTCATTAAAATTTTGCAGTGCTTTCCCGACAATGAATTTTGGGTCCCATTTCTGGGCAATTGAAGTCAAATCTAAAAAAATTGGAACATGGGTTTTTTGCAGAATGATCTCGATTGGGTTTCGCGCGGGAATTTTTGCGAAAATTGTGAGAAAATATGGAGATTTTGCTAGCTTCCTGTAGAGTATATGTTTAGTGCAGTTTTCTGCAAAACACCTGACCAAAATTTTTCATTCTGCATACCTGAGCAGCCAACCTTCTTGGAAACTGCACCAGCAAATGGTCCAAACATTCTTGTGCAAATCAAGAGATGGGTTACTGAGCGGCTTGAAATATTCTTAAGCAAATTATGCCCCTTTCTGGGTATTGACTGAAACATCATGGTACGCCAGAGAATGGTGTATGCTTATTTCACTCTATGGGGATTCCTGTCAGTTGCAATGTTCTTTTATGCAATATTTCCAGCTTTAAATCTGTTAAGTGGCAAATCATTCTTGCCCAGGATTTCGAATCCCGCCTTCGCAATCGCAGTTGCACTGTTCATTCCAATCTATGGCTTTAAGCTGTTCAAATTTCTTCGCATGGGCGGTTCTGTAAGAGAATGGTGAAATGACCAAAGGATGTTGGAGTTAATGCTCACATTCCATATTTGAGGAGTTGGTTTGTGATGGTTGAGAAATTCCCTCAACCATTCTCTCTAAATTAGGAATAAGTTGGATCTGAAAAACTCTATTTAATAGAGTGATCTGAATGTAATATGTGTGTGAGTGTGATTGCACATACACCATTTGTGCATAATATATGATTGAGTTTCTGTGATTGTGTGATTTTAGCTGTTTTTATCATGGTATCGGAGCTTAAGATCAGAGTCCAATAGAGAGCTACAATCTTAAAGGACTTCCAGACGCGTCATCCATAAACCTGTGTTCTTTGGGAGGTGATGTAGACAGATTTGACCTCGGGTCATATGCAAGGCTTCTGATATGATCTCTCGTTAAAGTGCCAGCTGCGTTGTGACCCTGCCGTATTGAGGTTTCGAAAGTATCAGATTGGTGCCTGACAGGAAGAAACTGAAGCTCTCGCAGTTCCACATTCAACCAATTAGCTGCTTTCTCATGAAGCCTACTGGAATCGAATTGTATTCCTGACGATGAATGCCCAGACCTGGTGGCACTGAGAGTATCGTTGGAGCTCCTGGTTCCGGCTGTTAGAGATGGCAGGCTCGGCTGATTGATGCAGAATCCAAAAGCTGCTCTCTCTTTCACTGTAATGCAAGTGTCTTGGTGTTCGATGAAGCTCTCGACCCTCGAGAAGACTCTACCACAGTCACATGAATGACCTCTTGTTCCACAGGTCTTGAGATGTCCTTTGTAATCAGTTTGGAATCTGATCGAAAGAGGTGAGGAACGCACGGTCTTTTCTGAAGCCTGTAAATTCATTTTTTTCACTCCATTTTAGAAAAGGTATTCTCTTTTATCATGGAGTTTTTGGTGTTAGACAAATTCAGTGGTTTGAATTTTCCCTCATGGAAAGTAAAAATACAACTGCAATTAATGAATAAAAACTTGTGGGGAATAGTGAATGGTTCAGAAGCAGCACCTACAGATGCCAAAGAGTTATTTGAATGGAAAAATAGAGATGACAAAGCTAAGTCTATTATTGGACTTGCTCTTTCTGATTCGCAATTACATCATGTAGATCTTACTAAAACATCAAAGGAAATATGGGAACATTTGGCTCAATTGTTTGGTGTAAAATCTACAAACGCAAAATTTTCCCTAAAGCTGCAATTGTTTAGTCTGAAAATGAATGAGGAGACATCTATGTCGAGTCATATAAATAATTTAATGTCTCTTTTAAGACAATTAACTGAAGCTGGGACACAGGTGGAGGATGAAGATGCTAAAGCTGTATTATTAAATAGTCTTCCTTCAAGTTATAGTAATGTTGTTTTTACTTTGAGTCAAATATCTACACAAACATTGCAGCTATAATATTCACCCTTTTGAAATAACTAGCAGTTCAACTATGTGTCTGATGCCAGTACTTAGAGATCAAGTAGCAGTATGGCTCAATATGGATGGTTGTCCAGATAGTATGGCAGTTGCGGATCTAGGGAAGGATCCCTCATTAGTGGTAGACGTGGAAGTGGTTTCCTAATGAGGTTATGCGACAGATTGGGATGCTGTCCAGTAATTGACTTCGGGAGGTCCTTGATTCGGGAGTTGAGGAAGAGAACTCAGGAATCCAACTTGCCAACTACACCTTTCCGAGGGTTACGAGGCAACTTGATGGAGCATCTACTGTTAAGTTTGATTATTTTGTTATTTTTATGTAATGTAATCATTAAGGGGGGATGTTGGAGTTAATGCTCACATTCCATATTTGAGGAGTTGGTTTGTGATGGTTGAGAAATTCCCTCAACCACTCTCTCTAAATTAGGAATAAGTTGGATCTGAAAAACTCTATTTAATAGAGTGATCTGAATGTAATATGTGTGTGAGTGTGATTGCACATACACCATTTGTGCATAATATATGATTGAGTTTCTGTGATTGTGTGATTTTAGCTGTTTTTATCAAAGGATGTGGCTGATCCAGTGTTTATCTCCATTTTTACTGGCCACGTTCGACTTTTTACTGAAGTTACTAAGTGTTTCTGAGACAGTTTTTGTGGTTACCCGCAAGGGAACTGGTGACAAGGATGATTCTTGTGAGAGTGACTTCACATTTGATTCCTCATCATTATTCAAACAACAATGATATTTATAAACATGACAACCATTGTTTCTGGATCTATAATTTTTATAGCTGGAAGATATCATATATATATAGGAATAAGCTATTTGCAGAGTACTGTTGCAGTTTATGAGTGGTGATAAATCTGTGGCCATTTGTCAAGGGAACTTAGTGAGGTTTGCCAACACTAGCTAATTATGCAATTAATATCTCCAAGGAATGGAGTATTTGCATAAAACCAATCATTCATTATTAAGATTTTAAAGCAACCAATCTACTAACCGACATGACATGAACTGTGTTGTTAAGGTTGTAGATTTTGTAGTTGATTGGTTTCTGACACAAAATGTACTAAAAGCTAAGGGAACATTTGGATTATTTGGATGGATGACAGGTCTTTTATTTAAGGCTCACGGGCAATATGTAAAAGCCAAACACCACTTTGCAAGCATGCTTCAGTTCGAGGAATCTCTTCTTTGTTGGGTGTTGATGGAGTGTAATTATTAGGCAATATGACAATGAAGATAGAATATTCAATTCTTTATGGATTTTAGAGAAGTATCATGTTGTTGATGTGCTTATGAAAGAAAAATCTATGACCAAGATTCAATGTCTCAAAAGAGGAATTTGTGGTCATAATTAAGAAGGAGAAATTGCAACATATCAAGAATGGCTGGAACTCAGTACTGGATTTCCAAGGAAAAGATCAACCTATCTACATTTATGTTGGGAAATTTGTTGAACTACGATCAGTTAAATATAGTGTAAGCAAATATTTCAGTAAACAATGGTAAATTTAAGCGGCATTCAAAGGTAATTAGTAAGGAAATGAGGTCGACCTTCTTTAGTATTATCAGACATTAATTGAGTATTCAATTATTCCAAGGGACAAGGCATCTAGATCAACATTTAAAATTTTCAAAGAAGAAGTGGCATATTTTAAGTTTACTATATATCAGATCCAAATTTCATGGCAAAGAATTAACTACAGATTTAAAAAAAATGCAGGTTTTCAGGAAAAGTTCAAACAAATTCAGATTGGAAGGAAAAATATCAATAGTAAAAGGATTGTTTTCGGATTTATAGGCAAATTTCTTTCTATTAATTCCAAATTTCTGGCAGAGTATCTAGAAATTATTTTATTTTTAGTATATTGTTTAGGATATTATTCCAGAAATATTGTAACAAGTTAGAGATATATTTTTCTATATATTTGATCATTTGTAATAAACAAACGTTGGCTTTTGATGCCAAAACCCTTCAGCTCTGTAAAACTTCTATTATAGAATTACTAATCAAAGCCTTTCGACTCCAGTTTATGAAAGAATTTGTGTTTCTAGTATGTTTTTCTAGTGTTTCCATAACTTGTTTTCTGCACATGTTCAAAGTATTATAGGAGATATGGGTAAGAATAGATTGAGATTCAATCTATCTAAAATCCCCTCTAAATTTATAATCATTTAAAGAGATTAGTATACTGGACTGTCTGTCTGAGGTAGCTCTTCTTTGAACTAGTTATTGTTTGTCCCTCTATCTTCTCCTGAATGTGTTTTGTTGGGCTATAGAAGTATTCTACACACATCCAATTTTGCCTGGTTAATTAAGTATTCTATCACACTCCTTAATTATCAAGAATCTCTTTATATTCTTTTTTAAAATTCTTTAAAAGTTAAGCTCTTCTATCAGGTTGGGAGATGACACTTTGAGAAAGGACTCTGCAAGAGAGAGATTTATTCATGAACATGAATTGTGCAATCATTAGAAACCACCCCATTAAATCCCGAATCTGGCCATTGTGCTTCATAGGTTGCTGTTCAGTGACAGGTGAACAACGTTAAACAAAGCCTCATAACAATTGAGGGATCCCCCTATAGTTCAAGGGCCAACTTGATCCTAAAAACTGGTCCAATTGGTTTCCTGGCACAATTTTTGCAGCCAAGGACTGCCTACGAGAAACACGTACAACGAACATGTAGTGAGCCCTTGATTAATGAGTGTAAGAGGGAGATAGCCTCAAAATTCTAGATGAATGACCTTGGACTCATGCACTAATTTATAGGACTTGAGGTGTGGGAAAGGCCCAGTGAGATTTTCCTTTCACAAGGAAAATATGTTGTGAAGTTGTTGGAGAGATTTGAAATGAATGCAAGCCCCTACCCACACTGATGGAAATGAACTTCAATAAGTTATGTGGAGAGGATACAACACCCGAATTGGCTAATCCATGTGAGTATAGACAATTGATTGGGGCTCTGATGTTCCTAGTGAATATCCATTCAGACATATGCTACGCAGTGAATATGTTGATTCAATTCAGGACCGAGCCTCTTTATGCACATTGGATCACTGCCAAAGACATTTTGATATATTCTGCCTAAGATGTTCGAATTCCTGGATACACAGAAGCTGACTGGGTAGGAAATGTTGTCGACAGGAAGATTACATATGGATGTTGTTTAGCCTTGGATCTTACATGATATCTTGGATGAGAAGGAAGCAGAAGTCTATAGCATTGAGTACCACAGAGGCAAAGTACATTGCCACTAACATGGCTAGCTACGAAGCAGTTTGGTTGAGGAAGCTCTTTGGAGAGCTATTTAAGCAGGTCCTAGACACTACAATGATATACTGCAAAAACATGAGTGGGCTCCGTATGGTAGAGAATCCATTTTTTCATGACAAGTCCAAGAACGTAGAGATTCGATATCACTTCATTCGAGACATGGTGTAGAGAGGAGCCGTTAGATTCCATCACATGTCGACATATGAGTAGATTGCAAATATTCTCATCAAGGCTTTTCCAAAAGGGAAGTTCTTTGTCTTTATAGAGAAGCTTGGACTAATGGATGTGACCCCTCCTGATAAGGGGCATCACTGATCGAGAATACTGAGCCAAATATTCCCCCCTGTCTGAGTTCCCAGGGTGAGCAATTGAGATGAAGGGCTCCTAGGGTTGAGGGATCTCTAGACAATAGGGTCGTAGATGTTGCTCCCCTATCTGTTACCCATATGGTTGGAGATGTTCCTCCCCTATCTTGGTATTTGCAGAGTATACCCTAGTTGGCATTATACCCATAAGATGGGCTTGTGGGGAATACTACTCCTCGTCTAGACAATGAGTTGAAAGTGTACTTGGTGCTGTACAACCCAAGCTAATTATGATGCAGGTGTTCTACCACATGACTCTTGAGATTCATTGTTGGGAAGATCAATGGGAAATAATATGGGTTGAGATGTGCTCCCCTATATCACCTATTGCTCGATATGGGGTTGTATAAGTTTAGCTTCCCAATGAGGTTCCAGGTTGAGATATGCTCCCTAATGTGGTTTTAGGTTGAGATGTCCTCCTTGATATTATTTTCAGATTGAGATGTACTCTCCGACGATGTAGATGGGGGTATCTTTAGCTCCCTGATGATTCTTCTTCTTTATATTTGAGAATGTTTCAATAGATATATTTGAGCAGAGATGGGATGTGATATGACGACAATATATACATGACATGATGCAGGGTGGAATTCCCCCTAGTTGTGAGGGAGTGTTAAAATTAGAAACTACGACCACATACCACTTTTGACAACTCATTTTATGAAGATGATGATTGCACTGAATTCATCTTTTTGAGAGGATAAAAATTGACCTAAAGAGCATCAAATTTGGATAAGGGAAAGTGTAGTTATGAAGAAAAACCCACATATGCACATTTGGACAGGTCGGCTCTAATGGTAAATTGGTCACCCTTGGAAGCCTATAAATACAAGTGACCTCAAGCTCATTTGTACATCACCAAGCATATTTTTCTTCTCTTATTCATTGATTGGTACACACAGGTCCGAGGGCAGGTCAGAAAAAGAAGTTCGCAAAGGTTCGAAGCTCACTAGCTTGCAAACTCAAGGGAGTGACTGGAAGCCTTCAATCACTCGCACAACTCCTCCTCCTTGCAACTGGAAAGTTTGATTGAAATTGACCGTTGATTGAAGTTGACCGCAAAGAGGAAAAATTGTCTCTAATATATATTAATGCTTGAAACATTTCTGAATGTTATTGGGTTATTTTTCTGAATGATATTGTATTGGGCTCATTTTACTCTCTGCTGAATATTTTATGACAATCTAATAGAGTAAGATTTTCAAAGGGTTTTCCCCCTTGTGGGGTTTTCCCCTGGTCTTTTACCAAACCTGGTGCCTCTTGTTGATGTGTTGATTGTCTCCTTTGTCTTTGCATTTTTTATTCTATCTTCAATTACTATTGATGATTGAAAAGATTAATTTCTATTGGAAATAATGCTAATTGAAGTGTTGAATTGGGCTAAGTAATTGATACAACATAGAACAATCTGAAAATTTAACACAAAAAGCAATTATGGATTGGCCAAATTTTAGATAAGCTAAAGGTCAGAGTGTCCAAATTTACACACAAGAATTTAGAAGAAGAGATTTAATAATGGGTGTTGATTTGTCTTCACAAGAAACTCTCCTTAAATACATAGGTGGATTACATAGTTATTTTAGACATACTATACTTATGTTTAATCCCACCAATGTAGCTGGAGTATGTGTTCAAGCAACTCATTTAGAATCAAGAGGCAAGAATGTTCCTCAAGAGACTAGAAATAAACCTTCCAAATTTGGAGACAAAGGAAAAGGGAAGTTTATAGGCAAAGGAAAAAAGAATGCTACAATCAAGAAAGAGGGAGAGAAGCTTACCTGTAAACATTTCTCAAAAGAAGGCCATGATGAAGATGATTGTTGGAAATTACATCCAAAAATGAGACCAAAGAAGTTCAATAACAAGGGGAAACAAAAGACTACTGCTACAACTCAACAAGATCTAGGATTTAATTCAGGTGATGAAACCAAAATCACAACCATGGGAATAAAAGGTAAATATTCTAACTCTAGTACTAGTTCTTCTATTAAGCCTATTGAGTCTCAAAATGATAAAGAAAGAAGTGAGCTTTTTCATATGAGGGTCATTACAAAACATAGAATAGTTGATACATTGTTTTATAATGGATCCCAAGTCAATATTATCTCTGAGGAAATTGTCAAGAAACTAAATTTAGGAATTACACCTCATACTAAACCTTACCCTTTGGGTTGGGTATGTGATGATTCCAAATTACAAGTGACAAGAAAATGTAAACTCAAATTCGCCATCGCTTTTAATTTTATAGATGAGGTAGAGCTTCATGTTGTACCACTTGATATTTGTTGGATTGTTTTAAGGAGTCCATACTTGTATGATTGAAAATCCATATTATATCATCATGAGAAAAATTATCATATTTTTGAAGATGGAGTTGAGTATATTGTTATAGCACATCACAAGAAGATGAAATTATCTCTTATTAGTGTTGGTCAGATGAAAAGACTTGTAAATGCTAGTAAGAATTTTTTGTTGTTGATGATTAAAGTTAAAGATAATAGAGTTCAGGCTTCTGTGATCCATATCAATTTAAAGAGAAATTTTTCGGCGAAAATCACAAGGAATATCATTTGTCGACGCATTTCGAACCAACCAGTGTGGTTCATCGTCAGGACAACTTGTCCTGACGATGAACCACACTGGTTGGTTCGAAACGCGTCGACAAATGATATTCCTTGTGATTTTCGCCAAAAAATTTCTCTATAAAGTTAAAGATACTGTCGAATCATAAGCTTCCACAAAACATGATTAAAAAATCATGCATGATTTGGTGGAAGTTATTAACACTTACGAAAATATGTTTCAGGAACCTGAAGGGTTGCCTCCAAAAGGAGGAATCCAACATGAGATTCACTGGCAACATGATGCACCACTTCCAAGTATTGGCATGTACAAAATGTCAGTTTTGGAGAATGAAGAAATCAAGAAGAAAATTTAAGAGCTGCTTGAAAAAGGGGTCATCAGGCCTAGCACATATCATTGTGGGTATCCTATTTCTTGGTTCCAAATAAAGATGGTACATGGCACATGTGTGTGGATTTTAGAGCTCTGAACAAGAACATAGTAAGGAATTGTTATCCTGTCCCTCACATTTATGATTTGCTAGATGAGTTAAATGAATATGTTTACTTTACTAAGTTAGTTTTGAGAAGCGATTATCATAAGATAAGGATTGCTGAAGATGCTATTTGGAAAACTAATTTCAAGACAAAACAAGGTTTATTTGAATGGTTAGTTATGCCATTTTGGATTTGTAATGCACCTGCAACATTCATGAGAGTTATGAATGATGTGTTGAGACCATTCCTTGACTATTTTGTCATAGTCTACTTAGATGATATTTTGATCTTCAGTAAGACTTGTGAAGAGCATGTCAAGCATGTGAAACACATTTTAGATGTCTTGAAAAAGGGAAAGTTGTATTTGAATATGTCTAAGTGTGAATTTGGGAAAACCTCTTTGGTTTATTTGGGTCATATAATTGTAGGAGGGGGTGAATTTAATATTGATCCTTAAAAAGTTGAACTCATTGTGAATTGGCCAAAACCCAACAATGTAACAAAAATTGGGAGTTTTTTTGGGAGCAACCCAATATTGGAGAAAATTTATTGTTAAGTTCTCACTCATTGCAACACCATTACATAATTTGATAAGTGTGAAACATGTCTTTTAGTGGGGAGGAAAGCAACAAAAATCATTTAACACTTTGAAAGATAAAATTAGTACAACACCAGTTCTAACACTTCCAAATATTAAGCAAATATTTGAGATTCAAACTGATGCAAACGATTATGCTATGAGAACAGTGTTGATGCAACATGGTAAACCTATTTGATATCATTCTGAAACCTTTACAAATGAAATAATTAACTATCCAACTTATGATAAATAGTTGTACGATTTGGTACAAAGTATGAAGAATTGGAAGCATTATTTGATGGGTAAAGAAACGATTATTCATACTGACCATCAATCTTTGAAATATTTACAATCGCAAACCAAGCTAAACCAAGCTAGACATTCCAAGTGGATGGGATTCCTACAACAATTTCATTTGGTAATGAGGTACAAGAAAGGAATATACAACAAAGTTTTTGATATGTTATCAAGTCCTATTGTTAATGCATTTGTTATATTGAAAAATACACTCAAGATAAATATTTTAAAGATGTTTATGCAACTTTGATCGAAGGAAATCATGTTGAAGAGATGGATTATCATGTTCATAACAAGTTGCAGTATCACCTTGGAAAGTTACATGTTCCAAGGGTGAAAGAGTCAATGTCATAATGGAATCCCACACTACTCTTGTTGCTGGTCACTTCGGTGTAGGCAAAACAATTGCTCAAATTCATATGTATTGCTATTGGCTTTGCACAAATGAAACTCATTCAAAATATGTAAGAGGATGTAACATGTGTGCTAATAGCAAACTTAGAAATAGGAAATTGGATTTGTACAATCCACTTCCTATTCCTTCTCGTCCTTGGGAAAGTATTTATTTGGATTTTGTAGGGGGACTACCAATGCCTAGGAAAGGTCATGATTATCTATATGTTATTGTGGATCGTTTCAACAAAATGTGTGTGTTGATTTCATGTAAGAAACATGTTACAGTTGAACAGACCACAAATATGTACTTCCAAAATGTATGGGTTCACTTTGGGTTACCCACTTCTATTATTTTTGATCAAGACTATTGATTTGTTGGGAAGTTTTGGTCAAATTTACGAGAACTCATGGACACGAAGTTGAAGAAGAGCACCGTATTTCATCCGAAAACCGACGACCAGACATAAGTAGTGAACATAACAATAGTACATCTCCTTCAAGGATATTGTGGTAAGCATCCTAAACATTGGGATGAGCATTTGAATTACATCCAATATGCCTACAGTCGTGCTAAGCACTCATTTATGTACGTATTTCCAATTGAATCTTGTTTGTGTTATTTTCCAAAGTCTCCTTTGGATTTCATCTTTGGTAAAGATATTTCAGTAGATGGACATAGTGATGTGGACAAAGCCAAACATTTCATCGAACAAATTCAGCTAGTGCATTAAAGAGTACAAGAGTAGCTAGAGAAAAGCGAAGCCAAGTACAAATCTGTTGGGTCCCCATAATATCAAGGAGTCTAACATGTGTGCGAGTCGACGGGTTTGAAAACCTGCGAGGTGCAAGGAAGCTGACGGGTGAGATCCCCTCTCTGGGGGGGTGCATCGTCGATTGACCTTGAGCTTATGCGAAGGGTTCGAGTGCGAGCACACCTGTTGGGACCCGAAAGATGGTGAACTATGTCTGAGCAGGGCGAAGCCAGAGGAAACTCTGGTGGAGGCTCGTAGCGATACTGATGTGGAAATCATTCGTCTGACTTGGGTATAGGGGCGAAAGACTAATCGAACCATCTAGTAGCTAGTTTCCTCCGAAGTTTCCCTCAGGATAGCTGGATCTCACGCGAGAGTTTTATCGGGTAAAGCAAATGATTAGAGGCATCGGGGGCGTAACTCCCTCGACGTATTCTCAAACTTTAAATAGGTAAGAGGGTGCAACTGCTCCATTGAGCCGCGCCGTGGAATCGAGAGCTCCAAGTGGGCCATTTTTGGTAAGCAAAACTGGCGATGCGCGATGTGGAAGCATTGTTGTGCGCCATTTCTATTATCCAACCAGATTGGATAAATGAAGCAAGGGAGGAGTGGAAGAATGAAGAAGAAGTGTGGGAACTTATTCGAAAGTTACAACAAGATTCCAGTACGTCTGATACATTTAGTTGGCAAAATGATTCGTTATGGTACAAATATCGCTTATACCTCTGTAAGAATTCCCAGCTAAAACAAAAGATTCTTATGGAATTGCACACTTCTCGCTTAGGAGGGCACTCAGGATTTTTAAAAACTTACCACAGGGTTAAGAAGGATTTTTTTTGGGATGGCCTTAAATCAGATATTCAAAAGTTTGTGGTGGAATGTTTGGTTTTCCAACAAAATAAAGTTGAAACAATTAAGACACCCGGTCTATTACAACCTTTATCCATTCCAAGCCAACATTGGGAGGAGGTTTCAATGGATTTTATCACAGGTTTACCCAAGTCTGAGGGAAAGAGTGTCATCATGGTGGTAGTTGACAGACTTACCAAGTATGCACAGTACAGTTTCTACTGCATTTATGGAAACAATTCAAAAGCTAGATGGAAACCCAAAGATTATTGTAAGTGACAGAGATCCCATTTTCACTGGAAATTTTTGGACATAATTATTTTCTTGTCTTGGTACTCAGTTAGCTCATAGCTCATCTTATCATCCTCAATCTGATGGGAAAACTGAGATAGTAAACAAATGTTTGGAAGGATATCTTCGTTGCTTTGTATCTGATAAACAGACACAATGGATCAAATGGTTGCCTCTGGCTGAATGGTGGTATAACACTTCCTTCCATACAACAACAAGAATGGCCCCATTTATGGCACTTTATGGGTATCAACCACCATCCATCACATCATATTTAAGAGAAAATTCTAAGGTTCAGGCATTGGAACATCACATTGAACATCAACAAAAAGTCCTCCAACTCTTAAAGGTTAACCTCATGTTGGCACATAATAGAATGAAACAACAGGCAGATCAACATCGCAGTGAAAGAAGTTTTGATGTAGGTGATTGGGTATTCCTACAGCTACAACCATATAAGAAAATGTCCCTCAAGCAAGCTAAGAAGGATAATAAATTATCACAAAAGTATTATGGTTCGTACAAGGTGTTGCAAAATATTGGTACTATGGCATACAAATTGGAGCTTCCTGTAGCTTCTCGATTGCACCCAGTTTTCCATGTTTCATGTTTAAAGAAGGTTGTAGGTGACAAGCTCCCAATTCAAACAATATTGCCAGAACTTGATGAGGAAGGAAAAATTATATTGGAACCGGAAGCAGTCATAGAAACAAGAACTCAACAACTACGAAATCGATCAATTTCAGAGTTGATCCAGGTGGATATTGGTGGCCACCTGCCAAGTCCACCTGGACCCCCACCATTGTCTTTCTCAGCATTTTCAGTTTCCTTAATTGTAGCACAACTTACTATTTTTAGCAGTTTTTCGGGTCCTGAACTTCTGGAGCCGTTTTGAGGCCCTAAACGACGTTTTTTGGGAAATCTGGGGGCAACATGGGTCCATGGACCAACATACCAATGTTGTCCTTCCCAAAGTGGTAGTGCTCGGATAGATCTTTCTAACGAGCTATTGTACGCGTCAAACGGAGATCGTATGCCAAAGTTACGACCCTGGGAAGTTGATGTACCAATTTACCCAAACGGGGCCCACAGTTTGGCGTTTCATCTCCTAGGGTTAGGTTTTGGAATGTTAAGGGTTTTCCATTGTTTCTCAACAATAAATAGGCCTTCGAGCCTCATTGTAACACAGTTCAGAGGCATGTAGCCATCACATCTCTTCTCAGAGATAAGCTACCATCGCCCTAGCTAGTTTATTTCCATTTCTGTTTGTAAGCATATTTCAGTATTTTCCATTAATGAAATGAAGTATTATTTCCGCTGCATCTTTATGTATATGGTTATCTCTGTAATTTGTTGCGTTCCTGTTTAAATCCGGATCAGTGGTATCAGAGCGGTCTGCTTTTTCTCTGTTTTTCTTTGCATGTCCCCAACAAGGTCGGGATATAATGAGTTAGGGCTTGAATTGGTTGAACCTTTGCAAGACCAGCCTCGCAAATCCCGACGGCCTCCCATGGTGGACGAGAAGAAAGATGAGGGGGCAGGAGATCCCATCAAAATCTTGCTCGAAGAAGCGCTCGAGCGACAACGGAACGCGATGATGGACAGCTTTGCGCAGATCCTTCAGCGGCTACCCAGAAGCGGCGCATCGGCTTCCAGCAGCTCCTATGGAAACGCCACACCCTTTAAGGTACAAGTTAATTTTGAAATCCCCATATTCGAGGGTCAGATAGACGCCGATGCCGTAGATAAATGGTTAAATCTGCTAGAGGGTTATTTCTCTGTTCATGAATTTTCGAGTCGGGAAAAGATTGTTTTTGCTCTTCTCAAAGCAGCCCCCCACGTCAAGGACTGGTGGGAAACCTACTGCGAGCAGAAGGATGTAAGTACTGGCTCACTATTTTCAGCCGCACCCACCTGGGATTCGTTCCGGGATGCCATCAAGGAGCAGTACTACCCTGTCGGAAGCTATGAGGATGAATACATAAAGTGGACCACGCTGCGGCAGGGAAGGGACCAAGACGTGCCGGAGTTCACCAATCTTTTCCATACCCTTCGCACAAAGTTGGGTATCAAGGATTCGGAGCAACATTTGATACTCAAATATCGTGGCTGCCTGCACAAGTACATCCAGGAAGAAATACAGTTCCTAAACATCCCCTCGCTCGGCGCAGCATACCGGTATGCCGTCAAGGTCGAGCAGAAGTTTAAACAAAAGAAGCGAGACTTTGGATCTGCGAATCCAAAGCAGGGGAAAGGTGCCCCTAAACCACAGAACAAAGGACAAAGCCAAGGCGGGACAACCCAAGACAACCAGCCGAAGCTGCAAGCAAAGAGCAACGCCGCGAAGCCGAGAAAGGACACTGGAAAATGGTGCGAGTTCCATAAGAGCTCCACTCACAACACAAGTGAGTGTCGGGCCAAGCAGTCACTGGTGGCTGAGCTAAAGGTTTCAGAATCAGATGCATGTTCCGACTCTGAGTCAGAACCCGATAAGGGGTATGAAAAAGGGAAGCAGATCATTGATGCAGATCCCAGCGCCACTGTTGCTACCGCAAAGATCCAGAAAAATGAACCCGAAGATCCAGAGGAGGAGGAGTGTCTCTTCCACTCCCAGATGTGGGTAAAGGGCTCCCCGATACAGTTCATTGTTGATAGCGGGAGTCAAAAGAACCTCATTTCGGCAGAGGTCGTGAAGCGGTTGGGCTTATCGACCACAGCACATCCACAACCATACACCATTGGGTGGCTTCACCAAGGGCGAGATCTTCGCGTGAGCCAGCAGTGTCGCCTTCCATACAACATCAAGCCCTTCACGGATGAGGTATTGTGTGACATTGCTCCCCTTGAAGTTTGTGATGTATTACTAGGACAACCATACTTGTGGAAGCGACATGCTGTGTATGAATCAAGGCCCCGTGCTGTTATTATTACATTGGGAAATAAGTTGTTCAGGATACCAGAGGTAGCACCACCTGCCGCCATCTCTTTGATTACTGCAAAACAATGCAGTAAGATCATTTCCAAAACCAGGAAATTTGTTTTCCTGATGATACGCCCTCAAGGGAAGAAGAAGACAGTGGCCGCGGCCTCCAAACGGGGTCCCTCTGCACGGCAGCTACAGATGGACAAGATTGTGGAGGAGTACGAAGACATCTTCACCTCCCCGGCAGGGGTTCCTCTGCACTGTCAAGTCAAGCACTCCATCGATCTGACCCCAGGTGCGCCGCTACCCAATGGACCAATTTATCGGCGCTCCATTCTGGAGAACAATGAAATCAAGAGGCAGATTCAGGAGCTCCTGCAGAAAGGTCACATCCGTCCGAGTTCTTCGCCCTGTGGGAGCCCGATAGTGTTGGTACAGAAGAAGGATGGGACGTGGAGACTCTGTATTGACTATCGGGCGCTGAACAAGATCACTGTTCGTAATAGGTACCCGATCCCGCGGATTGATGACCTCCTAGACCAACTAAAGGGGGCGAAATATTTCAGCAAGATCGATCTGAAGTCAGGATATCACCAGGTACCAATTGAACCCTCAGATGTGTGGAAGACTGCCTTCAAATCGAAGGAGGGCCTCTTCGAATGGTTGGTCATGCCTTTCGGATTGACGAATGCTCCTGCAACCTTTATGAGGCTAATGGATGACATCTTGCGGCCATTCACCAACTCCTTCGTAGTAGTATACTTGGATGACATTCTGATCTTCAGCCAGAGTTGGGAAGAGCACCTCCACCACATCCGACAGGTTCTCCAAACACTACGGCAACACAAGCTATGCGCCAATTTGGAGAAATGCACTTTTGGCATGACCGAGGTTCAGTATCTGGGATACATCATTGATGAACAGGGGGTGCATGTCGATCCAGCCAAGGTCCAAGTCATTCGGGATTGGCCCTCTCCAACCACTCTAACAGAGCTCCGCAGCTTTCTAGGTCTTGCCAACTTCTACCGCAGGTTTGTGTTGGGATTTTCTCATATTTCTTGGCCCTTGAGTCAAGTCACCAAGGGCGGGGCGAAAGCAAAATTCTTTTGGTCTGAATCTCAACAGAAGGCATTCAGGGAGTTGAAGGATCACCTCTGCACAACACCAGTGCTCGCGTTACCAGATTTACAACAACCATTTGAGGTCGAGACAGATGCCTCTGACTATGCTATTGGGGCAGTCCTTACTCAACATGGACATCCAGTGGCATATCACAGTGAAACACTTTCAGACACAGTCCGGAAGTACCCCACTTATGATAAAGAGATGTATTCCATTGTACAGGCCTGCCGACAATGGAAGCATTACATTTTAGGGAAGGAAACGGTCATCCACACAGACCACCGACCTCTGCAGTTCATACAGACCCAAGGGAAATTGCAGAATGATCGCCATCAGAAGTGGTCTACATACCTGCAACAGTTTCACTTGAATATCAAGTATAAAAAGGGCAGCACCAATAATGTTGCAGATTGCCTCAGTCGACCACCGATCATGGCGCTAACCACCGTGCTCAACTCTTGCGGGCACGAGACTTCTGATTGGCCACTTCTCTACAAAAGCGACCCAGAATTCGGCCACACATACCAGACACTCTTGGAGGGTCGGCAGGTTGCAGATTTTCACCTCCAGGATGCCCTATTATGCCACCTCGGTCACCTCTGTGTTCCTTCAAGCGAGCGTGCCAAGATGATTTGGGAAGCACACTACAGTCGGGCTGCTGGGCATTTCGGGGTCGAGAAAACAGTGGCAGTACTGCAAAACTATTTCTATTGGCCGAATCTTCGACAGGATGTTGGGAAGTACATCCGATCATGTACTGCCTGTGCCATTGCCAAACTGACCATTAAGAAGCAAGGCCTCTATACCCCGTTGCCTACCCCTAGTCGACCTTGGGAATCCATCTCCATGGATTACATGTCAGGCCTTCCTTCCACTAAGCATGGAAATGACTGTGTTTTTGTGGTCGTCGACAGGTTCTCAAAGATGGCCATTATGATGGCCTGCAAGAAGAATATCACAGCAGAAGCCACTGCTAAACTCTTCTTTGAACGAGTGTGGGTGCACTTTGGGATCCCACAGTCTATCATCTCAGATCGGGACAGTCGGTTTCTCAGCACCTTTTGGTCCAGTCTCTGGTCAATGCTGGACACCAAACTCACGAAGTCCACAGCCTTCCATCCTCAAACTGATGGCCAGACAGAGGTTGTCAATAGGATGATTGTGCACATTCTGCGCATGTATAACTCAAAGCATCCACGCACATGGGACAAGAGCCTCCCCTACGTTCAGCACAGCTACAACCGAGCTCTTCACAGCTCCACTGGCCATAGCCCTTTTCAGGTGGGTTTGGGATTCCAGCCACTATGCCCCATTGATGTGTCCATGCCACTTGCAGCTACTCACATGAATTCAGCTCATGTCCAGTCCGAAACAGATAAGGCCACCAGCTTCATTGAGCGCATCCAACATATTCGCCAGCAGGTCCATGACATTCTTGAGAAATCAAATGCCAAGTACAAGCAGCGACATGATCAACATCGGGTGCCACACAAGTTTCAGGTGGGCGACAAAGTCTGGTTGCATTTGCAAAAGGAACGCCTTACTGGAGCCTATCGAAAATTGAGACCACTCCGATATGGTCCTTACACCATTACTAAGGCTATGGGAGACAATGCATTTGAGCTCAGCATTCCCCCATTCCTTGGCCTGCACCCAGTATTTAATGTGGACCGCCTTCGGCCATACTTTCCACCATTGCTAGACACATCCGACATTGCAGAACAGCTCAAACCCACAGAATTAAATCCAGATTGCATGGAACAAGCTGCAACTGATCGGATCATGGACACACAGATCAAGAACACTCGCCAACAGAATATCCAACTGTATCGAGTTGTCAAAGCGGGCCAACTCCTTCAGCAGGGCAAGTGGCTCACCAGGGAACAAGTTCAGCAGAAGTTTCCTCATCTCATGGAGGAGCTCAACGCAATGGGCACCATTGCTTCCTAAGGGGGGAGGAATGATCCAGGTGGATATTGGTGGCCACCTGCCAAGTCCACCTGGACCCCCACCATTGTCTTTCTCAGCATTTTCAGTTTCCTTAATTGTAGCACAACTTACTATTTTTAGCAGTTTTTCGGGTCCTGAACTTCTGGAGCCGTTTTGAGGCCCTAAACGACGTTTTTTGGGAAATCTGGGGGCAACATGGGTCCATGGACCTATGTTGCCCTTCCCAAAGTGGTAGTGCTCAGATAGATCTTTCTAACGAGCTATTGTACGCGTCAAACGGAGATCGTATGCCAAAGTTACGACCCTGGGAAGTTGATGTACCAATTTACCCAAACGGGGCCCACAGTTTGGCGTTTCATCTCCTAGGGTTAGGTTTTGGAATGTTAAGGGTTTTCCATTGTTTCTCAACAATAAATAGGCCTTCGAGCCTCATTGTAACACAGTTCAGAGGCATGTAGCCATCACATCTCTTCTCAGAGATAAGCTACCATCGCCCTAGCTAGTTTATTTCCATTTCTGTTTGTAAGCATATTTCAGTATTTTCCATTAATGAAATGAAGTATTATTTCCGCTGCATCTTTATGTATATGGTTATCTCTGTAATTTGTTGCGTTCCTGTTTAAATCCGGATCAAGAGTATCTTATCAAGTGGACGAACTTATCTGCTGAAGATTCCACATGGGAGGATGAGAATTTTATGCAGAAGTATCCAGAACTACTCAAGCGTTGAGGACAACACTTTTTTGAAGGAGAGGGGCATGTTGGGTCCCTATAATACTAGTGATTACCCCATTACTATTGTAGTTATACCCCTTATTAATATTGTTGTGCCCCTATTTCCCCCATATTGTTATTGCTGTGCCCCATAGAATCCCTCTATTGTTATTTTTGTGGCTTTATATTATTATTGTTAGGTCGGCTGGATTATATTGTGACTCCTTAGACTCCTATATATAGAAAGGAGGTTTTGTCATTTGAATCATCCAAGAATTGTTCATTTATGTAATGTAAAGGAGGTTGCCCCCTCGAAGAGGCTGAATTCTAAGGCGTTGATCTATCTTTTCTATCTTTTCTTGAGCTGGTTTCATAACAAAATCAAGACATGAAAAACATTAGGTTGATCATGATTTCCAAGTGGGAGATCAAGTTTGGTTGTATATAAACAAGGAAATACTTCAAGGTGAAGATAAAAATCTCAAGACAATCAGATATGGTCCTTTCAAAATCTTGGAGAAGATTGGTAACAATGCTTTTTGGTTATATTTTACACCTTACATGCAAATTTATTCTATTGTGAATGTGGAAAAATTGAGATTTTATGAGCCTCCAATGGTTGATGATAAAGAAGAGAATGTTCAGATTCCATATAGAAAATATTTTTCTCCTAAATATTTAAATGCGTTGCAGGAAGACTCAATTCTTGATAAGAGGATTAAGACTTCACATAGAGGCAACATGGAGTATCTTCAAGTGGGACTCAAAGGTACCAATTCAAGTGAAGCAAGGTGGATTGAGATCGGAAAAGTGAGGGAGATGTATCCTCACCTGTTGAGTAAAAGAAGACTTTTTATGGTCCCAAAGCTTCAAGTGGGGATGAATTATCTAGAGGATAAAAAATATGCTCAAAAATCAAAGCGCTCAAAATCTCTTGAAACTAGTTCCAAATCATATATCTCATCATTCTAATTCCAACGATGCTTGAATTTCATTAATCCGACACCATATGTGAAAGTTATTGCGTTATGGAATTTTTGGCAAATAACTAAAAAGTCAACTTGTAGGGTTGACTGGGTAGCTAATTGGGTAGGTCATACAATGATGTGGTGCTGATGTTAGTAGGTGACTATGCAGTATGATGGTCATACAGACTAATCACGTGCTGACATGTGATATGATTGTACATGGAGATTGACAATTCCTATTTGTTGGTGAAGTTGGTTTTGGCCAATTGGAGGATGCCACATGGCCCCATGTGAGGGAACCACATGGCCCTCGAACGACATGAAAAATTATGGTTTGGGGACTAACCGACCTAGGCAGGGTTCGATCGTGTGACCTTTGATAGACTAACCATCACTCCATTGCCGCGTCATTTTGTTTCTTATTATATATAGGCCCAATAGTTTGTGATGGCGCAATGGGGGGAGGGTCAGGCCGGTGGGCTCGCCCAACCTGCCCAACCCATGGTCATATTACACAATGTAGAACTGTGGTGAAAGGCGGAGGGGAGGACACGTGGCCCTAGCCCCGAGACATATGGATATACCCATGATCAAGAGCTAAGGCAAAGGGGTGGGGAGTTGGCCCCTAGCCCCAGTCCCATGTTGTTAACGTAACCAATGACTATGATAATAGGAGGGGCGGGCACGTGGCACCTTTCCCACGCCCAACCCATGACCACATGCTAACCAACACGACCAAGTGCTGGGGCTAGTGGAGTGTGTGGCCTCTAGCCCGCACTATGGTTGCATGGTATGCCATGTGAACAACTTGGAGGTAGAAATTTGGGGTGCGAGTGTTAGGTCCCTATACTACTAGTGTAACCCCTTATTGTTATTAGTGCAACCCACTTATTATATTGTTGTTTCCCATAGAAGCCCACTATTGTTATTGTTGTGCCCTTACATTATTATTGTTATGTCGGATCTAATTACATTATGACCCCTTAGACTCCTATATATAGAAAGGAGGTCTTGTCATTTGTATCATTGAAGAATTTTTTATTTGTGTAATGTAAAGGATGTTGCCCCCTCGAAGGGGCTGAATTCTAAGGTGTTGATCTTTCTTTTCTATCTTTTTGTGAGATGGTTTCATAACATTTGGTATAAGAGCTTTGAATTTTAGGGCTTCGCTGCTCCAAACAGAACATTGTGGCATTTTCGATATAACTTTTTTTATACGAAGCTGTAGAAGCTAAAAAAAAACCCATTTGAGCCAAAATTGTTCTGAACCTTGGGTCCGAATTTCAAATCTTTTCTCGCTATATTTTTGGAGATATGATCTAAGGAAGTTAGGGTTTTTGCAAGATCCAGAATTCCATCTCAAATAGGTCATCATGGCATTGTCGCTATAATTTGTTTTCTACGAAGGTTCAGACTTTGAAATTAAAAACCATTTGAGCCAAAATCGTGGTAAAGCTCGAGACCGAATTTTAGATCTTGTTTCGCTATATTTTCAGAGATATAGTCCAAGAAATTTAAGGTTTCTACAAGCTTCTGAATTACATCCCAAACAAATCCGAAGGTCGAAACAGTAACACTTGGCACTTCGTACAAGTTCACTCTACTGAAAAAATATATAAGCAGGGCATCTTGGGAGATTGGGTATAAATCTTTCTTGGAGAATCCAATTTCAATCAAACTGGTGGCATTGGAAAGAGGACACATAGGGTTACTGCAGGTCACCATTTCTGACCTTGGAGATCCGAAATTACAGAGCTACAATCATTTCAAGATCGAGATCCTAAAATCAAGAAAAAGCGATATGAGAAAGTTTGATGGAAAGCATCCGGTAAATTGGTTACTACAGATGGAACAATATTTTGATCTACATGATGTACAACTATTACAAAAGGTATGTATTGCATCTTCATATTGAGAATCAAATCAATTTTTATGGTATAAATGGCTTTGCTCTTGTAAACCACTTGTCACCTAGTCAATTTTCATAGAGGAAATGATAACACATTATGAGGATACAAAGAGCAACACCTTCTTTAGCCAATTGATAAATCTTAAACAAAAGGGTTCAATGGCAGAGCACATTGATGACTTCCAAAAATTGAACATAAGGGTAAATGATATTCCAGAGAAGAAAAGGATTGATGTATTCATAGGGACTTTAAAGGATAACATTCAACATGAGGTTCGTCTTTGGGAACCTAATTCATTGGAGAAGGCATTCATTTTAGAAAGAAAAATTGAAAGCAGAATTATGGAAACAAGGAATCCTACCACTCACAACTATAAATATGGAAGTGTTTTTTCTCTTAGCCTTCCAAAACCGACAGGGTTTACACCACAACAATTGGAAGAAAAAAGAGAAAAATGGCTTTGTTACATTTGTGATAGCAAATACACTAGAGGTCATAAGTGTGCGGAGAAGAAATTATTTTACATAGATTGTGAAGAGGAGGAAGAAAATGATCAAGAAACATCAAAAGAAGAGGATATACACCAGGAACCAACCCTAGAGAAAGAAGAAATTAATCCGATCATATCTTGTAAAGCATTGGCAAGAATTACCACTTCTCAAACTCTCAAGATAGAAGGACATATCAAGAAGAAAAAGTTTCAAGAAGTGAAAGATCACATCGGGCATCAAGAAATTGATCTGACCATATATTGTAATGCATTGGCAGGAATTAACACTCCTCAATGTCATAGCATGTGTAAATATCATGAAGAGAGGTACTTTCAATTCAAGCTATTTATATATCAAATGAATGTTCATCAATGTCATATACTTGCAAGGGCTACTGTCATCAAGTTCAATTAGATATTACCGCTCACTATCATACAAGATCAATTTTCATGGGGAACACTGTTGTTGCATATTTTATAGGTTACCACCATGCAAATAGGTTATTGAAGTTAGTTCTAGGTTCGCTTTCATCAAGGTTCATTGTTATAGCAATATTGTCACAACAGAGCTGGCACAATACCACTGTCTTATTTGTCACTGTATTAGTCTTATCACAACTAAAAACCACTGTTAAATGTGTTCACTGTAAATGAAATATATTGAAAAACACAAAAAAATGGTATTTGTGTGTGTTCTAGTAGGATTCCAAAAACTTGATGATAAGGAGAAGTTCCTTCTTATAGCCTTTAATGATTAACTGCATATAAAATTCATGTCAAACTTCTGAAATGAATGCCCTAATAACGACTGCAACCATGGAGTACAAAAATAAGCAACAATAGTTACAAGATATAAATAAATTCCACATACAAGTGTTTATCTTGGCCGCATATATACAGGTTGATCAAGGTTTCTACAAGGATCAAAATTCAAAATGCAATAATGCAAAGAAGTGCAAAGGAGAAGACTCTTTCGTTGTTCATAAATATAGAATAGGAATGCAATGAAAAGGGAAGCTCTGTGGTAATGTTAGTGTAATAAAACCTTCACTGAATGAGAATTTCTAAATAACCTTTGCTAGTTCAGTTTCACATGTGTTGACGAAATATAGGACTTGAGCAATAAAGCTTCCACCAAAGGTTTCGTGTGCCCTAGAGGGCTGAATCTCAGAAAATAACTAGAATTTCCGTGTGGCAAAGAGAAGGTGCTAGAACATATTCTTTTACCTATAATAATATTTGTCCAATAAAATCCCAAAAACCCAAAAGGAAAATACAATAAAAAACCCTTGTTCTGATCCCAAACAAAACCCTAATCTTCTCTATGATTTCTTCGCTATCTCCTCAAGGGTTCGATATAATTTCAGAGCTTATTCTCAAAATACATTTCATCATCGATTGATCTTAGGAGGGCTTGTTGTAGGCCTTTAAATATGAATATTTAGAGGGACGAATAGGTGGCCTGAGTAGGGAAGCCGAATTATTTTTGAGGATTTGCAATTGTAACATCGTTCAAGTCTTTGTTAATTTTAATCCACGAGACCCCTAAATTTGTGGTAGGGCCAACAAGTAGACACCACATTAATTTTTTTAATTTGTAACTTAATTTTAATTTAATTTCAAATTCAATTTAGTGGAGTAAATACTTTTTAAGGGTTTTAAAAATTTAAACCTTAATTAACTTAATAAACCCCAAAACCCTTAAGTGCCCTAGATTACTTGAAGGTGATGATTTATGAGTGATAATTTGTTATAGGAATAACTATTCTAATATATGGTGGATAGACTTATAATATTTATTTTTTAATTAACCTAATATATGCCACCACATTACCACCTCATGGGGTTTTAGCCCATGAATTGTGGTTTTCAAATTCAAACGAGGTTATCTCATAATCTGTGAAGAACCATGTGGTGTGCCATATACCACTAGAAACATCTTCACAAGGAGAATCCAATGGGAATGATCTTCATGAAAAATTCCATGGTTTACTTCTTCAAAAACCCTCAACAAGTGCGAGGTATGTCCTTAGTCCAAATAACACAAATCCTAGAACTGGGGGTTTCAACCATCCAACAATGGAGCTTCCAACTCATGGTAAATTTTAGGGGCCAATTATAGCCCAAAGGTGAAATTTGAGGGTTTTTACATTTTAAGAGGGCAGCTTTTTTTAATTAAAAACCCTTTTCATATAGTTAGCCCCAATTTTATTTAAAAAATAAATAATGTTTTGATTTTAGCCCAAAATAAAAAATGGGCGGATAAACTAATCGAACCTTCATTTGGCCTGATTTGCTAGTTTTGGGAAATTGTATTCCTTTAAAATCGTCGAATTTTGATATTTGCCCCTGGTTTGGGAGATTAAAATGATTTAATACCTTACATTGGGCGCAATTTTTTTAATACCATGGGCCAATACCACATGCCCAAAAACCATCTCTCATTTCACAATCAAAATATTTATAAATATTTTATTTGAATTTAATTTTATAACATTTTTTAATTAAATCTAAAAGCAAAAATATTATAATTACTTTTAAGATATATCTAAATCCCTTATCACATTCAAATATATGAGATATAAATAATAGTTATAAATTAAGATCCATTTTACCATATAAGTTAGTCTAATAATTTTGTAACCATATTTAAGCTTTATTAATAAGCACATAAAAATTTAATACTTATAATATAACAATTTTTTTAACCATAGATATTCACCCCTACTTTACCATGGACATTATTAAGTTGTGAACATGCTTTGTTACAATACCATGGGCCAATACCATGACTTATCAATACCACATGCCCAAAACCATCTCTCTTTTTGCAATCAAAATATTTTATAGGTTTTTTTATTTATTAAATGTTATTACATTTTTGGTATGGAAAATATATTGTAATGTCATGTTATGTTATCTAAACATTATGACTCAATCAAATTAAAAAAATTGATTAATTAATTAATTAAAAATTAAAATATTTTGACCCAATGAAATTACATAAAAAAGAAATTACATTAAAAAAATTAAATTAATAAAATTAATAATTAATAATTAAACAAGCCTAGATCCATTTTATTTTTTTATCTATCTAGAGATTTGATAATTAATAACCCTATGTTAAAATGAAAAGTCTACGTTATTATTTTATGTAAAAATTTTAGGTTATTATTTTTTTTAATCAATTTTTGTTGAGTAAAGGTAAATTTGAAATAAAAATAAAAATAACTCTATGTAAAAATGAAAATTCTACATTATTATTTTATTATTATATCAAGAGATATTGTTTTGTCCATTATTGGTTTTTGAGCTCAAGGTTTATAAGAACCCATGGTATTCATGTGGAATATAGTCTATTTAAAGGGGGGAATTATACCATCCTAAATCCATCTTCTTATTCTTCCTCTTTCTCTCTCTCTCCCTCAGTTTTGATTCACATTTCATATTAGCCTTAACTGTCAATCTCTCAAGATTTGTCGATCTCTCAAGCGTAGATAGGGATGGATCTTGGCTCGTGTATATCAAAAGAGAGGTATGCTATGAATTCTTAAAGTAGTATACTTGGATTTGCAAAATGTAAGATTTTTTTTACATAGGGATATCTTAAAGTAGTATACTTGGATTTGCAAAATGTAATATTTTTTTTACATATGGATATCGTTTACTTTTGATTATGGTCTTGCCTATTAAGTGGCCATATTCTGGTTTTGATGAGCTCTGATTATGGTTTTGATCAGGTGCAACGTCTATGACCCTTTCCTATTAAGTGTCTATATTCTAGTTTTGATCAGGTGAAGCGTCTATGACCCTTGTCTATTAAGTGCCCATATTCTAGATATCATTTGGGAGGTTTTTTTTATTGCATCCAAGGATGTTTCCTTGTTCTATGAAGTTACCAGTGGTTTTTGAGCTCCAGGTTTATGAGAACCCATGGTATTTCCCATGATATTCATGTGGAATATAGTCTTTTTAAAGGGGGAATTAAACTAGCCTAGATCCATCTTCTCCCTCTTCCTCTTCCTATGCGTTGAAACCATCAGTTTTGATTCTCATTTCCCACTCGCTAGGTTTTGATTCTCATAAACTAGCCTAGATCCATCTTCTCCCTCTTCCTCTGGGTATCCCTCGAAACCCTCGGTTTTGATTCTCATTTCCCACTCACTAGGTTTTGATTCTCATTTCCCATTCACCTTAACTAAGGATGGATGATCTAGGTTTGTGTGTATCAAAAGAAAGGTATATTGTGAATTCTTAAAGTAGTATACTTTGATTTGCAAAATGTAAGGTTTTTTTATATAGGGATATGGTTTACTTTTGATTATGGTTTTGATCAGGTGAAGCATCTATGACCCTTGCCTATTAAGTTCCCATATTCTACATATCACTTGGGAGGTTTGCATAGGTTGATCATGATTGTGAAACCCTATTCCAAAACAAAGACATCTATCCACTTAATTAATCTTTTTTTTTTTTTTCATTTTAAATTAAAATAAAAATCAATAATATGAAAATTATCAATTATGGGGCTGAAAAAAAGCTAGAAGCACTAGTAGTTGTTGGGAGATTTCAGGTTTTCTAATATCATGAGAAAAATGTTTTTTTTTGTTGCTTTATATTTTATAGTTTGTGTACAGTAAAATATGGTATATTAATGACTTAATCACTTTCTATCTTAATGGTTAATTTTTTTAAATTCATTTAAATTATAATTAATTAACTTGATATAAAAATTATTGATGAGATAATATTATATAAAGGGAAAGTGATTTGATAATTATAATTACATGTTGTCCAAATTTGTGAGTGAATGATTATCTTCACTTTCAATTTCTGAATTGAGATATAATTAAATTTGTAATGGTTTATTTATATAATCATCACTCAAACATGATATTTTTCCACAAGGAGGTCACTCACAAAACATAATATATATATATATATATATATATATATGTATATATATATATATATAAATATATGTATATATATATATATATATATATATATATATATATATATATATATATATATATATATATATATTTAATATATATATATATACATATAGATATATATATATATATATATATATATATATATATAATATATATATATATATATATATATATATATATATATATACATATATATATATATATATATATATATATATATATATTTTTCCGAAGAAAGCGAGCGCGTAATTTCCATTAATTCAGAATTGCAGAAAATTACATGTTGTAGATGCTGTACGCATATGCTGTAGTGTGGGTATACCACTTACAATAACCAATACTTCAGGGAAGTATGCAGATAAGGCCCTCAAACAGGCCATCCAGAAAGAGGGTATGTAAACCCCAACAGGAGTGAAACCCTATCCTTACAAGCTAATAAAAAACAGAAAATAAAAACAGTACAGGAGTAAACCTCCATCCAACCCAAGCTAAAATATAACAGAAAAATAACAAAGGCTCCTGGGGAAAGCGCAGTAGTTCGAAAAGCCGCCAAGACAGGGAGGAGAGGCACGAAATGGAAAGGAGCAGCCAAGGTAGCCACCCCCCCCACCCCCTCAACTCTCCAGCTGTGAACAAAGAAGCCTGAGGAAGATACCGGCCATATATCCAAAGAAACCGAAGGAAACCCACCAGAAACAGCCATTGTAGAGACGGCTCGAATCGGTGCAGAGATAGACTCCACACCACAGATCCCTCAACGCATCCAATGACTGCCGAGGTAAGCCAGCAAAAAACCAAAAAAAGAAACCCACACCTCAGCAAGGGAACCCATCAGGGCTCAACCAGAGCAGAGGCGTTTCGGGTCTGGGGGCAGAGGCGGCTAGGGCAGCCACCTCGCCCCCACGAGGCCTAACGAAGCCCCCGCCTCCTCACCACGGCTCAGCACAAACTGGGACGGACCACCAAAACAGAGAACCGGAGTTGTCGAAATCCGCCGGAAACCAGAAGAGTTTGTTCACACTCCGCCGCCTCCCAAAACAGAGCACAAGCGGCAGAACAATGTCTATGAACAAGGCAGGGCAGGCACGCCGTAAGCTGGAACGACAGACGAAGTTAATAAATCAGAGCCGCGCAGAGGAAAGCACGACGCTAGGGAAGATGGCCGGCGGAAAGAAAGGAACCAGATGCCAAAGTCGAACCGCACCACTGGCAACCAGATTCGATGAACAGCAAACCCCACTCGATGAAGCAACCCCCGGCTCAGAACTGCTGCACGACGGGAAGGAGCACCAAGCGAAGGTGGGAGGGCAGACCGAAAGCCTCACCAGAGGCAGGCCCTGCCGCCGCAGGCGCGAAAGCAGCAGACCAGGCCAAGAAAACCCTAGCAGCTCACTCTGCCTCAAGTTCTCAATGGTTTTTTTATATATATATATATATATATATATATATATATATATATATATATATATAATATATATATATATATATATATATATATATATATATATATTATTTAATTCCAAACTAAAGAGGTCATTTCAAGTTACAAGGGTTTGTCTATATATATATATATATATATATATAGATATATGAAAATTAACCATCATACAATATAATATTATATTGAGCCCCAAGGGTTAGCTCAATCGGTCAAGCTGGGGCCTCGCCAATGGGAGGTCACAGGGTTGAAACCCGAAAGCTCTTGGGGTCAGGTCAGTCAATAGGCCGAGGGGTGTGACCCCCTTCGGGTGGGGTCTACCCTAGCGTTGTTCGATCCTGGACATAGCGGACCCACTGACCATGGGTATCCGTGAACCAGTAGAGAAAAAGAAAAGAAAAGAAAAATATTATGTTGACTCCATTAAGTTAAAACATAAATTATTATTTAATTATGATAACTATAATTATTATTTTATATGTGTCCTTATAGGTATCCTAAATTGTTGTTAGATTTCTAGTTCATTTTTTATCATGTTAAGGAAACAATCATAGTACCTAAGGTGACCATGTATATTCATTTTAAAATTTAAATATTTTGTAATAATTTTTTACAATATAGACAATTTTAAAATTGAAATTCACTAAGCAAAATCATAACAACACTTATCTACTAATCTCTCTCAAAACTACATCTCTCCCTAGACTTTTGTAATTAATATACATTTAAAAAATAAATATTCAAAACTGAAAACTAAATCTCTCCTTAGTTTCAAATGTTATATAAAATCTTTTTTAATTAGTACATATTTAAAAACTAAATATTCAAAACTTATTTTTATTCATACCGAGCCAAGTTTTCCAATGATGGTCTAAAATCCAAAACCCTAGTAGAAAAAGATTCCTTGCCACATGATAGCCTTCTTTGTGCTCATATTGCTGGGAGGATGATACTAAGATGTAAAAACTGACAATTCAAAAAATACTGTAAGATAAAGAATAAATAAGTTAATTACATTATAATTTTTTTGAGTTGAATTGCAAGCCGCAACCTTCGAAATTTAACAAAACATTACTTAAATCATGATTAGGCTATTTACCTGCTCGCAAATAGTAAAATCTCATCTTCCTTCTTACCTCTTGCGAATATATGTAGGGCTCTACATTTTAAGGACGTCGCTTTGAAATGTTGAGCCTTTTTGCAGGGGAGAAACCTCTTCTTTGACTGATGCGATGGGTTCTCACTTATTTTTGGCTAGGGATTTGCGTTTTGGGGTTTCATCTTGATACATAAAATTCCAAGGGAGGCGCGGGCTTATTATCATTGTTTTGCTTGGCCGCAGGAGTTTTAAGGCTGATTTCTATTGCAAACGTTTATGCACTATAACCTTTCGTGCTGATTTTCACCATGCAGATTTTATTAATATGTTCTTTTAGTATGTAATGTTGGATTTTTTTATGTTTTTTAGTACTAAAAAGTTTTTGGTTTGGGAATATTGTCGATACAGTTGGGGCATACTTAATGATGGACATGGCTATACCTATACAATTTTTTACAACAAAAAAATGGGAGAATTCCATCTTCAATACTCATATTTTTTCATCTCCATCTAAGGATAGGTAGGATGAGTAAAAAACATTTCACAAAATCCATGCTCTAACATAGCTACTTGGCAACTATTTTACAAACTAATTATATAACAATATACATAGATAGATCATTCCTAATTTTTCAATAGGCCTCAAAGGAAGTACCCAAACTCGAGAAAGGATTGTAATCCCAATGCTTTGTTCCATTTAAATTCTTATTCTCACATTTCTTTCCCAGATTTCCTCCCTTTCATGACTGGCATAGAGCTTAATGTTTGTTTAGCTACACTTGCATAAGTGAGAGTTATATTGTCTACCTTTGTCACCCCTAGGCTGAGGGAACATCTTTCCTCACTATCTCTAATCATTGTTCCTCCCATGGATTATTAATTTGTTGTTTCACCATTTTTCCCTTGTATTTCTTCTCAATTTTTCCATTTTCACCTTTTTTTTATCTTTTGCACTTATCTTCTTGATGTCAATTTTCTAAGGATGTTAGGCCCCTATCCTACTAGTGTAACCCCTTATTGTTATTAGTACAACCCACTTATTATATTGATGTACCCATGTAGTGCCCATATTGTTACTATTATGCTCCATAGAAGCCCATTGTTGTTATTATTGTGCCCTTACATTATTATTGTTATGTCGGCTCTAATTATGTTATGACCCCTTAGACTCCTATATATAGAAAGGAGGTCTTTTCATTTGTATCATCCAAGAATTGTTCATTTGTGTAATGTAAAGGAGGTTTCCCCCTCAAAGAGGCTGAATTCTAAGGCGTTGATCTCTCTTTTCTATCTTTTTGTGAGCTGGTTTCATAACATTTGGTATCAGAGCTTTGGATTCTAGGGTTTCGCTGCTCCAAATAGGTCATCGTGGCGTTTTCACTATAAATTTTTTTCTGCGACGTTTCAAAAGCTAAAAAAAAACCCATTTGAGAAGAAATCGCACTAAACCTTGGATCCAAATTTCTGAGCTTTTCACGCTATATGTGCGGAGATATGATCTAAGGAAGTTGGTATTTTTGAAGACTCCTGAATTAAATTCCAAACAGGTGAACATGGGAAAATCGTCATAACTTTCTCTCTGAGCATCAGATTGAAATTTTGTAAGAAGGTACATAAAGAGGTCGAACTGCAGTTTCTTGTATATATTTTTCAGTGCCAAAGGTAGAAACAGTGACACGTGGCACTTCATACAAGTTCGCTCTTCTGGAAAGGTCTATAATCAGGTCATATTGGGAGATTGTGCATAACTCTTTCTTGGAGAATCCAATTTGGATCAGACTGGTGGAATTGGAAAGAGGACACAAAGGGATACTACAGGTTGCAATTTCAGAACTTAAAGATCCGAAAGTATAGAGTTACAATCATTTCAAGATCGAACTCCTAAAATCAAGAAAAAGCAAGATGAGGAAGTTTGATGGCAAGGATCCGGTAAATTGGATACTTCAGATGGAGCAATATTTTGATCTACATGGTGTACCACTGTTACAAAAGGTATGTATTGCATCTTCATATTTAGAACTGGATCAATTTTGATGGTATGAAGGGATTTTTTCTCGTAAACAACTTGTTACGTGGTCAATTTTCATGGAGGAAATGATAGCACATTATGAGGATACAAAGAGCAACACCTTCTTTAGAGCAACACCATAACAATTGGAAAGAGTAAAAGGGCTTTGTGACATAGTGGAAAGAAAAATTATGGAAACCAGGAAGCATACCCCTCACAACTATAAATATGGAAGTGTTGTTTCTCCTAGCCTTCCACAACCTACAAGGGTTACACCACAAAAATTGGAAGAAAAAAGAGAAAAAGGGCTTTGCTACAATTGTGATAGCAAATGCACTAAAGGTCATAATTGTGCTGAGAAGAAATTATTTTACATAGAATATGAAGAGGAGGAAGAAAAGGATCAAGAAACATCAAAAGAAGAAGATATACGCCAGGAACCCACCCCAGAGAAAGAAGAAATGAATCAGACCATATCTTGTAAAGCATTAGCAAGAATTACCACTCCTCAAACTCTCAAGATAGAAGGACATATCAAGAAAAAAAGGTGCAAGAAGTGAAATATCACATCGAGAAAGAAGAAATGAATCCAACCATATCTTGTAATTCATTGGTCAAAGTTACCACTCCTCAAACTATCAAGATAGAAGGACATATCAAGAAGAAAAATGTTCAAGAAGTGAAAGATCACATTGAGCATCAAGAAATGAATCCGACCATATCTTGTAAAGGATTGGAAGAAATTACCACTCCTCAAACTCTAGAGATAGAAGGACATATCAAGAAGAAAAAGGTTCAAGAAGTGAAAGATCACATCGAGCATCAACAACAAGTTCTCCAACTTTTAAAGGATAACGCCACTTCGGTGCAAAATCAAACGAAACAACAGGTAGATCAAAATTGTAGTGAAAAATGATTTGATGTAGGTGATTGGGTATTTTTACTGCTACATCTCAAGCAAGCTATTTATGAGAAGGAAATGTTGGCAATACTACATGCACTTAAAAAATGGTGACCTTATTGAATGGGAAGACTCTTCAAGGATGAGGATGTGGAAGCATTGTTTTGTGCTATTTCTATTATCCAACCAGATTGGATAAACAAAGCAAGGGATGAATGGAAGAAGGATGAAGAAGTATGGCCACTTATTCTAAAGTTGCAAAAGATCCGAATTCAAACAATATTTCCAGAAATTGAAGAGGAAGTAAAAATCATATTGGAACCTAGAGCAGTCATAGAAACAAGAACCCGATAGCTACGAAATAGATCAATTTCAGAGTATCTCATCAAGTGGAAGAACTTACCCGCTGAAGATTCCACATGGGAGGACAAGAATTATATATATATAAGCATCAAGAACTACTCAAGCATTGAGGACAATGCTTTTTGAAGGAGAGGGGCATGTTAGGCCCCTATAATACTAGTGTAATCCCTTATTGTTATTAGAACAACCCAATTATTATATTGATGTACCCATGTAGTGCCCATATTGTTACTATTGTGCCCCATAGAAGCCCACTATTGTTATTATTGTGCCCTTACATTATTATTGTTATGTCGGCTCTGATTATGTTATGACCCCTTAGACTCCTATATATATAAAGGAGGTCTTTTCATTTGTATCATCCAAGAATTGTTCATTTGTGTAATGTAAAGGAGGTTGCCCCCTCGAAGAGGCTGAATTCTAAGGCGTTGATCTCTCTTTTCTATCTTTTTGTGAGCTGGTCTCATAACAAAGGACTTATTGTAGCTCATTTCCGACTCCTCACTCATATATTTATATTCCAATACATGAGAAATATATTTATATTCCATATGAGTAGTATACATATTTCAGCCCTTGAGGGATTGCTTAGAAAACAAGGCTCATAGTCATTACAAGAAATACTCATTATGAGTCCAACACATTGTCACATGTAGGATTTCTCCTGACTACCTGCGCTAAACCTAATTGAATTTCCATGAGAAATATCTTTATATTCCATATAAGGAATATACTTATAAGGAATACACTTGTTTTGGTTCTTGATGGATTGATTAGCAAGGCTTCAAGCCATTACAAGAAATACTCATATGAACTTTGTTAGCCCTTTACAAAGCCTTTATTATTCAGTGAAATATTCGCCAATATTTTACAAGATTTTATAATCTAATGAAAGATTCACCATGATTTTGCAAGATAATATAATTTGGTGAGAGATTTGCCAAAAAAATTATATATACATATTATATTATTGATAAAATTGCCTTCCATTTTTCCTATGTATCATGGGGATTCACCCATTTATTATATATATTAATTTAGGGTGGTTCTTAAAATTTTCCCTATTCCAACTTTGATGTAATTAAGACAAACATAAGAGCATTCATTAACTATTTTACATCAATGAAAAGTGTATATTCAAAGTCAAACCCCAAGGTTGACATCAATGAAAAAACCCTTCAACAATCTCCCCCTTTGTCATTGATAGCAACTCTTGTACTCCTTTCGCGAGTACAACTCCCCCTGACTTTATGCCTCAATCTTCTTCTCATAATTTCTCTCCCCCTTTGACATCAATGGAAAAGGGTGTCTCCCCCTGACAATTTGATTGCTTCCTATGGATCTATAATTTTCTTGTGCTCTCACTAACGAGAAGCCTTCTTTTTTATTCCTTCAACATACCTATTTGTTCAAAAATTTCTTGTTTAATACCCACTGCAAAAACTTGTCTCCCCATGACATACTATGTTTTATATGGATTTACACTATTGAATTTTTTCCCTTCACAACTTGCCATGACCTTCTGCAATTCTGCATTGCTAACTTGCTATTCAATGTTGATGACTCCTTGAATATTTCTATTGATTTGTCAATTTTTAAAGAAATGATGACCACCATGGACTTATATTCCTTTAAATGTTCTTCTCCACCTAAACCTGCTATAATCTCATGAGCATGGAAATTCTGACTTGAAGCTGCTATTCGACTCAGAATACTGCTTATCTATCAATTGTCAACCTATTGCTTCATCATGACCTTTTGTCCTTACGAATCCCGAAAGCATGAATGTTGAGACTTTATTTTCTTTTTGATCATCTTGTACCTATTTTATTCTTTAGAATTTCTTGTATATGATGTTAAGTTTGTCATTCATTGTTGATTCCATTTTGTACCTACAATCATGAGCTATAGTTCCATAATTATGGCATTTGTAACATTCAATGTTGGGCTTAAGTGTTTGAGCATATGGCATATACTTTCTTCTGGAAAAGTTGTTTTGCAATCTATCTTGTGATCCAACAATACTACTTCTAGGGTTTTGATAATTTCCTTGATAATTGTACCTGTCATAACCTTTACAATTCCAAGACATACGTCAAACATTAGTACATGAAAAACAATAACCATTAAACAAATTAGCATACCTGGAGGAGTTATATTGTCTAGATGATATTCTGTATTTATTATTTCTTGGAGGAGGAGGTACAACCTTTTGTTGATTCTTTTCCTTGATTGTTTCAACATTATTCTTTGGGGCCACAACATTTTTGATCTTCTTTGGTCCTTAACTTGTATCAGTCTGCTCATCAATTATTTTTTTCAAAGTCTTAGAGATTGTGCCTTCAACACATGGATCTTTACCTACTTCTGATGCCTTCATATTTAACTGAGCCAATTCTTGATCTTTCTTGTCAATAACTTGCAAGTCTTCCTTTTGTCATTCCTTGAAATTGTTGATTTTAGTAAGAGTTCCGTCAAGTTATTCTTGATTTTTAGCAAGGTATTTTTTAAATTGGATTTTCAATATTTGTCTTCTTCTTTCTGCTTCTTCTATTTGTAGCTTTAGAAGAGTGACCTTTTCCGCTTCTCTGTTGTGAACTTGTATATGTTCCTTCTACCTTCCATTTTCCTTCCTGAGCTTGCCTATTTCTACAACAATTGTATCTATCTCCTTTTTCTTTTGATCAGCTTCAGACATGTACCTTTATCCATATTCCTTTTGTTGGATCATTATTTTTATTTATTTTCTGCATCTTGAACCTAGAGTTTCAATAGAGAAACTTCTTCTTTGAGTGGGTTCTTCCATTCTTTGTTACTTTCTTCAAGTTCTCTTCTAAGTGACTCTTCAACTTTTATGGGTTCTTGCAACTGCAATTTAAGGCTATTGATGATTTCCTTTGATTCTTCATTATTCTTCATTCTTTTTATTAAGGCTTATGGCATGTTCTTTCACTATCTTCAGTTCGACTTTAAGAAGTTTGACATTTTCTTTTTCAACCTTAAGCTCCTTTACGATTATGATAATTTTATTTTCAAATTTGATCTCATTCATCTTGTTCTCATTCTTCTTCAAGATATTCCTTCCTGTTATCAGTGTTAATAGGATCTAAAATTATTTCAATTCCTAGAATTTCCTCTGAACGCTTGGTGACTTGCTTCTTTGATTTTCCAATCTCTATACTATGAGATCTCCCTTCCAGCGATTAAGTTGCTACTTAAGGAACTTGCTCTGATACTAATTGTTGGAAATACTTAGAGGGCGTTGAATTAATATATCTTTGCAATTAGTTAAATTTAATATTTAGAGCACTAATTATCATTAGCATTAGTTAAATACACATTTATCAATAGTAAGCAACACGATTCAACAATGCACAATACTCAAGACAACAAACACATATTTTTAGGTGGAAAACCCCCTCTGGGTCAAAAACCACCGAACACTTCTTAATATTTTCCTTTAAAATAATCACATCAATTTTTCATCTCCAGAAAAATGAGGCTCTAACTTGTAGGATGATCCAACATCCTATTTACCCACTGCAACTGCGAGGAATATCCAACACCCTAGATCTCCTTGACAGATGCTCCAACACCTTGTGTACCAGTTGCAAATGGACAGACGCTCCAACACCCTATGCATGCTACAAATTGCCTTAGCACCACCCTGCCACCCTGAAGTGTTCTCGAGCTACAACCTAAAGTTGACTCCAATCACCTACCTTTCTCCACTTTACCACCCTAATCAACCGACAGACAATGTTTAACAATTTTTGGATTCGATCCCCCTGCGCTCGAAGTCAATATAAATAAATTGTAACACAAGCTCTACTACTCTGCTTGATATGTATATCACTATCAGGTATTGGATGCCTCACTACACAACTATACTCAATCTTACATCTACACAATGTTCATCATCATACCCGAACCTATCTTTGCTTAATCATAATTCCAAATAAAACCACTACACAATTTGCATATCAAACCTAAGAATATGCTTCTTCATCAACTGTAGTAAGAAACCCTAGCCTCCACATCAACTGACTAATGCGTAATAATGCTACATTCACACTATCACTGCTGCTGCTATAACGAACCCAACTCTGCCAAGTATATTTCTTTCAGTCAAGAAGATTTTGTTAACATCATTGTGTTATATTAGCCAAGTACTATCATATCAATGAACTAATATGCACACAATATCCCTAGGTTATTGTTATCATCAAGTTTATACATCAAGAAGATGTCATGTACAAGGAACACTATTAAGTACCAAAAGGCACTGTCAAATATCAAGTGCACACTCACTGACATAATACTATTGTAGCTGTAACTATCACAAACCCAATATCACATATTAGAGGTTACGCAGGTCACTGTCACTCTCGGTTTATTACTGCATTAAGATCAATGTTGTCATCAAAGATTCACTGTCATATCATGTGTCATTATCATGAAGAGAGGTATTGTCAATTATGGCTATTTATATATCAAATCACTGTTCATCAAAGTCATATACTTCGAAGGGCTACTGTCATAAAGCTCACTTAGATATTACTGGAGTCATTTCCATACAAGATCAATTTTCGTGGGGATCACTATTGCTGCATATGTCATAGGTTACCATTGTGCAACTAGATTACTAAAGTTAGTTCTACGTCTGCTTTCATCAAGTTTCATTGTTATAACAATATTGTGACAACAGAGCTGGATCAATGCTACTGTATTTTTTGCACTGTATCAATCTTATCACAGCTAAACACAACTATTAAATGTGTTCTCTGCAAATGAAATATATTGAAAAACACAAAAAAAAATGATAGTTGTGTGTTTCTAGTAGGTTTCCAAAAACTTGATGGTAAAGTACAATTCCTTCTTCTAGCCTTTGACGATTAACTCATGTTAAACTTCTGAAATGAATGCCCTGATAAGGGATGAAACCATGGAGTACAAAAATAACCAGCATTAGTTACATGATATACATTAAAAATGCATAAAAGGATCTATCTTGGTCGCATATATACAGGTCAATCAAGGATTCTACAAGGATCAAAATTCAAAATGCATTAATGCCAAGAAGTTCCAAGGAGAAGACTCTTTTGCTGTTCAGAAATAGTATAGGATTGCAATGAAAAGGGAAATTTTGTGGTAATGTTAGTGTAATAAAATCTTCACCGACTGAGCCTTTATCAATATTCTTCCCTAGTTCAGTTGTACATGTTGACCGAATAGAAGACTTGATCAATAAAGCTTCCACCGAAGGTCTTCTGTGCTGTAGAGGGATGAATCCCAAAAAAGGACTGGAATTTCGGTGTGGCAGAGAGAAGGCGCAAGAACATAATTATTTACCTGCAATAAAAATTTTCAAAGTGAATCTCAAAAACCTAAAGGGAAAATACAATAAAAAATTCTTGTTCTGATCCCAAACGAAACCCTAATCCTGTTTGTGATTTCTTCGCTATCTCCTTCGGGGTTCGATATAATTTCAGAGCTTATTTTCAAAATACATTTAATCATCGATTGATCATACTAGGAATTTTTGTATGCCTTTATATATTAATATTTAAAGGGTCGAACGGGTGGCTTGAATAGGGAAGCAGGCCTAATTTTGAGGAAAGCAGACCTTTGAAAATTTTCAATACTAACATCATTAAAGTCTTTGCTAATTTTAATCCACGAGACCCCTAACTTCGTGGTAGAGCCAACAAGTAGACATGAAATTAATTTTTTTAATTTATAACTTGATTTTAATTTAATTTTAAATTCAATTTAGTGGAGGTAATACTTTTTAAGGGTTTTAAAAATTTAAACCTTAATTAACTTAATAAACCCTAAAAGCCTTATGTGCCATAAATTACTTGAAATTAATGATTTATGAGTGATATTTTGTTATAAGAATACTTATTTTAATCTATGGTGGATAGCCTTATAATATGAACTTTTGACTTAATCAAAGAGACGCTGCCACATTACCATATGATGGGGTTTTAGCCCCCGAATTGGGGTTTTCAACTTTATACGAGGATATATCATAATCCATGAAGAACCAGGTGGCGTGCCACATACTACTGGAAACATATTTACAGGGAGAATCCAATGGCGAGGATCTTCATGAAAAATTTATTCTTCAAAAACCATCAACAATTACAGGGTATGTCCTTAGTCCAACGAACCCAAACCCTAGAATTAGGGTTTTCAACCATCCAACAATGGACCTTCCAACTCGATGTAATTCAAAAAAATATAAGAGCATTCATTAATTGTTTGAAATCAATGGCAGGTGTTTAGTAAAAGTAAAACCCCAAGGTTGACATCAATGACAACACCATTCAACACTGGAGTTATCTCTTCCATGCAGTGACCAAATTTTTGTGAGCTAGGAGTACTAGCTACACTGGACGAAGGTTGGCACATATATTTAGGAATTAGAAATGGGTTCTCTTGGGAACCCTTGGAAACTCTCAACCCTTTGGGATCATTTTCATGTTTATCTCTCTTAACAACATGTTTAACAAAAAAATGGATGCCAAATAATCCCATGAAAATATCCTTGTCTTTCCCCTTAAAATTTGAGGGTTGATGTTATAGATCTACAATCTTAGAGTATTCTGGGGCGATGGCTTGAGAAACCATTATCTTCATAGTCTAGTATATTTTAGTGAATCAGAAATGCTTTGTCTTGTGAGTCTTGGAGTTACCTAGGTGTTGGACCCAACTATGAGCCTCCATTAGAATCCTTGCCACATTAGTGCCCTCCTACAATCGCTGATCCTCCATATCAACATCCTCAACTGTAGGCTCGCCCTCTGTTGGGAATTGAGATGGCTTCTTGCAGGATCCACATCTTATTATTCGTGGGTCATGTAACATTTTATAGAACCCAAAGCTTTCACTATGCCTCGAGTGAAATTTTACGTTTGCTAGTCTATTTTTATGTGGGTGCCATTAAATTCAAACCTTTAACAAAGAAACCTAATTTCTAGACTACCACTATCAAAGACCCAATACTTGAGTTCCCGCACCTGGAACTTTTGAGAACATGGTGAGGAGTTCAAAAACAGGTGAACCACATAAATAGGAAAATCAAAGGAACATTCAAGGAGAAGAGTTATATAGCCATGCCATGAAATAGGTCAACTGCCAACAAGGCAATAAACTTGAAAATTTGTCCACCCTCAGATATGATGGCACATTCATGGTCAGTGTCATTGCATGATGCCAAAGCCATAATAGGAACTAGTTTGGGGTCCTTTTCCCATGCCACCACCCATGAAGTTCATTGATATAATTTCCTCCCTCGTGTAGACCATTAATCACTGCCACCCACATGCTTAAGAATGGAAGAGGGGATGTATTGTAGCTGCAACATAGATGATGGTTAGGGATACCTATATTGTTTGAGCCCCCTAACCACTTGATGAACCCCTTGACATCTGTGCCTCCCATGCACCCATTCCCATCTATAATCTTCCCCCTATCTCATCCACCACATCATGTCCTAGGCCTAACACCCCATATGAGGAATTAAGATCTTTATTCTAAATTGAGAGGTAGTTTGATTTGAGTGGGATCCAACTTTATTTAAGGGAATTACATATCTACAAGGTGGGGGTTTGGGTAACCCCTTCATTGGCTACCTTGTTTGAAAAAACATTCCCCGTGTGCTTAATTTGTTGAGGGATGACTATGGGAAGGTCTTTGAGAAACTGAGCCACTTTAGAAATGCCCATTATAAGTTTCCAATTGATTGGAATATTAAGATTGTTGGATCCAGACATATATTTACAAATGATTTAGATTAATAAGTGGAGGTATCCTTCAATGATGAAATAATTTAAACCATGATCAATAACCAATTGAAGGCCCCTAATGAGACTCACTAAGTTAGCATTGTTATTAGAGTTGTGACTTAGCTGTTTGGAGAATATGCTTAGGATTTTACCTTTATGATTTTGAAAGATGCCTCCCACACCAACTAGCCTTAGGTTCCCTTTTGAGGCCCCATCGAAATTTAGCTCCATTTTGAGAATATGAGAGGGGTCCATTTGTTAGGCGAGGGGATTCCTTTGGACCTCAGTTGGTGAGTAGAACAACACATGGATCCATGACTATTAAGTTCATGTATGATAAGAGCCTCTAACCTAGAAGTATATTTATATTCATGATTCCATAGTCTCAAGACAATTGTTTCTTTGATTTTTTTGATTATTAGATCCTAAATTTTCAACCCTGTAAGGCACTAGGGGAATTTTGAGGTAAAAAATGGGCCTCAAAACAAAAATTGTACTAACAAAATCAACTTTAAAGGAACAAAAAGATTCAAGATGATGATGATGTCATCCCCAAGGGGTAAATATTTCTGTAGTGAAAATAAAAGTTAATTTTTAAATTGTATTTTTGGCTTATCTCCTTATAAGTTTATTCAAATGTCATCTGTAGGCACTTGTTAGATGAAAAATTTAATAGGTACCTACTCTTTATATTTGAGTAAACCTATAAGAAGATAAGCTGAAAATAGAATTAAAAAATAGTTTTATTTATTTTCCATTAAAGTCTTATAAATATTAATATCATTTTGTTATTTCTCTTAGGGGGCCCATTTTAGACCTCAAAATTCTCCTAATGGGCCTTGGACTTAAAAATTATATGATTTATTTCCTTCCATATATTTAAAAGAAGAAATCCTAAGGAGTATTTCCATGCTAAGTTGATAATACCATTCTAAAAAAATATTTGTTTTTTAGTGCTCTAGGGTGTTCATGATATCTATGGAACATCAATTTGTTTGGCAACAAATAATCTTCCATTGTCGCATCGTTGACTAGATTCCTTGCAACATATAAAGAGATGGTTTTGGGTTTCTTCATTTTCATAACATAAAGGGCACCTTGATGGGATGGAAAAACATAAATGGATAAGTTTTTCGTAGGGTAGAGTTTTCTTTAGCTTAAGCATCCATAGTAAGGTTGATATTTTCATCCACAAATTCAGGTTGCACACTTTGTCCTATTATGTAGATTTCTCGAGTAGAGACCATCCAATTTCTATTCAATAAGCCTCATTGACATGGAATTGAACATCACTTTTCCATGCCCATATTAAGACATCATCATCCTCAATTATTGTAATTAGTCAAGACTGAATAATGCCCTCCATTTTCCCCTTGGTCACCATATCTCCACTGGATATGCCACTACTCTCTAGGAATCCAGTTATGTCTCCCAACCTTAGCTCCATCACCAATCTGATCCTAATATTTATAAAGGTTTGTCCATATCAAAATTTGTGATTACTTGTTTGATCAAATTCAAGTCTTCTTTTTGAGCTAGAATAAACCCATGATACCACACATCTCCCCAAAAGAAGACCAATTTCCTATTGCATACCTCCCTGAAAGAGTGGTTTTGAACTATGCTTCTATTTTTCCAAGAATTTCTCCATATGAGTGAGCCAGAGAATTCCTCATAAAGAAGGACTAGTTGGTTTTTTGGAATGTCAAGAGTATACTTGTATCTCCATATGTTCACCAATAACTCGCTTTTTTTCTTTATCCATCACCACCATAGTTTTGCTGCCAAATCCTTTCCCATTGGGAGAGGGTCTCTTATATTTAGCCCCCCTTTACTCTTTGGATGATAGACCTTGTCCTAGGACACCAATTCCAATTTAATTTATGTTTTGGGACCTCCCCAAAAAAAAACACATTGAATATTATTGATCCTTTTGATCACATTTATGGGAGCTTCCAAAATGAAGAACAAATATAAAGGCATGAAATGCAAAACTTCCTTATTGGGAAGTCTAGCTTTGAGGTTGAGGAGAAGAGATCCCTAGGAGGTATTTTTCTAGGTTATATCTAGGAGAGGATATCCTTGGTATGTAGATGGGAGGGATTCCCATTGAAATCCTAAGATAAGAGCGATGTTCCTTTGAATAGTCACATGGGTGTTAGAAAAGAAGATATGGAATTTAGATTTATTAACTAATGCTCTGGAGTAACACACCCAACCCCTTAATGATTCATTAAGGAAGTGTGTTTATAAAAAATACTCTTCCTTCAACCATCTCAAACTTATTTCTGAGACCACCATTGTCTTTTTTTAGTCAAGAGATTTCCAATGATACATATTTCACCCAATTCCAAGCTCTGGACATAAAGTCATGCACATTTGAAGATTGTTTTCCTAACACCACCTAGCATACATACCATTTCCATGTGGAAAACACGTGTCATCCCCTACCCACATGTCACCATCATGCAATTCCATCTCATTTACCATAGTGGCTTTCCTAGTCCACTAATCATCATGTCAACCACTAGCTCCATTAGAAAGATTTTGCTAGTTTAACTTATTCTCCTCTCATTTAATCTCCATCCAACTTGATAACAAACCATAAAATGATATTGCTCAAATTTTCGTCACTTACCACTTCTATCTACTGGGTTATTGAGCCATTAGGCCCCTGAGAGACATATCCCAACACCTTCACAACTTCAGCTCAACCCAATAAGGGGCGTCAACCGAGTTGACTCCACCTCCTTGTCATTATTTGTTAACTCACTAATATTTTAGATTCTATTAGTATCCTAATTTTTAATACTGAATTGCCCAAAATATCGACATCTAACATCTCGATACCCTGTATCTATTTCGCCTCTATCTTTCCTGCCACCTCATTTCCACCTCATCACCATGGCACACCTTTATCCACATCACCTTGCCACAATGGCATGCAACATATTCAAAGACCTTCCTTTGTGCCACATCATCATGACATGTCATCTAGCCATGTCAACATGCTACATCAACAACATGTTGACTTGCCACATCATCAAACCTATGTCATGCCTTGTCACCAAAACTTTCCTTGTATACACTTTATTAGGTTTCATCATAATTAGGAGGAAACCTCATTAGCTATATCTCCAACCTCCTGATACCCTATACCTCAAAATATTGATCCAATATACGACAATGAATTGATGGGAAAATTATTTTTCGACTGTTGACATGTATTTCAGATTCTATTAGTATCACGAGGACTACCCTGACATGAAGGTTCCAGCCTCCCAAAATCCAAACACTCGACAACTAATCTCTTGATACACCAAGACCAATACACTATTTTCATTATATGAAAAATTTCATTTGATAGATAATTAATATGTTAGGATCCATTAGATTCAAGAATTTCTGATAGAGGTTACTTAGCTAGTTAGTCCTGATGCATTATTAGTGGAGGTTATAACAAATATTTTTAGTGTTATAAAACTAGAAAAAATTGTAAAAAAACCTCCGCTACAACATCCGTTTCTAGTAGTGGATGTTTTAACAGAGTTGATAACAAAACTTCATCACAATTAAAAAATCTCGGTGGTTAGAGGTTTTAGCATATGTTTTCTTGGTGATGTTCTTAATAAAAAAATCACACCAATAGTATATAAGCACCGGTGTCATAAATTTAAATAAAATCAATGAGATTGGAAACACATTTTTGGAGCATCAATGCATTAAATTTATGAATGCACGAGTGCTTTAACAAAAAAAATCACCGACTCGTAAAATCTATGATACCATGCACTAAGGAGTTGAATGTAAACAACACTGGTGCTTGAAAAGTATATTTCCCCGGTGCTTATGTCTTCGAAAAATGCCCCGGGCGGTACTTTTTAGGAAAAGCACCATGGCAGGAAAAAACATATTACAACCTCGATGATTTTTTCTTCTCTAACACATAGAGTAGTTATTTGTAACAATACACTGGTGTTATTGATTTGTATAAACAACACCGGTGCTTCAAAAGTATAACACGTGGTGCTTAAGTGTTTTCAAAATCCCCGGTGCTGTACTCTTCACTAAAGGCACCAGGGCAAGCGAAAAAAATCTTGTAGTATTGGTGCTTTTACGTAATCTAATGCACTGATTCATTAAAGATAACGAAGCACTGATGCATGAAAGGTGAATCACACTGGTGAATGAAATGTATATCTTCCCCCGATGCATATTTATTTTGTTGGAAACCTTTGATTACTGCATAGAGAGGGGGATGAATCAATAGTGTGACTTATTATCAAATTTTTCCTTTTATTACTTCTCAACTAAATCACACACTTGTTATTGCAACAAATCACAATATGTTAGCAACATATGAGTAAACAATAATGATGCAAACATATAAGCAAGATATACTAAATGCAAACCATCAAAACACAACCACAAAATTCATCATCACACATGAGACACAAGATTTCTGGTGGGAACCCTTTCGAGAGAAAAACCACCCTTGTTGTTGCTACTATGCTCCGAATCTCTATTATGTCAAGCAATTTGTCTATTACATAGTTAGTTGACTTCAAGCAACGTAGAGACTCAACCTCATATACAATAGGCCAATACCAATAAGATAGGAGACTCGACTCTAGTAATCAACACGGAACACTCTATTCTCACACAGGTCTATGAACTACCATCCGTTGAAGGCCACCATGATCAAAGACACTTGCCAAACTCCGAGTGGACTATCCAATGCTGATTAGATGAAGAAATTGTTCCTTTCACTGAAGCTTCAATATCACTACTCCTCTCTCATGAAGTCACTGCTCCGCAACACTATGTAGACCTCATTTCATCTATTTTCAAACTGGATCCAAGACTCTTTGCTCAACAAGAATTCAACTCTGTAATCCAAGGCTCAGTAGTAAGACATCATCAATAAACCAAACAAAAACACCACGAATAGCATGCTATCAACACTAGAGAATAGTGGCACAAATGCAACCATCAATAATACAATCATCCAACAACATAAAATCTACTCCATATCCTCCAAATAAACTCTGCTATAGCAACCATGAATCTGATATGAAAACTGATGCTTTGTTTTAGAGTTCTGCTATAATACTGCCATTAGAAGCCATAAACTAAATCAATACTTCTCATAAATTGATTTGAAGCATTCTACTACTTCCCCAATGTTCTCATTCACTCTACTACCTCAACCAACCAATACTCAACTCCAAAGTGATGTATATAAAACATGAAGGGCGAAATTGGCCTTTGGGTTGGGACCAAAGGTGCACAAATTGGACTAAATCAATCCACTATCACCACCACTATGCACTAAAGGTGTTCACATCAATGTAGGAACTTTTCAAACCATTCCTGACCTTTACAACTTATTCTAGAAGCCTTTAGGATTTTCCATGCTAATTTTCTTCCGATTTACGCGAGGAATGTGGAGGATTTTTTATGAAAAAGATCATTCGCATGCACAACACTAGCTAAAATTGACTGGAGACCTTCATTCGCATGCACAGGCATGTCTCCCAACAACTAGAGGAAGTCACATGCATAAGCCTATCTCCATGCAACTGGGCTAGAGCATAAGGAAAACTTACAAGCCCCCAACTCAAAACCTCTACCACATATTGGATCCTCTTCTTCAACATCTAAACTCACCTCCAAACCTCTGATAAGCTCAGTAACACACATGCAAGTAGATAAAACAAGTCTTCCAAGTAACACTTCAAGGTTAACTTGAAAGGCCAACAAACAAGGTTAACTTGAAACACCCCAATAATTAAACAAAATGTATGATTCTCACAGACAATTATTTCAAAAAATACAACAACTTGCATTGATATCCAAATAGATCATCATTTTTCACTGGAAATGCTGTTAGTGTTATTTGGACAATTTTTTGTTGATTGCATCGATTTTTTTTGTCTTCTTCAAGTTCCATTTGCAAACATAAAAATAAAGTGTAATGAGTGTATCTACATTGGTGAGAATAATGAAAATTGAAATAAATAATATACATCAATGTAAATCAAAAAGAAATTTACTATAGCAAGAAGTGAGTCCTGAATTATACACATTCTTTCAAAACTAAATCTCATGCCTTCTTTCAACAACTCTTATGTTGGTGTAGTTCCATACTTTGTTTCCTGCAAGTTTTATACCCCATAATAAATCATAGATTAAATATAAAGGATGATGATGATTATTATTATTATTCTATTAATTATAAACTCAGAGAAGTAAAACGACATAGTTACTTACAAATTCCACAATTAATTTTTGATATGTCAACATATACTCACAACCCATATTGAATCCAATGTCAATCAATTCTTCCGATGACTCTTCATTGTATGCTAACACCTATTTGAAGACATTGAAGGATGGTTGCTGTAAAACAACTTAAAATATACAAAAATGAAACCTTGAGTTTTTATAAGGAAATATTAACAATTACTCACAAAATTTGATATCAACTCTTTTCTTCCTTGTTGTCCCATTTTATGTGCGGAATGAGTTCCATTTTGTTTTTTTGTTTTTTGTTTTTATTTATTTATTTATTTTTTAAATTTAAATTTAAATTTTATTATATATTTATTTTAATTAATTAATTTATTTTATTTTATTTTTTATTTTTTTCTGCAAAAAAATACTTGAAAATTAATATTTAATGCTAATTTATTTTTTTATATGTACAAAGTCAATCATGATTACATACATTTGAAGCACGTTGTTGTTGAGATGACTGCTCATGTGATGCAATTATGTCCATTTCTTTTACCGTCTTATTGTACACTTTTGTAGACATTCCTATTAGCCTTTTTAGGATATCGTCTTGTTTATCCTTTGGGATTTTCATATCTTCCTGAAAAAGTAATAAACTAGTTTTATATCGATATATGAAAACTAATATAACAAAATTGATATTAATAAATGAATGCTTTGTAGTAATATATACATATAATTCTAGAAAAGAATTTTAATTAGGAATATTACTTTTTGAATGATTTTTTGTTGTTGTTGTATGTTTTTGATATTGCAAGTTTGATAGGCCTCATTAATCATTGCTCTGGAAACACTTCCTATAGTTTAAATATAACTTGGTTCTTGGAATCATTGGCTTGATTTATGTATTGTAAGTGGAAACTATGTATGTTCATTCCACTATATTCCTCATAATTTTGTAAAACATTTTCCCTCTTTCATTAACCTCCAACATCACTCTAGATGAGCTGACCAATTGATCGTCATTTACATGTTCTATAATTTTTTTTCTTAGAATGACATTTTTTCCTTCATTGTTGGTCCTTGTAGAACATTAAACATATGTGGTTTAATAGATTGTATGAAACATGCTATCTAATATTCTTAAGCATATTATTAATGAAAAAAAAAAACTCATATTGAATATTATTTTTTTCATTCACGTGATTCATCCTTCTGCAATTTTTCTTTCAGGATTTTAAGCTCTTCGCCACTTAGATTAGAAAAAATATTATCGAGCTTCCTCAATTTGTCGCTCTGTATGACACACACTAACTAATACATATTAGTTAATCTTTTTTTTTTTGGTTGATAGGTGGGTGAATCTTGAAAATCACTCTTACCCTGTGGCTGAGAGGCCATGACTTAGGGGCATCTAAGCCATCAAAGTCACCCAGGGATCGAACCCGGCCTGAGCCGCACCAGCGGAAACCATGCTAGATTTTTGGTATCGGCGAGACTAGAACTGGTGACCTTTGCTTACGGAGCGCCTTAACAACGCGCTCCTTCACCGACTGTTCTAAATCTCTTTGATACATATTAGTTAAACTTACATATAGTTCGAACATATTAATTTTGTAAAGAATTTACAAATAACTTGTCTTTTCTACTTTTTTGGATGTGTTATTGTTGTGCCGATCAATGTTTTTGTTACTTGACAACTTATAAGTAGAACTTCGGCGTAAATCACATATAGAAAGACCTTTGTCGACGTGTTTCGAACCAACCAGTGTGGTTCATCGTCAGGACAAGTTGAAGAAACAGATCCAACAATTGCATGTTATATAGTCTGAGCAGAGCCTCCAACGACTATCTTGACCAACGGCTAATTTTGACTTAGGGACCAGAGTCAAAAAGTCATTTTGATAACTTTAAGGAAGTTAGTTATATTCGGTGACCATACCTATATATATATATATATATATATATATATAAAATAATTTTAATTGGTATTAATAGTTAAAAAGGAATCAATTAATAATTGAAAATTATAAGTTATTTTTAGTTTAAATGGGATTTAGTTATATGGAAGACCTTACTTTTAATATATATAAGGTAATAGTTAGTTAGAATAACTATATATTAGAACGAGAGATTAGTAATAAGTTAAAAAAAATAAAAATAAAAAAATAAATAAAAATAAAAATAAATAAATAAATAAATTTAATAAAGAACGTAGCTGGAAAAGGTTAAAGTTAGTAAATAAATTAAATAAAAATAAATAAATAAGTCGAAAAAAATAATAATAAAATAGTAATAATAAAATAAAATAAAATAAAATAAAAAATAAAAAAAAATAATAATAAATTAAATAATATATATATATATATATATAATATATATATATATATATATATATATATAATATAAAATATAATAAAAATTTAAAAATAAATTAATAAATTTAATTAATTAAAAATAATAATGATAATAATAATAAATTAAATAAATAAGTAAGTATAACTACTAAAAAAAGAAAAAGAAAAAAAAAGAGAAAACGACACAAAATAAAAAGAAGGAGAAGTACCGGAAGAAAGACCATTAAAAAACCCAAAGCAGGAAGGATAAACCCTAGGAGGAAGGAAGGCTCCAGGGGGAATAACGAAAGCTTGAAAAGGATAAAAGGGGAGGGGGGGAGGAAAAGAAAGACTAGGACGAAAGGGCAGGGATCCAACAGCTACTGATCTTCTAGCCGTCATCTCTATTGAGATTGTTAGGCCTTCTTTTAATCTCAATGGCTTCCCTGAATTTACGATGATGGAATTGAGCAACGTTGGCAACAACCTTGGCCTCCTCTATGCAAACCTGATGTTTGGTCTTTTCCACATGCTCTGCTAACGCTGAAGACTTGGTTCTCCCATGTCTTAGGTCAGCTGCATGTTCACTGATCCTCTGATGGATGGAGCGCCTTGTTTCCCCGATATAGGGGGTCCCACAAGAGCAAGGGATCAGGTAGACACCCTTCATGTCCTTTGGGTCAACGGGATCTTTCACCGATCGGAGGGAATTACGAATGGTGTTGAGGGGCCTAAATGTTGAGGGAATATCATACCTTTTAAGGATCCGAGCAATCTTGTCCATGGTTCCTTGGACATAGTGAAGATGAACACCTAGCCGGCGTTCCTTCGGTTCTTTTCTAATTAACGCATTTCTAGAGGCTTTAAGGAAGGCCTTCTGACTTAGGCGCCTACTATAGCCATTCTCCACAAAGACACCAAGGAGATGGGATCTCTCCTTATCAAGGCTCTCCTTATCAAAAATCCTAAGCGCACGAGTAGCGAGGGTGTTAAGAACACCCATCTTCTGAGCAGGGAAATGATGGGAATCGGCATGAAGGTATTGCTCAGTATGCGTTTTCTTCCGGAACACAGAGTGGGAAAGAGAGCCATCCTTATTCTTGGATATAAGAATATCCAGGAAAGGGAGGCAACCATTGACCTCTTTTTCCATGGTGAACTTAATGGTAGAGGACTGACAGTTGAGGTGATTGAAGAAGCGATCCAGCTCCTCTTGGCCATGGGACCAGATGACATTAGTGTCATCCACATACCTTTTCCATAGCTTGGGAAGGAGACGAGCCGAGGCTAAAGCTTTGGCTTCGAAATCTTCCATAAAAAGATTTGCAACAATAGGGGAAAGGGGGGAACCCATAGCAACACCACAGGTCTGTTCGAAGAACTCACCTTCGAAACAGAAGAAAGTGGAAGTGAGACAGATCTCAACCAGATGCGCGGTATCGGGATCTGTTAGGCGATAGATCACTTCCAAGGCGTTGATCTGTTACGCCGAAGTTCTACTTATAACTATTATGGATCACAGAAGTCTCAATTCAACACTTGACAACTTCTCAAACATTTTTTATTATCAATATACACCCTATGCAATTCATTACAAAAGCCATTAAATATATTTTATAAATAAATCACACAATTTTCAACCAAAAAGAGGTCTACTAATCGGTGCACTTATGTGCATAAACACATTGGTGCATTTAATCTAGTAAATGCATTGGGGCGTTTAATTATTGAGGAATGACAATGAAAATTATCATTTTTAAATAAGTTTAAATTATGACAGTGCGATATGTAACGATAAAAACATTGCCATCACAATAAAAAACAAAAACATAAGTTTTTTGGACTTAACGATGCTATTTGATAGAGGCACTCCTGTGAGTTATATTACACATGGCACACCAATAAACATAAGCCATTTAAAAAATAGACAAGGTCGATAAGGTCTAGATCTGATTCAATAAGTGCCCCCCCACTTTACATGTCAAATGCCTTATATATAGTAACACAAACCCATTAAATCTAAAATGCCTAAAATGAAAAGCCCTAATTGTGAAGTGGTAAAGGGAGCTAAACCCCAAGGTGAAATGTTGCAGTCACATAAGGAAGAAGAAGAAAATGTTTAAGGTAAGTATATATATATCTATATATATAGAATTTTAGTTAAATCTTAATAGAAACAAAGATTGTAAAATTTTTTATTAGTAAAATTTTTACTATGGAGGGTTTTATTTTTATTTTTTGAATTTTAATTAAATCTAACAATAATTTTAAACTTTTTTATTAATAAAACCAACAATAACGTTTAAAATTTTTGCTACGTAGGGTTTTGAGTGAATCAGCATACCTTTCAAATTCTGATCTTCTGAATAATTTTGATGTTCCAAAGTATTCTGCTGCTCCACAATGCTCCTAGTATGTCTCTCTTGCAAATTGCTCCTTTGAATTTTTGGGAAAAATAATGACATAATTAATAGCTTCTTACTATTCATAATACTATATGAAATTTTGTTGAGAAGTGTAGCAAGAAAGACTCAATTTGACTTAGGCTTGGTCAAAGTGAGTAAATTCGAAATTTTCACATCAACAGACAACTTGGAGGAAAATAATTGAGGTGACATGGCTCTTGTCACTTAGTTAGCTCAGTAAATTCAAGTTAGTGGGTTTGGAGTTCAGTTTGCATGTGTTGATTGCTAATTTCTAACAATCCAATTTAGTTATCACTAGTTGTACTCCTTTATATTAGTTCTAACAGTTAACAAAACTAGTTGGAGGTCAGTTGTGTAGTGAGACAATAGTCTAACTGAGAGATCATCTAGTTAACTGATCAATCAACCAAAAATAGCTCATGCATGGAAGGAATTCAAATTTCTTAGCTGTGGTGGAGATTCCAAGGCAGTGCAACATCAGTTGTAGACTAGTCTTGAGCATACATGTGTTGCATACAATTAACGATCAATCCTTGGGAATTGCACAATCAATTTGGAGGAAATTCCTAAAGAAAAGAGGCCAATTTCCTCAGGATGTGTGCAAGGAAATAAGAGCTCCGGTGGAGGAAGAAATTGACTAAGTCTGGGTCAAATATTTTTTATTGAGCCAAGAGAACAATTATTCTTTTGTAGGCTGAGCTCAGAGTTGGAGCTAGCAATTGTAATAGATTCTCCATTCATATGATTAATGCAAGTAAGCTTAAGGGGTTTTTACCAATTGGTTTCCCCTAGATAAATTTGTGTACTTGTGTGTGTGATCGATGAATGTTTCCGAATGTTGTTCTAGACTGTGAATTAATTTCCACAGAGGAGTATAGTAGAATTGTGTCTCTTGATTTTGATTAAATTTATTGACCAATTGCAATTATATCACCATATTTATACATGGTATCAGATCAAGATTCACATTAGAACAAGAATTTCAAACTTGTTCCTCAGGAGGTTTGAATTTGCAGCTTCAGTGTGGCAGGATTTATTTAGAGTTGGGAGAATATCCTTCAATGGGCTGAGATGAGAGTATGCCTTGGAAGGAAACTCAAATTTCATTGTTTAGAAGGATCACATGGAGGAAGTGCTTGATGAAAATGGATTGTTGGAATATGTCAAGAAAAAAATTCCAAAACAAGGATCAACTAATGCACAAAACCTAACCCAATGGAAGAAAGATGTATCCAAGGAAAGGAGAATAATATTGGAGGGAGTGAGAGACCATATTGCCTCAAATATCCATGGCAATAAAAAAACTTTCGTAATGTGGAAGGCACTGAATGATCTATTCAAGAATATTAGTGACCATAGAAAAATGGCCCTCAAAGACAAACATCAAAACATTAATATGCAAAAGAATGATACTATTTTGTAGCATCTCACCAGATTTACACAAGTTTGGGATGAGATTGGAGGGGTTGGTGTGAATGTTGAAAAATATGACCTGGTGAGCCTAGCTCTTCTAGGCTTCCCAAAAGTTGGCAGATTTACCAGGACTTCGTGAAAGGGAGGGAGAAATTACTAAATTGGGAATGCTTATGGTTCAATTTGGCACAAGAAGAAATTAGGCAAAATACCAAAGATGGAAATTCATCCAAGGGAGAGGATGAAGAAAATTTTTCATTGGTTGGAAATAGAAAGAAGGAAAAGGGAAGAAATCTCAAACCAAAGAAGAATCCAGCCAAGGGGTAAAGAAGAAAGACTTGTCCAAAATAAAATTCTTCAATTATCATGAATTTGGGCACTATGCTACAAATTATGCACACAAAAATTCTAGCAAGAACTCAAGAGGAGCAACAAGTGAAGCATTGGCTTCATAGTTCGAGCTAGACTTCACCCTGATCACATGTATGGCCAACACTTGTATGGGGAGTGTGTGGTACTTGAACTCAGGTGCCTCATTCCAAATGACATGCTGTAGAGTGTTTTTCAGTGACATGGAGTAGAAAGATCTCTAGATGCATATTGAGACGGGGTATGATGGAAGATATAATGCTACTGGGTTTGGTACAACAACATTTAAGAGGGAGTCAGGATCCCCTCTTCACCTCAATGATGTTATGTTTTTACCAGGCCTGAAGAAGAACCTAATCTCTGTAACAATTTTGGAAGACCAAAGCTATGATGTGATAGTTAGTAAAGGGGAATCCTTTCTGAGACACATAGCTACTGGATAGGTGAAGTAGATCAGGGTTTGTGTGAAGAACCTATCGAAACTTGATGTGGAATATTATTCTGGATTAAATAGTAAGGCATATAAAGTGAAGAGTTGTGATGTCAATGAACTATGACATAGGATATTGGTACATTTTCACCATGGCGCCCTTAAAATTATTCAGAAAATAACCACTAGCCTCCCTAAAGAATCACTTGAGTAGTAGGATGTCTGCAAGGTTTGTAACTTGAGGAAGTATGTAAAATCCACATTCTATGATTGAGATAGAAAAGAAAATGGAGTCTTGGAAAGATTCCAATTTGATGTTTGTGGACCCTTATCAACAACCTACACTGCCATGTATAAATACTATGCTATTTTTATTGATGGTTTCTCAAGAAAGTGCTCGATCTTATTCATGTGGAAGAAGGATGAGACATTCTCAAAATTTGTAGAATTCAAGGAACTAGTTGAGAAAGAGACCGACAAGAAGGTGAAGGCTTTCAGGAGCGACAACATAGGTGAGTATGCCATTTGAATACCTTCAAGGAATTTTGTGTCAAAGAAGGAATTCAAAGAGAACTGACAACTCCCCATAACCCGCAGTAGAATGGGGTAGTTGAGAGGAAGAACTAGAGTATTGTGGGAGCTACGAGAGCTATGCTATATGACCAAGGCTTGCCACTACATTTGTGGGAAGAGGCATGTAACAAAACAGTCTACTTGCAGAACCAAAATCGTCATCAGATTCTTGGTATGATTACAATTGAGGAGGATTTCTCGAGGAGAAAGCTAGATGTGTCTCATTTTAGAAATTTTAGAGCCTCTGTTTACTGCCATGTCTCCAAAGATTCAAGGAAGAAAATTTAGCTGGAAGAAGAGTTGGGAATTTTTTGGGGTTACATTGAAACTCCGCACAATTACCAGGTGTAATTATGTTCCCTCAAAATGACATTTGTGTGAAGGGATGCAAAGTTTTATTAGGATAAAGCAATGATATGCTCTCTTGAGAGGGAGCTTCAAATCCCACCAGAAGGGGATATTCTAGCTCCAAAGGAGGAGCCTCAGGAAGTTTTGGAGCAACCAAAAAAGGAGGAGAAGGGAGGAGGAAGAGTGGAGACATATAGTCAAGTAGGACCATTTAGAGAAGGTAGAAAGAAAACCAAGATATGAGGGAGATTGTGGGAGCTCCTTCAAATTTGCACAGGAAAATGAGGTCACCTGAGAGGTACAATGGCTACATGGCTCTAATGTCTGAGCTTGTAGATAATGAGCCATCCTCTTTTGAGGTAGAAGTTGAGCAACCAGTTTGGGTTGATGCAATGGTGGAAAAATATGAATCCATAATAAATACTTAATGTTTAGGAAGTGGTCCCAAGACCGACAGATAAATCAGCTATGGGTTTGAGATGGATCTTCAAGGTTAAGCATGCAACAGATGGAAGCATAGAGAAGTATAAGGCCAGGTTTGTGGCCAAAGGATTCTCTCAAGTTGAGGGAATTGGGTATGAGGAAGCTTTTGCTCCCATAGCAAGGTAAACCATTAGATCAATTCTTGTACTGACTACAAAAATGGGGTGGAAGATCCACCAGATGGATGTAAAAACATCATTTCTCAGTGGTGTTATTGAGGAGGAAGTGTACATAGAGAAAAAAAAAGGTTTTGAGACATTTAATCAAGATTATCATGTGTGCAGACTTAGGGGAGAATTATATGGTCTCAAACAGGCACCCCGAGATTGGTACACTCAGATTGATAGTTATCTCATTGGATTGGGCTTCACCAAAAGTGAAGCGGATGCGAACTTCTATCATATTTTGGTAGAAGTTAAATTGCTTATCATTGTTTTATACGTTGATGACCTAATATTTATAGGTGACAAGAAACTGATAAGCTCTTGCAAGAAGGACCTTGCAAGGGAATTTGAGATGAAAGACATGGGTCCCATGCACTACTTCCTCAGGATGAAAGTATGGCAAGATGATGGGGAACTATTTATGTCTCAAGGCAAGTATGCCACTGAGATACTGCAAATATTTCACATGGAGAGTTGTAAGCCCATGGAGACACCTCTAACGACCAACTGGAGGAAGCAAAATGCACTCCAGGTGAAGAGGTTGATGCTACTATTTACAGATAGCTAGTGGGTTCACTAATGTATCTTGTGAACACATGACTAGATATGTGCTATGCAGTCAACCAGCTAAGCCATGCTATGGTTAGGTAGTCCAAATTATATTGGAAGGAAGTTAAGCATGTTTTACGGTACCTTAGAGGCACTACATAGTATGGATTTTGGTACAGATGGACAAAAGGAGTGAAACTGTGCGGCTTCACAGATGCAGATTGGGCAGGAAGTGCATCCAACTGGAAGAATACATCAGGTGAAATTTTCAGAGTTGGGTTTGCAACAATTTCCTGGTACAACAGGAAACAAAGGTCTATGGCAGTTAGCTCAACATAAGCTAAATACATGGTTGTGAGTCAAGAAATATGTGAGGCGATCTAGATGAGAAATATACTTGTGGGACTGTTTAGTTAGGAGATGGATGCATATGTGATATATTGTGATAATTAGAGTTGCATTAAGCTCTCTGAAAATTCAATATCTCACAATTGATCCAAGCATATAGATATTTGGTATCATAATTTACGGGACTAGGTGTATAGGAGGATAATGTTGCTACAATACATTCCGACAAAGGAAGAAGATGTTGACATATTGATGAAGGATTTGTTAAGAGGGAAGTTAAAATTCCACAGGAGTGGGATAGGGTTGGTTGAAAATCCCTTTCTTGCTAATAGGGAGCGTTGAGAAGTGTAGCAAAAAAGGATCAATTTGACTTAGCCTTGGTCAAATTGAGTAAATTCAAAATTTCCACATCAACGGACAACTTAGAGGCAGTTAACTGAGGTGACATGGCTCTTGTCACTTAATTAGCTCAGTAAATTTGATTTAGTGGGCTTGGAGTCCAGTTTGTATGTATTGATTGTTTATTTGTAGCAATCCATTTTAGTTATTTCTAGTTATACTCACTTAAACTAGTTCTAACAATTAATAGAACTAGTTGAGGGTCAGTTGTGTAGTGGGACAAAAATATAACTCAGAGATCATCCAATTAGTTAATAAACCAACCAAAAATAGCTCATGCATGCAAGTAATCTGAATTTCTCAGCTGTGATGGAGATTCAAGTCATTGTAACATTAGTTATAGACCAATCTTGATTGTGCATGTGTTGCATACAATCAATGATCAATACTTGGGAATACCACAATCAATTTGGAGGAAATTCCTAAAGAATAGGGGCCATTTTCCTCAGGATTTGCGCAAGAAAATAGGAGCTCAGGTGGAGGTAGAAATTAACTAATTCTAGGCCAGAGCTTTTCATTGAGTAGAGTGAATAGTTATTCTTTTGTAGGTTGAGCTCAAAGCTAGAGCTAGCAATTGTAATAGATTCTCTATTCATCTAATTAATGGAAACATGCATAAGGGGTTTTTACCAACTGGTTTCCTCTAGATAAATCTGTGTACTTATGTATGTGATGGATGCATGTTTGTGAATGTTGTTCTAAATTGTCAATTAACTTCCACAAAGCAACATAGTAGAATTGTGTCTCTTGATTTAGATTAAATTTCTTGAGAAGTTGCAATTCTATTACCATATTTCTACAAATTTTATTTTGAAAAATATGTTAGAATTGTAGCAAGAAAAGACTTCATTTGACTAGTGCCTTAGTCAAATGGATAAAAGTCAATTTTCCACATCAAGAGAATGACTTGGATTGCAATTAGCTATAATGACATGGCCTTGTCTTAGTAAATTCGAGTACATAGGCTAGAAGTAGAGTTTTACATGAGTTGATTGCTAAGATATAGAAATCTAGTTGATTTGTTGTTAGTTGAACTCATTTAACTGAGATCTAGTCATTAGTTGAGTCAGTTGAAGGTCAATTGAGTAGTTATGACTTGTTAACTCACTGATCTCTCAGTTAACTAGGAAATTAGCTAAAAATAGAGTCAATCATGCATGGAATTCGAGTTGCTTAGTTGAGTGGATGAAAAAGGAACATTTATATTTATAATTGTGTACTAATGAGGTACAATGATTTTTCATTGACTAGGTGATCAATTCCCCTTGGATTTGCGAAAGGAAATAAGGATTTTCCCTTTTATTTAAGAGCTAAATTCCTCCAAGATTGCGTAAGGAAATAAGAGGTTGACTGAGGCTTGAATTGGATAAGTGTTAGCTAGAGCAGGTCATGAAGTAGGAGAACAATTTAACAGTCCAGGGTGTGCTTCAGAGTTGAAGCAATACTTTGTAATTGTTTATCTTTTTCATATGAATTAATGCAAAGAAACGAAGGGGTTTTTCCCAGTTGGGTTCCCTTGTAAAATCATTGTGTTCCTCGTGTTTTGATGGATGCATGTTATTGCATGTGTTTCTAATTTGTGATTTCCATTCTGCAGAATATTAGAGGAAATTTGTAATCTCTTGATTTTAGTTAAATTTCATCAGTAGTGGCAAATTTCTATTAATTTCTACATGGTATCAAAGCCTCAGAAGAAAACCTTGTTGCAAATATTCTCTCAAAGAAATTTTAATTTGTAGAGTTTTTGGTGCAGATTCTCTTTAGTGCAGGAAAAATGTCTTTCAACAGATTGAGGTTGGAGCATGCATTAGAGGGCATCTCAAAATTTTGTTCTTGGAAGGAAGCTATCTTGGATGATATTGGATTGTGGGAATATACGCAAACTAATATTCCAAAACCAATAGCATCATATTCACAAGCACTTTCTCAGTGGAAGAAAGACACATCACGAGCCAAGAGGATTATTATAGAGGGTGTCAAAAATCATGTGGTTTCAAACTTTCATAGAAAGGAGACTCCTTTTGCAATGTGGAAAACTATCACAGATCTATTCCAAAGCAACAATGATGATAAGAAATTGGCATTGAGAGATAAACTCAAGAGAATTCGAATGTAGAAAAATGAAACCATTCCACAGCACCTATGCAGATGCACTTAGGTTTGATATGAACTTGGAGGAGTAGGAGAAAATGTGTCATCATATGAACTTGTGAGTTTAGTACTCCTTGGCCTTTCGGAATCTTGACACAAATATGAATATTCAGTTAATGGAAGAGACAAGCTAACAGATTGGGAGAGACTTTGGTTTGATTTGGTGCAAGAGGAGATCATAAGAAACACTAGAAATGGTGTCACATAGTTGGAAAAGGAAACAAGGCCAAAGGAATGAAGGCCTAAGGTGAGGCAAAATCCATCTAGAACAATGGCAAGAATAAGGACCTCATCAAAATAAAATGTTTTTACTGCCATGAATTTGGACACTATGGAACCAAGTGTTTGCACAAGAAATAAAACAAGGAGCCTGCAATAGGAGTAGGAGGAGATGATTTGGCATCTCAATTCAAGTTAGATTTCACCCTTTTTGGTTGAATGGAAAGAAAAATAAGAGGGAGTGAGTGGTACCTAGATTCTGGTGCTTCATATCACATGACAGGAAACAATGAATTCTTCAGTATCCTAGAGGAGAAAGATCTTAAATTGCACATAGAATTTAGAGATGATGGGAGGTATAGTACCAAAGGAATTGATGGTGTGATCTTTAAGAGGGAGTCAGGATCCCACCTTCACTTGAAAAATGTAATGTATGTTCTTGGGCTGAAGATTTTTTATTTTATTTCTATAGATATATTGGAGGACAAAGGTTCTGATGTGGTGTTTAGTAAGGGGAAAGAATTTCTGAATCATGTTGCTATTGGACAAGTGAAACTGATTGGAGTTAGAGTGAAAAATATCTACAAGCTAGAGGTATATTTCTCCATACATGCAACTATACCTCTAGGAGTGAGGTGGGGCGATGTAGAGCCTTAGTCCCAAAGTTGCATATTTTTGGTCAGGGTCCATAAGAGAGAAGTATAATCTTCTCATGGATCATACCCTTGCTACAAGGGCCCACAATATTCAGTAGCATAAGGATCAATTCCAGTTTATGCAATCAAATCTTGAGCTAAAATTGTAGACTAGTTGCAATTAGATGTTGAGGAGCATAGAGTAGTATTCATAGCAATACAAGAGGCACAATGAAGAATCAACAAATGTGCAATTTTCCCAGTAGATAGTGTAGAGACTAGTAGCAGTCATATGCTCAGGAGATAGTTGTAGCTCAAAGACATAATTGATTCACTATTTTAGATACTTCTCAGTTATAGTTGTTGTAGTAGAAAAAACAACAGTGAGAGGGAGTCCTGTTACAATACATTCCTACATGAGTAGGATTGGGGTTGTGCAAAACAATTTTCTTACTAAGAGGAAGTGTTGAAATTGTAGTAAGAAAAGGATCCATTTGACTGGTGCCTTAGTCAAATGGAGAAAATTTGATTTGTTAATTTTTCTCGGGGATATATTGTTCTTTGCTTTGATAATTCCATTTCTTCATTAACACATTAAATTCACTCCATAACATCATATCATTATTCAGCAACATATGAAACTATGTAGAAATAACAATATCATCACCATCAATGCAGTGGAACATAAAGGAACAACATAATAAAAGCATTCACACACTATGGGAAAAACCCTTTCAAATTCTTCCTCTTATTAGATTGTCATCGATTGATACAAAAAAAAGAGAGTACAATCATCCATATCTTTATCTATACACCTAATACGAAAAATAAACTAAAGAATATCCATGAGATGAACCCAATCATGTTTATACTCAAAAATCCGATTTTGAAGCTTGTAATGAATTGTCACTATCTGTGGTCAACTTCTGAACACTGTGGTTAACGAGAAAAAACTTCGGATAACTGAAAAACCAAACCCTAGGTGTGATTGGGAAGCTTAAGTTTCTCCATTGAGCATGCAATCTTGTGAATACAATCGAAATCTGCGTTTGGGAAGCCTACGACTATGACCTAGAAACCCTAGAAGCATGCACAAACTTCAGACCCTATAATTTCTCCTTCGTGTGAATCTATTCCTTCGCGGATTTGCCTCAAACCTGTGTGAGCCAAAAAAAATAAAGGGAATAAAAGAATGATCCATGATGATTTCCAAATGAGGTGTAGGTCACTTGTATTTATAGCCTTTCAAGGGTGTCCACTTTGCTTTAGGGCTAGCATGATCAAATATACACATGCGTGCTTATAATTAAAAAATACACTTTCCCTTATCCAATTTGAGTGATATTTAGGTTGATTTTGATCCTCTCGAAAAGAGGAATTCAATCCAATATTGATATCCATCAAATGACCTATCCAAAGTGGAACTTTACAACAATTGAATATTTTAACACTCCCTCTAAACTAGGGATAATTCCACTTGCATTATGTCATGTGTATCCTGTCATCAAATCATATCCAATCTCAATTGTCTCATCATCACATATCATCACTGTTCATCTTTATTCTTATTTTGCTTATTCTTGCTTATCTCTTGATTGTCCCTACTCATATGTTGAACATTCTTGAATCTATAAGAATAAGAGTTTAACATCGGAGGGGAGCCTAAGCTACCACTCGAAATCTCTGCCGGCGAGTAGCCATTGCTACCACCCAGGAAACATCAATGGGGATACAAATCTATGACCCATATCAACATTAGAGAGAATATCATCAGGTAGCACATATAAACCTGGAACCACATCGAGGTGCACATCTCAACCCAGAATCTCATGGCGAAGCTAAACATCTACGACCCCATATCGAGCAATAGATGATATAGGGGAGATACTACTCAAACCATCATATTTCCTACCGATCTTCAAAAAAATGACTCTCAAGGGCCATGTGGTAGAAAACCTACATTATAATTAGCTTGGGTTGTACAACCCTAAGTACACTCTCAACCCGTTGGCCAGACGAGGAGCGACAGTCCCAACAAGCCAAGCTTGTGGGTGTGATGCTAACTGGGGTATGCTCTACAAAGACCAAGATAGGGGAGAAACATCTCCAACCCTATGGGTGACAAATAGGGAAGCCAAATCTATGACCCTATTGTCTAGAGATCCCTCAACCCCAAAAACCCTCCATCTCAATTCCACACCCTGGGAGCTCAAACAAGGGGTAAGAGTTGGCTTAGTGTCCTCGATCAACGATGCTATCTATAGATCAACAACGTTTCATCGTGCTCATATATGGTAATCATCATATCTCAATATCAGTTGTCTCTTGTTCATACATGACATCAAATCAAATATCATATTAGGAAAAAAATATGCATATCATAAAAAGGATACCATAGTCATCCTCCCTCTCAAGGAGGTGCCAACCACAAGCCTAATGTTGTCTCATACAACGACATTGTCTCAATGAAGGTGTCCTAGTCTCAACTATATGGGATATTCTTTGCCAATCGGTTCCCATTCTTTGTCATCATAATTTATCCATATCATAACCGGAACTTTCTCAAATGTCTTTCTAAAGAGATTTTTCATCCTGCCTCATAGCTAGCCATGCTAGAAACATCGTACTCAACCTTAGTCATGCTTAAAGCTACAAAACTTTCATCCAAAAATATCATGGCAGATATCATACTAAGGTAGCACCCATATGTGCTCATCAATAATGATCCCAAACATCATCAATACATCTACGCAGTCATAATCATAGGAAGAATGTCCTAGACCAAAAATAGATCGTCCCATGTAAGTATCTCGAAGCATGCTTGGCAGAAAATCAATGTGTATGAAGTGGCTCAATCATGAATTCACTCAGTTTCTATGTATATCACACACACACACACACAGACAAGTGTTCAAAACATAACATCAATGCTTCAATCAACTGTCGGTTGCCAGGTCAAGTTCAATAATATCTCTTCACAACTTCTTAAAATTCACTTAGAGTGTCCAAGGATTTGCATTTCCACTTTCCAAAAACTTATTCAATAGCTTTTCAATATAGATTTTCTTTTTCAAACTTCAAAAATCAATTCATCATGACATGATTCATTATTTCAAGCTTCAGAAGCTATATCCCTCTTACTTTGATCCTCAGAGGCTCATTACCTGTCAAGAATAGATAATCAGTAAATAAAAACCAAAATCAAAGTCATACCTTGGACCCATTTTGAAATAGAGGTTTGGATGGGCACATCTTCTTAGATTGATCAAATGACTTAGACATATACAATGGTTTTTGCAAACATAACATTTTACCAAACCAATATGCTTAGCCTTACCTAACTTAATATTGTGCAATAAAATCAACTAAGTAAACTTATCAAAGTTTATATGTTGGATCAAAACTAATATCAAACTCATCATTATCACTATAAAAAATTCTTTAGACTAGGCGATTGGTAGAGCACTCATCCAAGTATCAAGTCATGACTTCATCTATTGTTATGCCAACAAATTATCATTTGCTAAGTAATACCATACCAAAATTCATCAAGTCATCCTCATGAGTATAATATAATTCACTAGATGCAAATGCATAAACCAAGAATAAGTCATGCAAGTTCCATCCATTTATTGTGAGATTACTTCACACTGAATCACACCTATTTATGCTTCAACCATTGTGCTAAGGACAATGAGGCCAATACAAAACATTAATGAATACTAATATTAGTCACTGAAAGATACTACACCCATTTAGCATTGTTATCAAGGCAAATCATCAGTCGTCAAATCAAATAATTAGTCATCAAGTCAAATCCCAAATCAAATCACAACTCTAACTTGTCATCACCGTGAATTCAAATCATCCATAAAACAAAACATATCATCAATCATTCAAGCCAATATGCTCACTAAGTTAAGCCAATAAATCAAACATTTTCAAAGCCATGCAATTATTATCACATATACATAAGGTTATAAAGGCATATTGATATGCATATCCTCGTCACTTGCAAACACAAGTTTAGTCAACATATTCACATTATAGAAATTCAGACATTCAAACTCCCCTTCTCATAGATCTTCCTGTTGTCTGCTCCACTTCTGTAGAACTGTCATCCTTTAGGTGAACTTCTGATTTCATGCATAAAACTTCAATTTTGTGTCCTACAGGCATAATCACACCCATAGTTCTTTTTTGTTTTTTGTTTTTGTTTTGTGTGATTGAGAGGCTACAATCACTTCCTGTAAGCTTGGTTTCGTACGATTGAGGCTTAGAGTAAGGGAAAACTCTCTCTTCTCAGATCAGAACTTTGCTACAAACCAACAATATCATATATTTGTCTATTCATGTCCATAAATCATACTTCAATAATAAAGAATATACATATAATGCAAATGATAACAAGAGTAAGAATCTTATGGAGAGATTCTCCCTCTGAATGGGAGTCCACTTTAGTTATCTTCATTCATCCCATCAACCTGTCTATAATGATTTCATGCATCAACATATCTGATAGATCATAAAATTAGAGTAGATCATATCATGCTAGCATCAACTAATTCACCATTACATCATGACATCAATCTTTCATCAAGGGTTAGTGTCAAATAGCTAATAGGAGTATACTTTAAGAGTCATGATCACAACATTACTTCTTTGTCACATAACTCAATCCATCAAGTCAGGGCATTCAATTTTACCATATGCCATAATTACTAAACACATCAAAACATAACCATGGTCAACAAAATATCCTGAATATCAATATCATTGTTATACTTCGATCATCATGGCTACCATTCTTTTCACAAACAATATCAATAGTGTCAAGTTACCATCTACTAGAATCAAGGTGTTAGACTTATTTATGGGATCAAGATATTCAAAATGATATATGTTAGCCAAACATCAAGTATACCACTATATAAAAGATCAATATTAAGTAGCTTCATAGAATCAAGAAGTTCACCATATCTAAAATGTAAGATAGTCTTTTACTACCAAGTGCACATTTCATTATAAGAACCATGAATCCAAATCACTTTCATATGAATGAACCATTTGTGAAGGATACATTCTCATCATACCTAGGGCTTACCTTGTCATAAATATTGCAGCTGAAACACACATACCTTGTAGTGTTTAGATACCTATGCACCTTCTTAGCTAGAAGCACTTTATCACCTTTTCATAAGGTGCCTCTTTAATTTTTCTAATGCTAGTTCTTCTCTTCCTACACTCTCCATGATCCTCAAGAGGGATCCACTAATCAAAACTCATTAGGAGGTTAAAAGCATCCAAATACTCAAATATACATGTAGGAAGTATACGTAATAATCAAAATAATAATTAGATCCATATAAAGATATAAAAGAGCATTATAAGTGAGAAAGTAATTATATTCAATGAGAGGTTATCATATCCCTCTTAAACCAACCTTAAAGAGCCATCACTATCTATTGTCTATATGACAATATTGCCTTCAATGTTTCAACCAACTTTATCAACAACCAGGACTAATAAAAACTATCCCATCTAGGGATTCATCAAATATTCACAAGTTCTTGAGAATCTTCACATTGACCATGCTAGGGTTTCTAGATTTCATATCTCAAATATTTTTCATAAACATGGGTTCCTTCCAAAGGCTAAACCTCACAATATCCACCAAAACCTAATAGAAAAGTTGCCTAAGGTTTACTTCAAACCCTAGAATTATTTGAGTTCTCCACCATCCTCTCTTGCATCCATCAATGGTGTCGTCATAGGGATGATCTCCATGAATTTTCTTCAACCCGACTCTCAAACCATGTTAATTTTTCTTAGGGATATATTTTTCTTTGCTTTGATAATTGAACTTCTTCATTACCACATTAAATTCACCCCATAACATCATAACATGATTTAGATTTACATTATTCAACAAGATATGCAACTATGTAGAAATAACAATATCATCATCATCAATATATAGAAACATAAAGGAAAAATAGAAGAAAATAATTTACACATAGAGACACTAGGATTGCTCAGAGACCAAGGAAAAACCAACTATGGGGAAAACCCTTTCAACTTCTTCTTCTTATTATATTAACATTGAATTAAGAGAAAAAATAGGAGAGGAAGCATACAAAGAATGGTTGAATCAACCACCTATTTAATTCCCACTACGTCTAGATTCACCAATTAGGAATGTCTACAACAATAGTAGTTCTTCATCACAAGTTTGTTATGAAACCAGCTCACAAAAATATAGAAAAGATAGATCAGCACCTTAGAATTCAGCCTCTTCGAGGGGGCAACCTACTTTACATTACACAAATGAATGATTCTTTGATGATACAAATGACAAGACTTCCTTTCTATATATAGGAGTCTAAGGGGTCATAATATAATCAGAGCCGACATAACAATAATAATGTAAGGGAACAATAATAGTAGTAGTGGGCTTCTATGGGGCACAATAATAACAATAGTGGGCTTCTATGGGGACTACATGGGTACAACAATATAATAAGGGGGTTGTACTAATAACAATAAGGGGTTACACTAGTAGTATAGGGGCCTAACATGCCTCTCTCCTTCAAAAAGTGTTGTCCTCAATGCTTGAGTAATTTTTGATGCTTCTGTATAAAATTCTTGTCCTTCCATGTGAAATCTTTAATAGGTAAGTTCTTCCACTTGATGAGGTGCTTTGAAATTGATCGATTTCGTAGCTGTCGAATTCTTGGTTCTGTAAATGCTTCAGGTTCCAATATGCTTTTTTCTTCCTTGTCAAGTTCTGGAAATATTGTTGGAACTAGGATATTCGGCAACTTTTGAATGAGTTCCCACCCTGATTTTCCATTCTTCCATTCATACCTTCCTTTGTGTATCAAATTTGGTTAGATAGTTGTACCAACCTATACCATTTCTGCAACCATATGTTCAATTTCACTCCTTTGGGCGTATGGATATATATAAGGCTTGACGTTTGGAGGAACACATCCTATAATAAAATGAATAGCATGATCATGATCATGAATACGTGGGAGACCTCTGGGAGTCTCAGATACCTTGGAATGATTGTCCAAGACTTTTTGGAGATCTGGAGAAATATATGATTTCAATGTGCGAACAGTTAGCGAACATAATTGTGCAATTACGCCTCGTTGTTCTTTCTTTAGAAGCTTTGTCATTCCATCAGAGTTGATTATCTTTCCTGGTTTCCCTATGATACCCCTTAATTCAACTTCCTTTCCTTCCGAAGAAAATTTCATAAAAAGTTCTTGAAAATTAAAAGCTATTGTACCCAAGGATTGTAGCCATTAGACTCCTAGTACAACATCAGCACCACCCATTGGAACAGAAAACATTGGGATATTCAATAAATATTCTCCCATGGATAGCTTGATATTATGGCACTTTCCAGAGCAATTTATGGTTCCTCCACTTACAACCGTCACTTGACACTCTGGTGCTGGATCTAGGAAGCAATTCAAGTCCTTGGCTATCTTACAATTAATAAAATTATGGGTACTACCTGAATCAATCAACACTATTACCTTTTTCTTCTTGATATGTCCTTCTATCTTCATAGTTTGAGGAGTGGTAATTCTGACGAATGCATTACAAGATATGGTCAGATTCATTTCTTCTTTCTCTAGGGTTGGTTCTTGGTGAGTATCCTTTTATTTTGATGTTTCTTGATACTTTTCTTCCTGATATTTCACTGTTTGAACCTTCTTCTTCTTGATATGTCCTTCTATCTTGAGAGTTTGAGGAATGGTAATTTCTTCCAATGCTTTACAATATATGGTCAGATTCATTTCTTGATGCTCGATGTGACCTTTCACTTCTTGAACATTTTTCTTCTTGATATGTCCTTCTATCTTGATAGTTTGAGAAGTGGTAATTCTGGCCAATGCATTACAAGATATGGTTGGATTCATTTCTTCTTTCTCAATGTGATCTTTCACTTCTTGAACCTTTTTCTTCTTGATATGTCCTTCTATCTTAAGGGTTTGAGGAGTGATAATTCTTACCAATGCTTTACAAGATATGGTCAGATTCATTTCTTCTTTCTCTAGGGTTGGGTCCTGGGGCATATCCTCTTCTTTTGATGTTTCTTGATCCTTTTCTTCCTCCTCTTCATACTCTATGTAGAATAATTTCTTCTCAACACACTTATGACCTTTAATGCATTTTATATCACAATTGTAACAAAACCCTTTTTTCTTTTTTCTTCCAATTGTTGTGGTGTAACCCTTATAGGTTGTTGAAGGCTAGGAGAAACAACACTTCCATTATTATAGTTGTGAGGGGTAGACTTCCTTGTTGCCATAATTTTACTTTCCACTTTGTAACAAAGCCCTTTTTCTCTTTCCAATTGTTGTGGTGTTGCTCTAAAGAAGGTGTTTCTCTTTGTATCCTCATAATGTGCTATCATTTCCTTCGTGAAAATTGATCACGTAACAAGTTGTTTACAAGAACAAAGTCCTTTATACCATAAAAATTGATCCGGCTCTAAATATGAAGATGCAATACATACCTTTTGTAATAGTGGTACACCATGTAGATCAAAATATTTCTCCATCTGTAGTATCCATTTTACCAGATCCTTGCCATCAAACTTCCTCATATCGATTTTTCTTGATTTTAGGAGCTGGATCTTGAAACGATTGTAACTTTGTAATTTTGGATATTCCAGTTCTGAAATTGCGACCTGCAGTAGCCATCTGTGTCCTCTTTCTAATGCCACCAGTCTAATCCCAATTGGATTCTCCAAGGAAGAGTTATGCCAAATCTCCCACAATGACCTGATTATAAACTAGTTCAGTAGAGCGAACTTATACGACGTGCCACGTGTCCCTATTTCGACCTTTGGCTCTGAAAAATATATACAAGAACTACAGTCCATTCTTTTTCTGTAACTTCTTATGAAATTTCAATATGATTCTCAAAACAAAAGTTATGACTATTTTCTTAAGGTCACCTGTTTGGAATGCAATTCAGGAGTCTGCAAAAAGACCAACTTCCTCAGATCATATCTCCAAAAATATAGTTCAAAAAGCTCTGAAATTTGGATCCGAGGTTCAACGCGATTTCGTCTCAAATGGGTTTTGTTTTTTGCTTCTGAAACATCGCAGAAAAAGGGTTATAGCGAAAATGCCACGATGACCTATTTGGAGCAGCGAAACCCTAGAATCCAAAGCTCCGATACCAAATGTTATGAAACCAACTCACAAAAATATAGAAAAGATAGATCAACACCTTAGAATTCAGCCTCTTCGAGGGGGCAACCTCCTTTACATTACACAAAAGAATGATTCTTTGATGATACAAATGACAAGACCTCCTTTCTATTTATAGGAGTCTAAGGGGTCATAATATAATCAGAGCCGACATAACAATAATAATGTAAGGGCACAATAATAACAGTAGTGGGCTTCTATGGGGCACAATAATAACAATAGTGGGCTTCTATGGGGACTACATGGGTACAAAAATATAATAAGGGGGTTGTAATAATAACAATAAGGGGTTACACTAATAGTATAGGGGCCTAACAAAGTTGAAAATGGAGGCATTCAATTAGAGGTTGGCATGGATGATTACTTACGAGATATGAATGCCATGGAGGCAATGTTGTTAGATTCATTCCAGAACGATGAGTTAGGGGATGATGTTCATATCATTGATACGTTTTTCGAAAGCCTAAAATATACGTCCACCACCCCTCTCTTTGAACCTAGTGGCTAGTCAAAGTCTCCCCAACTAGGGATAACAATGTTACTATACAACTTGAAAGCAAATCTTGGCATGTAGAATGCATGTTTCTCGTCAATATTGAGGTAATTGATCATGATCAAGTCCCTTATATTTTGAAAAATACTGACACAATCAAAATTAAAAATGGTCGATTTTATGAACGTTAAATATTGACATTGTACACTTATATTCAAAACCAACTGTAGGTTATTCAATGATAAGGTTATTCTGAGTGATAATGTCTTTCCCGGTAGCTGCAAAGTGGCAAAACAATTATTGAAAATGTTGGTTGTTGAGTACATATCATATCATGCATGTTCGAATGATTATATTCTATATAGAGGAGAATATGAAAAAGAAGATATATGACCGATATGTGGGCATGATAGGTACCATAAATAAAAAAGGGTAAATCACATGGTCCTCCTCATAAGATATTAATCCATATGCCTATAATCCAAAGGATTCAAAGGCTCTTTTGTTGCAATGAATTAGCTATGTTGCAAGGACGATGTGTTTCATAGATAAGTGAGTCAGGAGTTATGTGAATCCCAACAAATTCAATAGCCATGAAGAATATAGGGGACACATGGCCCAAAAACTTCAAGGATGAAGTAGGAAGTCTACTACTCGGCATAGCCATGGATGGTGTCAACCTCTATTCCCTCCAGAACAACAACTATTCTATTTGGCCTGTAGTAGTGATCAATAACAATATCCCCTCCATGGTTGTCCATGAAGAATGAACATCTTATGTTGGTTCTCATAGTACCTGGTAGAAGACAAGTGAATAATACAGATGTCTACTTACAACCATTGGTAGATGAATTGGATGAATTATGGGAAGGGATACATGTATACGATGTATCAAGGCCCATTACAATAGAGAGGAGTTTTACATTGTATGGCATATGTGCTTACACCACACATAATTATATGAGATTAGGAGTTTGCTATGCTAAATTACATTTTTATTGATTTTTTTTATATATGTAACAACATTGTTTCATATATTAATTAATTTGTTGCAATTGTTATGATCTTCATGATCGCTAACATGCCCTGTATACAATAATTTTGCAGGTCTTGTAAAAGAAGGGTATCATGGATGCAAATGTTGTGGAACTTCTCTGAAAGCTAAGTGGTCCAACAACCTATGAAATCCAGTGTATGACTGCTCTAGGGTATTCCTCCCAGAAGAACACCCTTATAGAAGAGTAACATCCACTTTCAATGGTAAACCAGAGAGAACCCAAAGGCTTGCAATAATGACACTAGCTGAATGACTTAGAGCAGATGAGAGAGAGAAGGAGAAGGAGAAGGAGATTACAAAAATGTTTGATTCGAATGGGGAGCCTATGTTCAATGATCCAAAATTCTTTGACACTAATGTTGATAAATTCCCCATTGGGATGAAAAGAAAATTTGTCCTTTATAAGCTCCCATATTGGGAGCATCTTAAGATTTCCCACTTACTAGATCCCATGCATATATTTAAAAATGTGTCTTCTTATTTATGGAGGCACATATCATCGAAATAAAATGACACATTGGCTATTAGGAGATATCTTATTTCTTCAAAAACTAAAAAGAAACATTGACCAAGACAAGAAAGCAGAGGAGAGGATGGTCCCTCTTGGTCTTTCAAAGAAGGTGATGTCCCATGGATTTTAAAGAAAGATGATCTTTCTTTGGCAAAGGAAGTTATAATGGGTGTGAGGGTGCCTTCTTTATATGTTTCTTCACTACGATGATGCTTCATTATCGAAGACCATTTGTCAATGTTGAAATTGCATGCCCATTTGGACCTTCTAAGAGTACATAAGTCAAAAACATGCTTTTGTTATTTGTTATTAATTTTATGCCTTGGGATAAAATATAATTAATTTTTGTATGTGTTTACTTTGCATTGTCATTATACTTTTCTTGTGTGTGGGTGTGTGAACCATGAATTCCCCCAATACCTACGACATGCCATATCTAAATTATCTGCATTTATACGTTGGATCACATCAAAGGAGATTCATATGGCTAACATTCCACGGTGGCGTCAAGAGATAGTTGATATTGTTTGTATGTTTGATAAGGAATTGCCAACAAGTTTCATGGACTTAGGTTCATCTTCTAATTCACCTAGTAGATGAGGTTGAATTAGTTGGAAGTGGTTTCTTGTCTTTGGATGTTTTTTCTTAGAGAGGTACATGAAGCAATTGAAAGGTTTTGTTTGACAAAGGGAAAAAATCGAGGGGTCTATGGCAGAGGGGTACATATCATACGAGTCTTTCTATTATTCCAGTGAGTATATAGAGCAAATCGACAATGCATCAAGTGTGGTGATTTGGGACGTTGAAAGGGATGAAGACAAAAGAGAAGGGGAGCTTCTTGAAACAAATGGAAAAAAACACGTGATAAAGAACAAGTGACTTATCATTTTTCAAATTTATACATAGTAACTATTCACACTGAACATCATAATGTATATTTTGATCTCATACATACTATATGTCGATTTGATTTCATCATCAAATTTAGAAATTGAAGCCATCAACAAATTCATTCTTTACTGTTCGGAAGCGACACAACTGTGGGTCACATTGTATGAACATAAGAGGAGGAAATGGGACAGTGACAAGAAATAATTTAAATGGTTGAAGCGTGCCTTATCCTGATCATTTAAAAGAAAATATGCCAATGATATGACCCAATAGTTGGGTTGCTGACCAAGTTAGAGAGAAATATAGTGCATCTGGTCATTACCCACACGCTGAAGAGGATGCAATAAACATAGGGTTTGGGTGCAACAAGTCGGTAATACTATATTTCTATACATTTTTAACTTCATAATGCACTTTTGAATTGTAACATTTATATTTTATATTTTAATTATGTTCAGGTTATTAGACACATGACACTGTGTTTTTTTCACTTTTTTATAAGTGAATTTGTTCCCATCTATGTGGGCATATGGACATCATTTTTGCATGGAGGATGATGATGATGGATGCATGACACAAGACTGTGGAGTGGAAGTCGAGTTTGCTGCAATCTAGTCATGCTAGCCACTGCAATTGAAACCTAATACATGGGACATTAGGTACATTGAAAGGATATGATAGATCGTTGAAGTGGGCTTCTCTTCATTCCAATGCGTTATTTTTAGGTGCAAGTGGTGGGACACCTTTGATCGAAATAATGTAAAGGAAGATCACGATAGTGGGTTGATATCTATCAACTCTATAAAGATGTGGCATGCAGCTAGGGAGCCTTATGTTTTCCCCAAACACTGCAACCAAGTGTTTTTTTTACATAGATGTGTTGAATATGGATTTGTGGTTCATATTAAGATACATCCCTAGATTAAAACACATTTTTGAGAACAATAATATTATCATGCCAAGCGAGAAAGATAATCAGGGCAATGACAATGGAGAGTGATATGTACTTGTGCTATTTCATCATTTATACTAACCTTGTATGCATTTATTTTCTTTATTTCACTAATTATATTGTTTTTTATTCATATTCTTGGAATTTTATATAATTCATGGTAAGATTCAAAAATGTTTTTACACGTTTTTTTTACCAGTGGAAACATTTCTACACTTAAAACTAACTATTTCCAATTGTGTAGTTTATGATTTAAAATTTAAAATTTTAACATATTTGTTTAATTCTAAGTTTGTGATAAGTTTAATTTGGATTTTGTTATAATTTGGTTTTCAACTTAGCTGTTTGTTAGTTTACATACTTTTATCATTGCTTTTGGAAATATTTAAATTATGCCCCCAATGTTGACTAAAATCACAATTAATAAAGTAATTTAAAAATTTGATAGCAATCAACTTACAAAAGAATGAAAAAAACAACAAATATAAAAAGATTTGCATTCATAAAAATTTAGGGCCAATAGAATGCTTATGATTGGAGATCATAATTTTTCTATAATGACAACTTTTAGGGTAGAAGAGTCTATTTAAAAAGAGTAAATTGTATAATGGAAAATAACATTTATTCATATGTAATTGTTTTTTGAAAAGGAATTTAGTTAAAATGAATATGTATGAACTATCTATATAATAAAAAATATTTATGGTAAGTTTACAATTATAGTTTCAACCATATTAAAATTTGTAATTTATTAAAATATCTTTGCATTTTTTATTGAAAGTAAGTCTTTTTACATGTAATTTCATATATAAAATTTTGATATAGTTCAACAATATATAATCTATAATAAATATATATCATTTCATAAAAATAAACATCATGATGGTAACTATCTAACAAACATAAACAAAACCTAAAATACACAGTTAAATTCACTAACATCATCTAATTGTATAAACCTTTAGCACATATAAATGTCATTACCTAGTACAAAAATCTAATAATTTAACAGGGCATCATCATCATGATCACATCTAGCAATATCCCATGCTAATTATATTGTTTTTTATTCATCTTATTGGCAGTTTATATAATTAGTAAGATATTAAATTTAAGTTAGTAAGATATTAAATTTAAATTTAAATTGGTAAGAATTGCTATAATATTAATTTTAAATTGTTTGAAACTCCGATAACTTAGTGATAAATTAAATTCTATCAAAATATATATTTTTAAGTTATATTAAATCTAAATTAATTATAAAACATTTTGACTTATATTCTTTAAATTTAACAATAGATTGAATTTTATAAATAAACTTAAAAAAATATTTTTATATTTTTTAAATAAATATTATTGAAGATAATTTATTGATTGCATTTTCTTATTTATTAATTTAAAAACTACAAATTAAAAAATTAATTATAAATAAAATCTAAATTTACATATTAATTTAAAAATTTCATTTTAAATAATATTTATAATTAATAAATATATATTTTTAAAGATACGTCATTCATAATTATTATTAATAAATAAACTTTAATTTATTAAATTTATAAAATCAAATTAATTGTAATGTTATTTTTATAATCCAATATTTTATGAACATTTTTTTTTAATTATAGTTGATTTTATAGACTAATTAGTTATATAGTTTAATTTTATTATAAATATTTTGAAAATTTTATTTAATGATTACAAGTTGCAATATATGTTTTGAAAATTAATTGTAAAGATTAATTAGATATTGTCTAACTCTTTGATTTCTATGCTTGACTATGGCTAGAAAGGTAGTTTTGTTTAAAGGTTTGTACAATTTAATTGTGTGTGAAATTGATTTTATTTTGTAGTGACTTTTTTTTATACATGTCTTATAAAAGTTTTTTTTTAATTTTTTTTTTTTAATCTTTTATTATTATTATTATTTTTAATTCTATGTTTTCTATAGGCAGGGATTATGCTGCTCACAACCCTTGTTTGAATAACAATTTAGTTATAATGAATATGCATGAACTATCTATGCAATAGAAAAATATTTATGGTAATTTTACAGTATAGTTTCAACCATATTAAACTTTGTAATTTATAAAAATATCTTTTCGTTTTACATTTAAAGTAAGTCATTTGGCATGTAATTTCATAAATAAATTTTGATATAAGTTCACTAACACATAATAAATGCCATGATGATAACCATCTAACAAACATAAACATCATCTAATATACACATTCAAATTCACTAACATCATCTAATTATATACACCTCTAGGATATATAAACATCAATAGCTAGCACACAAATCTAATAATCTAACAAGATGTTGACGGTGTTGGGCTCGCCAACATTCAGGGGATCTCCTTGGTAAGAATTCCCAACTGGACCTCAGATCGTTTGGAGTGGGAGTCCTAGCAGTGGGTGGTAATGTAGTGCCTTGACCACAGTAGCACACAGAGAAAAGTATGATGACTTTGGTCGGAAGCAAGTGTGTGACCTTGCAGTGAGTCAAGTGACATCCATGGGGTTTTTAAAGACATAGGGGAAAATGAAGTGTGCCCCTTAGAAGTCTGTAATAGTATGCAACTTGAAAGGAACACACGAGTGGAATGACATAACAAGCTGGAATGCGGAATAGTCCAAAAACCAAAGTGACGGGTTAATCCAACAACATGCATTCAACAAGATTCATACAATTTCATACAAAGTAGTTCATAAGAAAATGCGTAAGTCAAACAACATACATTTCTAAAGCAACCAGAATAGTCCAACTACAATAACAACATATGCATGAAAGTGTGTTGGCTCAGTTATTATTATTATAAGTGAAAGTTCCATCCATATATACACCATTGAGAACCACTAGCCCCAATAATGGAACATTACAGTCAGGAACACCTACTCCTCCACATAAGTATACTTGCTCTACGCCATGGAGAAGCCAAGGGTCGTCACAATAATCCCAAGCCTTCTCTAAGACTAGGCCTAACAAAACATTTGCCTCTCAAAAGCCTGTTCTATGAGTTGTGAGGTTCTATTTATAAAAAAGGGTGGGATGACCCTTGACATTCCCCTTTGTGACTCTTTAGCTACCCTTATGACTCTTCAAATTCTTTACAAATAAATCATTACATTACATAGTGATTGTTCACATTCCACTAATGACACTTGGAATTACACTTACAACATATTTACAAATAATAACATTTTCCACATGTACCCATGTGACACAAAATAGGCTAGAGACATCCTAACAAGACAGAACACCATGACTCAGAAGTTTGGGGAAAGACCAAATCGACAACCTCCACTTGATGCTTCTTGATCACGTACTGATACCAAGCTTGTTACTGTGCAATGATGTCCCCAAACTCCTTGATGGTGTCTTTCTCATAGTGGACTCTTGCCTCCATAGCTTCTGGGTATATGGTCTTGGAACCTTTGTCGAACTCATCCTCAAGCACGTGCAGCATGGTTTTGACCATAACAGTAACACCAATGTACTTCTGCATGTTTTGTGCGCTTACCTCCAAGTCATGGCTAGTGTCCTCTTGCCTTAACTGCTCCATGTACATGTGGATCTCTAGCCGGACTTGGTTCTTATGCTTAGCTTTAGTGAGGGAACCAATTGACGAGACCTTGTGTGTTCTTACCATGAAATCCAAACTCTTATGCAACCATGCATATGAAGCCTATATTTTTCTGACGAATGGGGTGAGCTGCTCATAGTTTTGGATCAACATTCGAACTTTTGGTTTGTTTAGCTCTGCTTGCGACTTCCTCATCTTTGGCAAGTAAAGTGGGGCCCCTTTGTACTACATTGTATAATGTTAGACATGGGAGATAACAACATGTATGTCCATAAGAGTTTGGAAAAACCTTTTGCACTGCTGCTATAAGCTATGCAAATGGACAACTACATTATGCACAGTGACGAATCCTTATAGAGCTTATGCATGGTAGTCTCAAGTGTTGATACTTCATAAAGTATCGCTTTCCTCATATTTGCCATTGTGGAATCTACACTCCTCTTTGGATTTTTCTGCCTCTTTCTTGGCCGCTTGCAAGTTCTTTTCCATCTACTCATTCTCAACTAACAAGAACTTTACATTTGAGCTCGTGGCTCCTGCATAAGCTAAAGTGGCATCGGCCATGGTAACTAGATTCTTTTTGACAACTGACACTATTACCCTTTCCTTCATGAATGCTGGTGACATGTGATCATCTGGGAAATGGTTTTTCTGTGCTTGTACAATCTTCCTCTGCAACTCGTCAAATGATATATTTTACACATCCATCACCAGATCATCATCAAGGAGAACAACCTCTCCTTACTCGCTCGAGACTAGTTCTGACACTAGAGGAGGTGGAGACTGAGAGGTGACCTTCGGTGCTCTCAGCCTGAGGTTAGTGTCTTGGTCCTGTGGATCCTGCCCCAAATCCATGTATGACACTTCAATCAGTTTCTCAATCTGCTGTGCAAGCTCTCGATCCTGCACCTGCTCACTCTCTTCTTCAGCTGCTGGCTGTTCTGACTCCTTAACCTGTATGGGCACTTTTTGTTCTATCATCGTGCCTTGCCTTTCTTCTTCCTCCTATTTCTACTTCTCTTCCCTCTCTGTCCTTCTCATCTCCTACCTTTCCTTCAACTTCTTCTCTATTTCCTACATCTTCCATTCTTCTTCCTCCATCCTTTGCTTTTCTCTCTTATTTTTCTCTCATCTCTTTAGCCATTTCTCCCTCTTTTCCTCTGCTGCTAAAGCTACTTTCTCACTGATAGGATCTTCTTTTGTTGTAGCCAATACAACCTTCCTTCAAAATAATGATCATGATTTTATTTTGGAGCCTTCCTTCTATCCACAGGAGCTTATCTTTTACTTTCATCAAGTGTTCATGTTGTGATCAAGACTTATATTTTCATGCTTTTCTTGTGATGTACTGATCCTAGATTGATATATTTCAAACACAAGGCAACTCTTGACTTGACTTTCCAGCATTGCTCGGATTGCCTCTAGAAACTGACCAATCTTTGAAGGCAGGCCAACCTTGCCTCCAGAATCTCCATAATTATTCTTGGCAGGCCAACCTCAAGCATGAAAATTGCACAATTCTGGATGGCATCCTAGTCTTGATGATGGAAACTACGCAAAGCATCCCTTGATCTCAGAAACTATAAATGTACCAAGTCAAGAAGTTGTCTAGTCCTTAGGAATTATGCAATCCTTCTTGGTAGTGTGCACGCAAGTTTCCCAAAAAGGAAAAAAGGAAAAAAAAATCCCTACAAAATAGGGATTCACTAATTAGTTTCCCGAAGGTGGCACACTTACTATTTTTGGAAGTTTCTGCCAAGTATTGCTTTTTTCCTTGATTTTAGGCCTGCATGTCATAAACCCTAATCGGTATAGGTATATATAATGGACGCCCCTAGAACTCATTTGTACATTCGACCTTGGAGCTCTAGCATACCTAGGAGATCAAGGAGACTTCAGTGGAGTTTACGGTACTTTTCCGCGTGAGTTTTGCTTTTGTCATATTTTGTCAGTTTTTATCGCTTTTTGTCGTTTGCATTTTGTGAGTGATATTTTTCTTGTTTCTTTTCATGGTTGCTAGTGTTTTAGTGTATATTAGCTTGTAAAAGTGTTGGTTCAGTTCGCCATTCATCTTGTACAAGTGTCACATTAGTTTTCTTGTTTTTTCCCATTAGTGGTCGTTTTCTTGTTTTTTCCCATTAGTGGTCACCGTTGCAGAGAATATCCATGCATAATTGTTTTTCCTTTTGCATGTTGATCTTCCACACTTGTTTTGCATTGATCTATCCATACTTAGTCAGATCTACACTTCAACTTTCACCATCACTAAGATCTTCTTGTTTCCCACACTCATTTAGGGCAGATCTTCCCTTCCATTGGCCGAGCATCACCTTGTGTAGCAGGGAATTTCCCAAGTCTGAGGCTTAAGCTCTCAGATTAGCCTTTAATACTACACAATTCATAGTAACAGGTTGATCCTGTTATCACCCCAAGAAACTCTCCTAGGTTGTATCTCAGAGATGCTCGGGAACATACAAACTCAACAAAAATGTTGGAAATAGGTGGATGAGTGGAAGGAATGATGCATATTCAAGCCAGATAACCACTTCTACTATGCTTAACCCCAGACATGGGTGAACACCCCCAGACTACAAGGATTTAGACCACCAATTACTCACAGTTTAAGGAATAGGTGAACATGGAGAATACTGACCACACCAACAGATGCACAAGACCATGTGATGGTCTGCTGCAACCAGTAGAAAGGTCTGTAAATCTATTTCCTAATGCACAGACAGGATGACAGCTCTCTGGCATTAAAATAATAGAAACCTGCATACACACTCAATGATACATACAATATTTTAACACAGAGGTGGGATGACAGCCCCTCTAATGCTAAACATCAAGAGCACATGAAAAATGCATAACAGGCACAACTTGGAACAAAGAAGAAGTGGAAAGTGAGAAATTAACAACAAAAGAAGCTTGCATTAGCTGAAAATGAAGACCAGATGCTGCAGGTATCACAGTAGTTACAGTATCCAGAAGTTGAACATTACATCAAAATAATATCCATCAACCCTCATTACATCTTCTTTCTAGGTATATATGGAGGTTGATTACAAAATATCTGCTATCCTATGCATGGAGGGGTCACAATGGACCACCTACCACCTTAACTTTCTGATATGGGCCTCTGCTACGATCTGCTGCCTCCATGAATGAATTTTGACCTTCTCTGGTACTTTATTGTCCTTCTCAAACAGGTGGAATGCCGTATGGAAAAAGTTCCATAACTGGTAAATGTGTTTATCTGCTCAAGGCTGTCCTTCTCGTCCTTCGGATGTACACTGTGTTGAATGCAGTAGTTGAAGCTTAACTACGCAGAGCTGGTAGATGATCGCCTTCATCCCTTGGAAGCATGGTATAGGCCAAACACACGAAAACTGCATGGAAAATGAACGAAGGGCTAGGAATGAATGTTAGCCATTGGATGGAGTTGACGGATGGCTGAGATCTCTTGGCGGGTGGCGTCGGGAGGAAACAGAGGTGCAATTGATTGTTAGCCATAAGAACTGACAGATGGACGGTAGAGATCAAATTACAGGGGCTATCGAGAGGAAACACGAATGGAGAAACGTGGGCCATCGGATCGCGGTCGGGCAGATCCGACGGCTATGGGGTGGCAGAGGTGTGCGAACGTTAACGAGCGGAGGATGTACGTGTGGGCGGAAGGTGGTTTCCCCACACCGCTTATGGGAGGCAGGTGGTATCCATATGCGGGGGCGCGACGCAATAGAACTGCGACGCGTGTCGGATGTAACAAGGTATAAACCACTTTTCCTGTAGGTTATCACGCATGTAGGTTACGGGAGCGGGAGATGCGAATTCCGTTCGATCGTGTCGGGGTTTGATCAGACGGCGCGGATGCGATTGCACGGGCTTGAGTGGATGTGATGGGAAATGGAGAGTTATGGTGTGTGGTCACGTTATCAGGGTTTTATAACATTTAAACCCAACACCCAGGAGCTAAGGAGACACAGCCTTTATACTAAATGTTGGTGTAAAACAGGGATAACAGGAGCTATGGGAACGTAGAAAAATGAAGGAGGAGGAGGAAACAGAGGTAGCGGGGTTATAGAGTTATAAAGAAAGTGAAGGAGGGAGGGAAAACCAACTGCTGCGACCCCCTTTTTTGATCATCAACAACCCAATCAGGCATACACTTGTCCTTAAAATGTTGAAAGTAATAGCAGAGCTAACACTGGCTCCTTCTAGAGATGAGATCCTCCCTGTGAGGTCTCAAGAACCTACAGATCAATGCCTTCCTGATGAAAACAAATTAACAAAATTCCGATTGTTCCATTGGGCATGGAGTCTAATTTTCCAACACAAAACTGATAAAAACCAAATATTTACAACTTTTAAGGCCATAGACCTTAAACCACATTATTTTTCAGAAAATGCACATTAACTAGGCCATCAAAAACTGCCTCTCCTCCCATACTTTTCAGTATGAAGGTGTTTTTCCCTTGAATCCGAGAAATGATGAAAGGCCCTGTCTAGAAAGCATCAAATTTCCCATGGTTGCCTTTCTTTTCCTTCAATGCATCCCATTTTAGAACCAAGTCTCCAACCTAAAAATTATCTGTTTTTGTCCCTTTGTCAAAGGCTTGCTTGATCTTCTTCTAATGTGCTGCAGCCTTTTCAACCAGCTGTTCTCTAATCTGATGTACCTCTGCTAAATCAGTGATCCTCTTTGCCATATCTTCTTCTTCATTCTGTTCTGTTTGAAGGAATTTTGCCACAGGGAGAGTTAACTGAACTGGGAATACAGCTTCAGTGCCATATACTAGCTTGAAAGGAGAATTCCCCGTGGATTTCTTAATGGTCACTATATCAACCCACAGTGCATACTTGAGCTTAGCATCCCAATTCTTTTTATTGTCCCCCAACAACTTTTTAATTATCGTGATCAGACTTTTATTAGAGGATTCTGCTAGACCATTTCCTTGAGGATAATATGCGGTGGAATGAACCAGTTTAATACCCATTGAATCACATATTTCCACTAATTCTTTTGCCCTGAAGGCTGCTACATTATCTGTGACTAGTTTATGTGGACAACCAAACCTGGTAAAGATATTTTCAATTAAAAACTTCATGACCACCTTATGGTCAACCTTCCTGGTAGGGATTGCTTCAATCCACTTAGTAAAATAATCAGTGGCTACTAATATCCATCTGTGCTGGCCACTGGAATGTGGATTGATTTCTCCAATGAAATCCAAGCCCCACTGCTAAAAAGGTCCTTTTGACTGTATTGGTTTTAGGGGCAGGGAATTCAACTGCTGCTTTCCTTCAAATTTTTGGCACCTTTCACAAGATTTAACAAATGAAAATACATCAGAAAATAAAGTGGGCCAATAGTACCCAGCTCTGAGAATCTTATGGGCAGTGGTTTTCCAATAATGATGCCCTCCACATACGCTGGAATGAAACTGCTGCATAAATTCTATTGACTGTTCTTTGTCCAGACACCTCAAAAGCACTCCAGATGGATCCCTTTAGTAGAGCAAATTTTCATCAATGAAATATTTAGCTGCCCTAAGCTTAATAGTTCTGGCTTAGCTTTGAGTAAATTCTGTAGGGATTTCTAGATTTAGCAAGAAATTAATCATTGCAGAATACCAATCACAAGAAGCTAGATTTTCGGCCACTGACTGCTTTCTTTCTGATTCAGCTGCTTCCTCTTCTTCATCTGTCTGACCACTTTCTACAATTGTGCACAGGAAATCAATATCTAATGATCTGCAATTTTCTTCAGCTAACAACCTAGCAAGACCCTGACCTCTGACCAGCTTGGTGGGCTTCAGTTCTATATTAAATTCAATCAATTTTGCAATCCATTTAGCCCTTCTTCCATCAACATCAGGTTGTGTTAAGACATCTTTTATTGCAACAGAGGGTACATATGCAATTATCTTGGAATGCAAGATATAAATTCTGAAAGCTGTCAAGGATTTGACAAGGGCATATGCTTTTTTTTCAATAATGTCATACCTCAGCTCAGCATCCATCAAGTTTTTGCTGAAAAATGCCACCGGATGCTCTGAGCCTTCTTCATCTGCTTGCAATAGAACTGCTGCAAGGGTGTCGTCAGAGGCAAATGAAAATACATGAAACTCCTTGCCGTAATCCAGGCTTATTAAAGTGGGAGCCTCCATAATAGCTTTTTTAATGGACTCAAAAGATCCTCTTGCTGCATCAGTCCATCTGACTTCTGACCCTTTCTTCAACATGGAGGTAATATGTTTCATCAGTTCTGCAAAATTTGGTATAAACCTCCTTACAAAATTAATTTTGCCCAAAAAAGGATTGGATATATTTCTTCGATCTTGGGACAGAGAAAGACTGTATTGCTTTTACTCTTTTTGGGTCAATTCAGACACCTGCAACAGAAACAACATGTCCTAACAGCTTGCCTTCTTCTAAAGCAAATTGTGATTTTTTAGGATTGACTGAAATCCCAAACCTCCTGCACTTTAGGAACACTTTTTTCAAATGCTGCAAATGATTTTGATGGCTACTGGAATATACTGTTATGTCATCAAGGGGACAAATTTATCCTTCTCTCCTACAAATGCTTTATCCATAGCTCTCTGAAAGGTAGCTCTAGCATTCATCAACCCAAAAGGCATCTTGGCATACATAAAAGTGCCCCAAGGAGTGGCGAATTCAGTCTTCTCTTGGTCATCTAGATGCACAACAATCTGATTAAACCCTCAAAATCCGTCCAGGAAAGACATTACTTTAGCTCCTGAGACCTTCTACAACAAATGTTCCATCTTTGGTAGGGGATAATTGTCTTTCTTTGAGCACTTATTCAAGTTTCTGAAATCAACACACAGTCTGATTTCTCCACTTTTCTTCCTCACCACTACTAGATTGGCTACCCATTTGGAATATCTAAGAGGAACTATAGTCTTGGTAGCCAACAATTTTTTAATTTCTTTTTCAATTAAAGGAAGAAGCAAATGATTTATTGGTCTTAGCTTCTATTTGAAAGGAATGTTGTCTTTCTCTAAAGGGATTTTATGCTGATTTTATCATAAGTTTTCAGGTCACTATATTCCCAGGCAAACACATCAGCAAATTGCTTCATTAATTTGCAGTATTGAGAACTTTGGTCAGCAGACAGATGAGTGGAAAAATTTATGTATCTAGGCTGACCTGGATTCCCTATATCATTCTTATAGGCTGCAGATTGGTCTTCTTTCTAGGCAGCCTTGTAAGGCACATCATTCTAGTGAAACAGTCTTTCTAGAGGAATTAAACCCTTAGGAATATGATTGCTGGGAAGCTGGATAATGCTATTTTTACCAATTTTATTTCTAAGCTGGGATTTGGGGCTTTCTAACAAGGCTTCATTATCTTGGTCAATTTGCATTTCAGAAAACTCATCAATGACTTGCAGAAACCTATTTATCTCATCATCATCATAAAAAACTTTCCAATGCTGGACATTATCAGGCAAGGATGGTCTATATTTCATTTGGACTTCATATACCAGTCTGGGAGGCATTGGAGGGATAAATAGACTAGAAAAAACAGCAAGGGAATCAACAAGCTGATTTTTGGCTCTAGGGATATATGAAATACATAAATAATCAAAAGAATATCTGATTCTCCATACCTCATCTTTGTATGCTTTCAGCCTTGGGTGCTTTGCTTGAAATGTTTTATTTACTTGTTGAATGATCAAATCAGCATCTCCAAACACCTTTATGTTCTTGATTCCTTTGTCTTTTGCTGCGTTAAGACCCAATAGCAGAGCCTCATACTCTGCTATATTGTTTGTGACTTGAAAATCCAGCTTAAAAGACAGATGCGTGCTTTTTTGTTCTGGAGATATCAGCACCACCCATGCTCCTGCAGTCTCCCTGGAACATGCTCCATCAAAGAACATCTCCCAAACTTGACTTCCTTGCTCTTTCTCGGCCTGATTCACTGGTTTCCTGATCTGCATTGAGGCCTTCTGAGATTCTTCTATTTGGAGAATACATGCTCCAAAATCAGTGTCCACAGCATAAATAGGATGATTAGTAGGATTCTTCTCATCACTAATTATGTATGCCAGCTGTGCCTCTCTGTACAATCTCCTGCTTTCTCCTCCAAAACCTGGGACAGTGGCACAAGATATATCATTCTGTAATGTGCCACCTAGTATTTTAATCCATCCTTTGGACAACAGCATGCCAAACTTAGGAGGGACATCTGCTACAACAATATCCATCATCATACTCTTCATGGGCAGCTGAGTTAGGGTAATGGCCAAGTCTTTGATTAATCAGAGGCATTTCACTTTCCTTGAATCAAAAGAGAATAAATCATGGTATGGTCTAGTGATGTCAAGGCCTAACTCTTCCATGACAGCTTTAGGCATCAAATTGTGGCTGGCCCCTGTATCTAGCAGGCGGTTGTGGAGGATTTTGTCATGAATGTCAAGGAGACATAAAAAGATGGAGAATTATTATCAGTAGGTTCAATCATGGGGCTAAGCACAACAACAGGCTCATCATCTTGCAAATTGACAGAGTCAGTGGAGGTTTGTGTGGTTTCCAGCTCAAGGGCTTCAAGGATAGGCTTTCTAAATACTTCACTCTTCACCAACTCTATCAAGGGCACAAATATTTTCAATTTCTGAACTTCTGACTCTAAGCTGAAAGAGAAAGTTAATTTATCAGAACCTCTTACTTCTGGAATTGGAGCTTTTAGGATGACTGGGTCAGCTACTGGGCTTCTATGTCTGATATTCTGTGACTCTGTTTGGACAACAGCTCTTTGGGCATGATTCTCCTTGACATTTTTTGCATTTGACCTCAAGTTATATCTTCGCTCTCCTCATTTTGTAGAATAGCCTCTCTATCCCACTCTTGACTGTCTTGTTCCTGTAGCAAAGATTCTTCATAAGCAGCCAATGTCAAAAATGCAGCGCTGCCTTTATCTTCCATGTAGTGAATTTCATCCTCATCTTCAAATTGTTCCTCCTCCATGACTACATTTTGGAAAGGAGCCTTAACCTTCTGTTCTTCATTTGTTTCTTTACCCCTATGAATTATTTTTAACTGCTCATTTGTTCTTCTGAATGGATTTGGATTTCTTGGAGCAAATGTGTTATGTTGCCTTGCTTTTCCTGAATTTTGCTCAACCTTTAGCTTAGAAATTTCAGCAGCCAATGACTCTATCATCTTAGTCATTTTATCTAATTTAGGCTCTGAAGATGATGTAGAGGAGGTAGAAGCCTGAGCTCTCTGCCTCATTCTGTCAGCTTGACTTTTGAGATTTTCTGTAGCCATGATATTAGACTCTACTTCTAGGGCTGCACCCTGCATGTCTGCTAGAGTGGCACATCTCCTTTCTCTCAACAATAGGAAGAAGTCAGAGTCAAAAGAATTGGCATAAGTGAGTTTGGCAGAGGTTGGGGTAGGCTTTACCTCAGCTGGTATCTTACTATACATACGATTGAATCTTTTATTAAAATCAGGCAATGATTCCCCATTTTCCCTCTTCAGGTTACCAAACTCAGTATGGTAATACAACAAATCCTTTTTATCTCCCCAGTGCTTCAAAAATGCATCATCTAAGGCTTCAATATCAGCAATAGATCTAGGAGCTAGTTCTTTGAACCACTTTCTGGCCTCTCCATCAAGGCTCTGGACAAAAACTCTCATCCACACATCGTTTTCACTTATATCTAAGTTATCATCATAACTATAAAAAGCTTCAAGGTGTTCTTCTGCTGTTACTCCCTCTGTGCTAGTGAACTTAGGCATGTATTTTTTATATTCTCCCACAGGCATATGATTCAAAGGAACAGGCAAGACTAAAGGTCCATATCTAGCAGCAACAATTCTTTCTATCTTCGTGGGTGCTTAGTGGCCTGCCATGACTGGGGTATGTGGAAGAACGCTGGCAGATTGAGTAGTATGAAACAATGAAATGGATGACAGAGACAAAGGGATGTTCTGGACTGTATGGGAAACTTTCTTTGGACTGAGATTCAAAGGGGAACTAGATTGATAAGGAGCTCTATTAATCTCTGCAGGTGTTTGTTCACTAGCAGCACTAGGCTCTAAGTCTTCAAATTGTGTATTTTCAACTAAAAACTCCTCATGCAGAGACAAATAAGATTTCTTGGGCTTACCTGATCCTGATGCTCCTTTCTGTGATGTTTTCTTTGACTTGACAATCTTCTCAGGGTCAGGTACTGATTCAGCTGGTGATTTCTGAGGATTTCTTCGAGTATGTCTCACAAACTGAGCCAGAACTTCAATGTGGAGTCGCCAAATGTTGGTCTTCCTCCAGTGGAGTCGCCAGATAGATGATTAAAACAAAAAATGTGCCCAGACCTTGTCTATCATCAAAATCTGGAACTGTGTCGTTCTCCGAGGGAAGATGAGCTTCAATCTCCTCTCCCCGACAACGGCGCCAATTAATGTTATCACCCCAAGAAACTCTCCTAGGTTGTATCTCAGAGATGCTCGGGAACATTACAAACTCAACAAAAATGTTGGAAACAAGTGGATGAATGGAAGGAATGATGCATATTCAAGCCAGATAACCACTTCTACTATGCTTAACCCCAGACATGGGTGAACACCCCCAGACTGCAAGGCTTTATACCACCAATTACTCACAGTTTAAGGAATAGGTGAACATGGAGAATACTGACCACACCAACAGATGCACAAGACCATGTGATGGCCTGCTACAACCAGTAGAAAGGTCTGTAAATCTATTTCCTAATGCACAGACATGATGACAGCTCTCTGGCATTAAAATAACAGAAACCTGCATACACACTCAATGATACATACAAGATTTTAACACAGAGGTGGGATGATAGCCCCTCTAATGCTAAACATCAAGAGCACATGAAAAATGCATAACAGGCACAACCTAGAACAAAGAAGAAGTGGAAAGTGAGCAATTAACAACAAAAGAAGCTTGCATTAGCTGAAAATGAAGACTAGACGTTACAGGTATCACAGTAGTTACAGTCTCCAGAAGTTGAATATTACATCAAAACAATATCCATCAACCCTCATTACATCTTATTTCTGGGTATATATGGAGGTTGATTACAAAATATCTGCTATCCTATGCGTGGAGGGGTCACAATGGACCACCTACCACCTTAACTTTCTGATATGGGCCTCTGCTACGATCTGCTGCCTCCATGAATAAATTTTGACCTTCTCTGGTATTTTATTGTCCTTCTCAAATAGGTGGAATGTCGTATGGAAAATGTTCCATAACTGGTAAATGTGTTTATTTTCTCAAGGCTGTCCTTCTCGTCCTTCGGATGTACACTGCATTGAATGTAGTAGTTGAAGCTTAACTGCGCAAAGCTGGTAGACGATCGCCTTCATCCCTTTGAAGCATGGTATAGGCCAAACGCATGAAAACTGCATGGAAAATGAACGAAGGGCTGGGAATGAATGTTAGCCATTGGATGGAGTTGACGGATGGCTGAGATCTCTTGGCGGGCGGTGTCAGGAGGAAACAGAGACGCAATTGATTGTAAGCCATCAGAACTGGCAGATGGACGACAGAGATCGGATTACAGGGGCTATTGGGAGGAAACGTGGGCCATCGGATCGCGTTCGGGCAGATCCGACAGCTATCAGGCAGCAAAGGTCTGCAAATGTTAACGAGCAGAGGACGTACGTGTGGGCGGTAGGTGGTTTCCCCGCACCGCTTACGGGAGGCAGGTGGTATCCGTATTCAGGGGTGCAACGCAATAGTACTGCGACGCGTGTCAGATGTGACAAGGTATAAACCAATTTTCCTGCAGGTTATCGCACGTGCAGGTTAGGGAGCAGGAGCTGTGAATGCTATCCGATCGCGGCGGGGTTTGATCGGACGGTGCGGATGCGATTGCACGGGCTTGAGTGGATGTGACGGGAAAGGGAGAGTTATGGTGCGCGGTCACGTTATCAAGGTTTTATAACATTTAAACCCAACACCCATGAGCTAAGGAGACAGAACCTTTATACTAAATTTTGGTGTAAAACAAGGATAGCAGGAGCTATGGGAACGTAGAAAAATGAAGGAGGAGGAGGAAACAGAGGTAGCGGGGTTATAGAGTTATAAAGAAAGTGAAGGAGGGAGGGAAAACCAACTGCTGCGACCCCCTTTTTTGATCATCAACAACCCAATCAAGCCTGCACTTGTCCTTAAAATGTTGAAAGTAATAGCAGAGCTAATAGATCCAACTGCTCATTGTGTTGTTCCAAGGCTCAAGCCCTCACCCTTGGCCACTGAGATTGTGCAATGCACATTCTCCACCTCAGTATTCCCAAGAAGAACCGCACATTGTGTAGTCTCTAGCCTTAGGCTACATCACTGGGTGTTGAGACTGCACAATGCATAGTTACCTTAGACAGTCTCTCTCCCTCACCTAAGAAATTGTGCAATTTTCCTGATCATTCCATGTGGTTTTTGTTTGATCTTTCTTTGAAAGTGATTCTATGAAGCTAACTTATGTCTTCCATGAGTTCTTTTCCTCCCATAGGTATTACAGGTGTTGAGCACTTCTCTTCATCATTCATTTTTATTATGGAACCCAAGAGAACTGCTTCAAAGGATGCCATAGAGAGAAGCACCAAGGAGGTAGTTGAGAGTACGCTAGTTTACTTAGACACTAAATTGTTTGTAGAAAAGTAATTAGATATCACATGGCAGAAGGTGAATGAAATTTTCTGAGCAAGAACCTTCAAAGCAGATTTGGAAGACCGACAGAGTGTATGTCAATATCCAGAAGTTGGGGTTACACAAGGTTTCATGCAGGTAGCCAACATTCCCATGTGAAGATGTTATTAATTGGATATTGTTCATGTCAGGTCCCTATACTACTAGTGTAACCCTTTATTGTTATTAGTACAACCCCCTTATTATATTGTTGTGCGCATGTAGTCCCCACATGTTTATTACTGTGCCCCATAGAAGCCCACTATTGTTATTATTGTGCCCTTACATTATTATTGTTAGGTTGGCTCTGATTATATTATGACCCGTTAGACTCCTATATATAGAAAGGAGGTCTTGTCATTTGTATCATCTAAGAATTGTTCATTTGTGTAATGTAAAGGAGGTTGCCCCATCGAAGAGGCTTATTTCTAAGGCGTTGGTCTTTCTCTTCTATCTTTTTGTGAGCTGGTTTCATAACATTTGGTATCAGAGGTTTGGATTCTAGGGTTTCGATGCTCCAAATAGGTCATCATGGAATTTGCACTATAACTTGTTTTCCGAGATGTTTCAGAAGCTAAAAAAAAACCCATTTGAGAATAAATCACACTAAACATCGGGTCCATATTTCAGATCTTGTCTCGCTATAGTTTAGGAGATATGATATGAGGAAATTAGGGTTTTTGCAAGCTCCAAAATTTCATCTAAAACAGGTCATCGTGGAATTTTCGCTATAACTTTTTTCTGCGAATTTCAGAAGCTACAAAAAAAACCCATTTGATCCAAAATCTTTTTGAACTCTGGGTCCGAATTGCAGAGCTTGTCTTGCTATATTTGTGGAGATACAGTCTGAGGAAGTTAGGGTTGTTGCAGACTCACGAATTACATTCCAAACAGGCGACCTGGGGAAAATCGTCATAACTTTTGTTTTGAGAATCAAATTGAAATTTCATAAGAAGTTTAAAAAATAGGATGAACTGCAGTTTTATGTGCATCAGTTTTAGATACTAAGGTTGAAACAGTGATACGTGGTACGCCATACAAGTTCGCTCTACTGAACTAGTCTATAATCCGGTCACCATGGGAGATTTGGCATAACTCTTCCTTGGAGAATCCAATATTGATCAGACTTGTTGGGTTAGAAAGAGGACTCAAAGGGCTACCACAGGACCAGATTTCAGAACTTAAAGATCCAAAATTACAGAGTTACAATCATTTCAAGATCAAGCTCCTAAAATCAAGAGAAAGCGAGATGAGGAAGTTTGATGGCAAGGATCTGGTAAATTGGATACTACAGATGGAGAAATATTTTGATCTACATGGTGTACCACTGTTACAAAAGGTATGTATTGCATCTAATTATTTAGAACTGAATCAATTTTTATGGTATAAAGGACTTTGTTCTCGTAAACCACTTGTTACGTAGTCAATTTTCACGGAGGAAATGATATCACATTATGAGGATACAAAAAGAAACACCTTCTTTAGCCAATTGATAAATCTCAAACAAAAGTGTTCAATGACAAAGCACATTGAGGAATTTCAAAAATTTAATATAAGGGAAAATGATATTCCAGAGAAGCAGAGGATTGATGTTTCCATAGGGACTTTAAAGGATAACATTCAACATGAGGTTCGTCTTTGGGAACCTGATTCATTGGAGAAGGCATTTAGGTTGACAAGAAAAGTGGAAAGCAAAATTATGGAAACAAGGAATTCTACCCCTCACAACTATAAAGATGGAAGTGTTGTTTCTCCTAGCCTTCCACAACCTACAAGGTTGACACCACAACAATTGGAAGAAAAAAGAGCAAAAGGACTTTGTTACAGTTGTGATAACAAATACACTAAAGGTCATAAGTGTGCCGAGAAGAAATTATTTTACATTTAATGTGAAGAGGAGGAAGAAAAGAGTCAAGAAACATAAAAAGAAGAGGATATACACCAGGAACCAACACCAGAGAAATAAGAAATGAATATGACCATATCTTGTAAAGCATTGACAAGAATTACCACTCCTCAAACTCTCACGATAGAAGGACATATCAAGAAGAAAAAGGTTCAAGAAGTGAAATATCACATTGAGAAAGAAGAAATGAATCCGACCATATCATGCAATGCATTGGTCGGAATTACCAATCCTCAAACTATCAAGATAGAAGGACATATCAAGAAGAAAAATGTTCAAGAAGTGAAAGATCACATCGAACATCAAGAAATGAATTCGACCATATCTTGTAATGCATTGGAAGAAATTACCACTCCTCAAACTCTCAAGATAGAAGGACATATCAAGAAGAAAAGGATTCAAGTGGTGAAAGATCACATCGATCATCAAGAACAAGTTCTGCAAATTTTAAAGGATAATGCCACTTTGGTGCAGAATCGAATGAAAAAATAGACAGATCAACATCATAGTGAAAGAAGTTTTGATGTAGGAGATTGGGTATTTTTACGGCTACATCTCAAGCAAGCTATTTATGAGAAGGAAATGATGGCAATACTACATGCACTTAATAAATGGTGACCTTACCTAATGGGAAGACACTTCAAGGTAAAAATGGATCATGATAGTCTTAAATAATTTTTAGAAAAAATATTATCTTTAGAAGAACAAAAAAAATGGGTCACAAAGATGTTGGGTTATGACTTTGAAATCATCTACAAAAAAGGGAAGCAAAATGTTGTTGCAGATGCACTCTCAAGAAAGGATGAGGATGTGGAAGAATTGTTTTGTGCTATTTTTGTTACCCAACCAGATTGGATAAACAAAGCAAGGGATGAATGGAAGAAGGACAAAGAAGTGTGGCCACTCATTCAAAAGTTACAAAAGATCCCAGTTCAAACAATATTGCCAAAACTTGTTAAGGAAGGAAAAATCATATTGGAACCTGGAGCAGTCATAGAAACAAGAACCTGACAACTATGAAATCGATCAATTTCAGAGTATCTCATTAAGTGGAAGAACTTACCAGCTGAAGATTCCACATGGGAGGACAAGAATTTTATACAGAAGCATCAAGAACTACTTAAGCGTTGAGGACAACACTTTTTGAAGGAGAGAGGCATGTTAGGTCCCTATACTACTAGTGTAACCCCTTATTGTTATTAGTATAGCCCCCTTATTATGTTGTTGTGCCCATGCCGTCCCCATATTGTTATTATTGTGCCCCATAGAAGCCCACTATTGTTATTATTGCACCCTTACATTATTATTGTTATGTCGGCTTTGATTATACTATGACCCCTTAGACTCCTATATATAGAAAGGAGGTCTTGTCATTTGTATCATCCAAGAATTGTTCATTTGTGTAATGTTGATCCATGTAGATATTGGTGGCCACTTGCCAAGTCCACTCGGACCGCCACTATTGTTTCTTCTAGCATTTCAGTTTCCTTAATTGTAGCACAATTTAATATTTTTATCAGTTTCTCGGGTCCTAAACTTCTGGAGTCGTTTTGAGGGCCTAAACAACGTTTTTTGGGAAAATTGGGAGCAATATGGGTCTGTGGACCCAATGTTGCTCTTCAAAAAGTTGTAGTTCTTGGATAGATATTTCTAACGATATATTGTGCACGTCAAACGAAGATCGAATGCCAAATTTACGACCCCAGGAAGTTGATGTACCAATTTATCCAAACGGGGCCCACAATTTGGCATTTCATCTTCTAGGGTTAGGTTTTTGAATGTTTAAGGTTTTCCATTGTTTCTCAACAATAAATTTCTCAACAATCAAATAGGCCACATCTCTTCTCACAGATAAGCTACCATCGCCCTAGCTGGTTTATTTCCATTTCTGTTTGTAAGCATATTTCAGTATTTTACATTAATGAAATGAAGTATTATTTCCACTGCATCTTTGTGTATATGGTTATCTCTGTATTTTGTTGCGTTCCTGTTTAAATCCGGATCAGTTGTATCAAAGTGGTCTGTTTTTCTATGCATGTCCCCAACGAGGTCGGGATATAAGGAGTTATGGCTTGAATTGGTTGAACCTTTGCAAGACCATCCTCGCAAATCTCGATGACCTCCCATGGCGGATGAAAAGAAAGACGAGGGGGCAGGAGATCTTATCAAAATCTTGCTCGAGGAAGCCCTCGAGCGACAAAGGAACGCGATGATGGACAACTTTGCCCAGATCCTTCAGCGGCTACCCAGGGGCGACGCATCGAATTCCAACAGCTACTCTGGAAACACCACACCGTTTAAGGTACAAGTTAATTTTGAAATCCCCATATTTGAGGGTCAGATAGACGTAGATGCTGTTGATAAATGGTTAAATATGCTAGAGGGTTATTTTTCTGTTCATGAATTTTCCAGTCGGGAAAAGATTATTTTCGCTCTTCTCAAAGCAGCCCCCCACATCAAGGACTAGTGGGAAACCTACTGCGAGCATAAGGATGAAAGTACAGGCTCACTATTTTCGGCCGCACCCACTTGGAATTCATTCTGGGATGCCATCAAGGAGTAGTACTACCTTGTTGGAAGCTATGAGGATTAGTACATAACGTGGACCACGTTGTGGTAGGGAAGGGACCAAGACGTGCCGGAGTTCACCAATATTTTCCATGCCCTTCGCACAAAGTTGGGTATCAATGATTTAGAGCAGCATTTGGTACTCAAAGACTGTGGCTACCTGCATAAGTACATCTAGGAAGAAATAGAATTCCTGAACATCTCCCTCTTGACACTGCATACCGATATGCCGTCAGGGTCGAGCAAAAGTTTAAACAGAAGAAGTGAGACTTTGGATCTGCGAATCAAAAGCAAGGGAAAGGTGCCCCCAAATCGCAGAACAAAGGACAAAGCCAAGACGGGGCGGCCCAAGACAACCCGCCAGAGCTGCAAGCAAAGAACAGTGCAGTGAAGCCGAAAAAGGACACGGGAAAGTGGTGTGAGCTAATAAGAGCTCCACTCACAACACAAGTGAGTGTCAGGCCAAGTAGTGACTAGTGGTTGAGCTAAAGGTTTTAGAATCAAATGCAGGTTTCGACTCTGAATCAGAACCTGACAAGGGGAATGAAAAAGGGAAGCAGATTATCGATGAGGAGCCCAATGCCACCGTTGCCACCATGAAGATCCAGAAGGAGGAACCCGAAGATCCAGTGGAGAAGGAGCATCTCTTCCACTCCTAGATGTGGGTAAAGGGCTCCCCGCTACAGTTCATTGTTGACAGCGGGAGCCAAAATAACCTCATTTTGGCAGAGGTCATGAAGCCGCTGGGCTTACCAACCATAGCACATCCACAACCGTACACCATCGGGTGGCTTCACCAAGGACGAGATCTTCGCGTGAGCCAGCAGTGTCGCCTTCCATACAACATCAAGCCCTTCACGAATGAGGTATTGTGTGACATTGCTCCCCTTGAAGTTTGTGATGTATTACTAGGATAACCATACTTGTGGAAGTGACATGTTGTGTATGAATCAAGACCCCGTGCTGTTACTGTTACTTTGGGAACTAAGTTGTACAGGTTACCGGAGGTAGCACTGCCTATCGCCATCTCTTTGATTACTACAAAACAATGCAGTAAGCTCGTTTCCAAAACCAGGAAATTTGTTTTCTTGATGATATGCCCTCAAGGAAAGAAGAAGACGGTGGCCACGACCTCCAGACAGGGCCCCTTCGCACGACAACTATAGATGGACAAGTTTGTGGAGGAATACGAGGACATCTTCACCTCCCCCGCAGGGGTTCCTCTGCATTGTCAGGTCAAGCACTCCATCGATCTGACCCTAGGTGTGCCGCTGCCCAATGGACCAATCTATCGGTGCTCCGTTATGGAGAATGATGAAATCAAGAGGCAGATTCAGGAGTTGCTGCAGAAAGGTCACATCCGTCCAAGTTCATCACCCTGTGGGAGCTCGATCGTGTTGGTACAGAAGAAGGATGGGAGTTGGAGACTCTGTATTGATTATTGGGTGCTGAACAAGATCACTGTCCATAATAGGTACCTGATCCCATGGATGGATGACCTCTTGGACCAACTGAAGGGGGACAAATATTTCAGCAAGATCGATTTGAAGTTAGGATATCACCAGGTACTAATTGAACCCTCCGATGTGTGGAAGACTGCCTTCAAAGCCAAGGAGGGCCTGTTCGAATGGTTGGTGATTCCTTTCGGTTTGACAAATGCTCCTGCAACCTTCATGAGGCTAATGGATGGCATCTTGCGGCCATTCACCAACTCATTTGTAGTGTTATACTTGGATGACATCCTGATCTTCAGCCATAGTTGGGAAGAGCACCTCCACCACATTCGACAGGTTCTCCAAACACTGCGGAAACCAAGTTATATGCCAATTTGGAGAAATGCACTTTTGGCATGACCTAGGTTCAGTATCTGGGATACATTATTGATGAACAGGGGGTGCATGTGGATCCATACAAGATCCAAGTCATTCGAGATTGGCCATCTCTAACCACTCTGACAGAGCTCCTCAACTTTCTAGGTCTTGCCAACTTCTACCGCAGGTTCATGTTGGGATTTTCTCATATCACTTGGCCCTTAAGTCAAGTCACCAAGGGCGGAGCGAAAGAAAAATTCTTTTGGTCTGAATCTCAACAGAGGGCATTCATAGAGTTGAAAGATCGCCCCTGCATGACACCCGTGCTCGCATTACCAGACTTGCAACAACCATTTGAGGTCGAGACAGATGCCTCTGACTATGCTATTGGGGCAGTCCTTACTCAACATGGGCATCCAGTGGCATATCACAGTGAGACACTTTCAGACAAAGTCTGGAAGTATCCCACTTATGACAAAGTGATGTATTCCATTGTGCAGGCCTGTCGACAATGGAAGCATTACATTTTGGGGAAGGAAACGGTCATCCACACAGACCACTGACCCCTGCAGTTCATACAAACCCAAGGGAAATTGCAGAATGATCGCCATCAGAAGTGGTCCACATACCTGCAATAGTTCCATTTGAATATCAAGTATAAGAAGGGTAGCACCAATAATGTTGCAGATTGCCTCAGTCGACCACCGATCATGGCGTTAACCACTGTGCTCAACTCTTGTGGGCACGAGACTTCTGATTGGCTACTTCTCTATAAAAGCAACCCAGAATTTGGCCACACATACCAGACACTCTTGGAGGGTCAGCATGATCTAGATTTTCACCTCCAGGATGCCCTGTTATGCCACCTGGGTCACCTTTGTGTTCCTTCAAGCGAGCGTACCAAGATGAGTTGGGAAGCACACTACAGTCGGGCTGCTAGACATTTCGGGGTCGAGAAAATGGTGGCAGTACTGCAGAAGTATTTCTATTGGCTGAATCTTCGACACGATGTCGGGAAGTACATCAGATCATGCACTTCCTGCACTATTGCCAAACTGACCATCAAGAAGCAAGGCCTCTATACCTCACTGCCTACCCCTAGTCGACCTTGGGAATCCATCTCCATGGATTACATGTTAGGTCTTCCTTCCACTAAGCATGGAAATGACTATGTTTTTTTGGTCATCGACAGGTTCTTGAAGATGGCCATTATGGCCGCCTGCAAGAAGAATATCACAGTAGAATCCACTGCTAAACTCTTCTTTGAACGAGTGTGGGTAAACTTTGGGATCCCACAGTCTATCATCTCAGATCGGGACAACAGGTTCCTTAGTACATTTTGGTCCAGTCTCTAGTCGATGCTCGACACCAAACTCACTAAGTCCACAACCTTCCATCCTCAAACTGATGGCTAGACAGAGGTTGTCAACAAGATGATCGTACACATTCTGCGCATTTACAACTCAAAGCATCCATGCACATGGGACGAGAGCCTCCCCTATGTTCAACACAGCTACAACCGGGCTCTCCATAGCTCGATTGGCCACAACCAGTTGCAGCTACTCACGCAGATTCGGCTCATGTCCAGTTCGAAACAGATAAGGCAAACAACTTCATTGAGCACATCCAACATATTCTCCAGCAGGTCCATGACATTCTAGAGAAATCAAATGCCAAGTACAAGCAACGACATGATCAACATCAGGTGCCACACAAGTTTCAGGTGGGCGACAAATTCTGGTTGCATTTGCAAAAGGAATGCCTTACCGGAGCCTATCGGAAACTCAGACCACTCCGATATGGTCCTTACACCATTACCAAGGTTGTGGGAGACACTTCATTTGAGCTCAACATTCCCCCATTCCTTGGCTTGCACCCAATGTTCAATGTGGACTGCCTTCGGCCATACTTTCCACCATTACTAGACACATCCGACATTGCAGAATAGCTCACATCCACAAAGTTAAATCCAGATTGCATGGAACAAGCTGCAACTGATCAGATCATGGACACACAGATCAAGCACACTCACCAACAGAATATCCAATTGTATAAAGTTGTCAAAGTAGGCCAACTCCTTCACCAGGGAAAGTGGCTCACCAGGGACCAAGTTCAGCAGAAGTTTCCTCATCTCATGGAGGAACTCAATGCAATGGGGACCATTGCTTCCTAAGGGGGGAGGAATGATCCAGGTGGATATTGGTGGCCACCTGCCAAGTCCACTTGGACCCCCACCATTGTTTCTTTTAGCTTTTCAGTTTCCTTAATTGTAGCACAGTTTACTATTTTTAGCAGTTTTTTGGGTCCTGAACTTTCAGAGCCGTTTTGAGGCCCTAAACGACGTTTTTTGGGAAAACTGGGAGCAACATGGGTCCATGGACCGATGTTGCTCTTCCCAAAGTTGTAGTTCTTGGATAGATCTTTCTAACGAGATACTCTGCACGTCAAATGGAGATCGTATGCCAAAGTTACGACCCTGGGAAGTTGATGTACAAATTTACCCAAACGGGGCCCACAGTTTGGCATTTCATCTTCTAGGGTTAGGTTTTTGGATGTTTATGGTTTTCCATTGTTTCTCAACAATAAATAGCCCTTCGAGCCTCATTGTAACACAATTCAGAGGCATGTAGCTGCCACATCTCTTCTCAGAGACTTCACCCTAGTTGGCTTATTTCCATTTCTGTTTGTAAGCATATTTCAGTATTTTACATTAATGAAATGAAGTATTATTTCCGCTGCATCTTTGTGTATATGGTTATCTCTATACTTTGTTGCGTTCTTGTTTAAATGCAGATCAAATGTAAAGGAGGTTGCCCCCTCGAAGAGGCTGAATTCTAAGGCATTGATCTATCTTTTCTATCTTTTTGTGAGCTGGTTTCATAACACTTATCAGTACCAGCAGACGAAGGTTTTCTTCTTTTCTAGCGCAGACTATCATCTCATGTACCATTTTCCTGAGCTAGAATCACTCATGGGTTCGTACCCCTACGCGAAAAACAACTGCTTGGGCACCAAGGATATTCTTAAAGGTTGGGTGAAAGAGTCAACAAAATTTTGTGAGGCATCCACCAACACATACAAGACAAAATCTCTCAGGTTGGCATATCAGTTGTTGATAATCCTATGTTGTAGAATCTACGATGAGTAGAGCACTGAGGCATTTCCTGAACGTTGGGATTTATTACTAGACCAAGTTGTGAATGAAGGTAAACCATTCAACTGGTTAGATTTCTTGGCTCAACAGTCGCGGATCCATGTATCTGATGCCCTTAGTCCCCCTAAGGACGGGCAAGCAAGATTTTTCATGTCTGCGTATCTACTATATGCAATCTGTGCACACAATGCATTCCCTGGCATGAATTGGACTTGGACACCACGAGAGCTTGTCATGTATGTTTATTGCAAGCTTCTTTCTAAGTGAAGTGACAAAGGAGTAATGGACGTTGGAAACTAGATCACTACTGAGAAAGGGGGGGGGTTGAATAAATAGTGTGGCACTTTTAAAATTTTTCTCCAAATTATTATTCCTTTAAACATGAACAAGATGAAACACATAAACATAGATCAGGGCATCAAATATATACATGCAACCATAAAAAACAATCAACACAATGGACACAAGTATGTCTGGTGGAAAACCCTTCCCCAAGCAAAAAACCACCCTGCTGCTACTACGCTTCTCAAATTCTATTATGTCAAACAATTCTTTACATAGAGTTACAAATATGGCTACTATCAAATGGAGATTGTTTCTCATGTGGATATATAGACTACCATCCATTGAAGGCCACCATGATCAACAATCCTCACCCGGTTACTCTTGAACTATCAATCGACTCTACAGACTCCAATCCATTGGACACCACCATGACCAACGAGCCTCACCCATTTTCTGCCAAGCTATTCAACCACCATTGGATTTGATAAATTTTCTCGCTAATAGTATTGTTTTTTCTTGATTCACCCAACTATTATTCTCTATTTGGTTCTCGTTTAAAAATATTTCAAACTAGAACTGAGAACTGCTCAACATGAGCACTGCAGCAACACCATCGTTCTGAATCAAAGGCTACGACAAAAACTAAAGAATAACATAGGAGAAAACAATCTCTAAATACTCCACTAGTTGCCACACAATCTCACCAATCACTTCTCCAATCCACAATTCATCACTTCACTCTCTGAATAAGTATGATGGTTGAAATATACTTCATCTCACTGCTGCTACAATTGCAAAATTGCTTCCGAAATTCTACACTAGATAACACACGCATCTTTCAGACTATTCTCCACATACACACCCACTCCACAAAAACTAGATATCAACCAACTCACAATGAGCTTCCTCCAATATGTAGATGAAATCAAGTGCTCAACTCAATAATTACCAAGAACTACTAGGAATCACAACTCTGTTCATATGCTTCATTTGATCCGAATTCAGCTCATTAACTCAATCAACAACTAACTCCACTTGAATTTTTGAGCTTCTCAACTTTGATTAGCTTCTAGAGGCCCCACGAAATTTTCCAACCATAAAACGAAAATTTATGACCAAGAATTCACCATAACATAAAAAAATAACTCAATAATGCAAGGAATGTGGAGAAAAACTCCCAAAAATGCTCGGCCGTAGACACGGGCCTGTCAGAAATCAACTTGACCTTCCGGTCGCTCAGTTGGGTCTGTCTCCAAGTGACTAGGGATTTCTGGTCACACTAATGACCCATCCTACATGTGACTAGGGAAAAAGCTCAGTAAAAACATCAATCCTTTAGTCCAAAACCTCTTTCATTTCTTACAAAAATTTATGCTAGAAGCTCACTTCTAAGGGATCTCTTTATTTTCTTGAGCAAGGGTCTCTCTCTAGCATCCATTTGGTCCCTCCTTATCCCTTTAAGCAAGTAATCATGGATGATTTGTTTGCTGAGTGTTATTTTACTAACTTTCCTCATGATATGCTGGAAGAGGTCATTCATAATTTGCCTTTGTTCTCGGTTGGTGATTCAACCACTTCTAGAAAGCATCTCTCTAGGGTTATTCATATAATAATCAAATATTTTCTTTCTTCACAATATAAACATGAAGATGTCAAGATGTATCTATTTTCCTTTTCTTTAGAGGGTGATGCTTTGAATTGGTTTCATAATTGTCCTGAGGATTCTTTCGCTTCTTTACAAGACATCATCGATGCTTTTAAAGATAGACATGGAGATCAAGGTGGCTCGCCTTGTGCCCCTAGTACTATGTATAAGGATGAAAGTGATATTGTAAAGAATCCAACTGTCAATGAAATACTTCAAGACAATTCTCCATATCAAAACGTGCCATATTATAGGCATTGTTAATCTACTCATGATGAATCCACTTGTACCGTTGCAAGACGAAACCATGAACAAGTTTTCAAATCACTGTCGACAATGAAAGGGAAAATGATAAGCATCTTATAGAAGAACTAAAGCAGTTGGTTAAAGAAATGCAATTCAGTCAAACTTAGCTGGTAAAAAATATGGAGCTTAATCAAGAGAAATTGATAGTTGATTACACCAAGGATATGAGAACTTTGTACACCTAGCTGGAAAAATGTGATGAGGAGATGGAAATCATGAAAATTAAACACTCGGATCAAATGGCCACCGTAGTAGAAAAGTGTGATCAGAATATGGAGGCTATGAGGACCAACACAAAGAGCCATCATGAGAAAGAAATTAGTACTATTCAAGTAAATCATAACACAATGATGAAGGACATGGAAGCTGCTCAGATTTCTCTTCAGAATAGATTGTTAGCCATGGAGGAAAGCCATGCCAAGGAAATCAATGCTATGAAGGTTGAACACTCTAACCAGATCAATGCCATCATAATCAAAAGACCACACTTCAGGATAAGCTGCAAAGGATGAAAAGCGCACAAGTTCTGAGATTTCAGGTCAGACCAAAGCATAAAGAGTTTGTCACAACTCATAGATCTCCCGGTCTGCAGAAGCATTTCCCCTCTCATCACAAGGAGGTGACTTTTCCCATTAAGGATAAGTTGACTTTGGTTAAGGAAGACCGAGCTTATGTATCACCATTAATAGAGTATATTCAGAATAAGATTGGGCATACTTCAGATTCTTCAGATCCTCCATCCAAACATCTTCAAGATCAGGATAGGAAATCTATAGTGGTCTCATTGTTGACATCACATCCCACCCAGGAAAAGAGAAAAAATAATAAAAGAAGAAGGAAGCGATTTGATGCATTTGATGGTCGAGAGAAACTCGACTTTTAGATAAGACAAAGTCCTACAATATGCAGGATTAGGCATGGCGCATCCGAAAAACAACCCACAAATTTTCCAAAAAGCAGGAAAATTCTCACTATGCACTATATTGAACGCATTTGATGCCATGGGGCATCCCTTGTATTGTATTCCTAACCATGCACCCTTTTGTTTCAATATTTTATTTTGTCGGTAGTTTTTTTTTTTATTAGGATAGTTAATAAATGAAGAGCTATGGTGCAGGTAAATTCTTAGTGCGGACACAAACAATTCCTCTAGACCGAGAGAGCGGGTCTAGCCACAAACAAACAATCTATGGAAAATCTCCTTAAGCTAGAATCAAATAAGAGGGCCTACCTCTTAGAATTCTATTCCACTTGGTGATGATCCTGCTTCCTTACTCCAGCTATCTTTCATTTCCTTCCTTTGAATACCTGAAACAAGAAAACAAACAACAACAAAAAACGTGATAGCATACAATATTGTATTCAACCTACTTAACAGGTCAAGGAAAATTAAGCCATAAAGATGTAAGATAACACTTCATGTAGGAAATCAATCAATAGTTGTATTCATATAAATTCAGAAAGAGATTACAACCAATGCCTTAACGTTGCTAGTCTCCTCCGACGTATTTGGGTTCCCACACTTTTGCTAGCATCTCATCGATAGCCCCAACAATGGAATTTTTAAGGCCTCTTCCCTTTAGTCTCAAGCCAAACCAAAAACACTATTCTCCCTCAAACATACACTAGAAATCTATAAGCTATAGATTTCTTGCTTATCATTCAAACTCACTCCAAAACTAGTTTAGCTTGGGAAAAAAGAGGTTTATATAGCTTGGATGGATGGGAGATGGTTCCTCTCATCATAGAAAAAGGTCTTATCTCTTGAGTTTGTTCCGTCCTAATAGGAGAAAGGAGCCCAAACTGACTTCCTCGGCTCCATCCAGCCCAACCATCTACCAGACTTCCATTATGAAGCTTCTAGACCTAGAAGCTTCGATTCCATATTTAAAACAACATGCCAAAAGAGGATCAGAACGACTAGAAAAGGGCCTAGTCACTTCGTATGACGCTAGTGATAGTTTTAATCTCTGAAAATCGGCGCGAGGAGGAAATTGGTCAGTAGCGCCGGTCTTGTAAACTGGGGTAAAAGGAAGATCTTGGGAAATTATGCAAAGGGGAATTATTCTGCTCATGAAGAGGGACATATTGGGAGTTCTTCATGATGGGAAAGCATGTAGGGTTCACTGTAGAGGTCCTCCAGGATTGTGGATGGGGAGTATAGGGACAGTGAAAAAATGTTGTGTAACAGATGCCCCTTAAAGCATGAAGGCTGAACTAGAGTGAGGGGTGAAATGCTTTACAAGTGGACATGGGGAACCAGAGTCCGTTAGCAGAAAACCTGCAAGAAAGCATAGATACATATATATCACTGAAAACTCTGACAAATGATACATGAATTGCGGTATGGACACAACCATCCAATAGAAAGGATCATAATGAAACCAAGGTATGGTCGCAACCATCCAATAATGAGAAGGATCACATATAACAACTCATGGTATGATCATAACCATCCATCTAAAAGAGACATGTATATCAACATGATCATGTCACATTGCCTCGCAACCTAGACTGGTGTAATATAAGCCCAGGGTCTTGTGCTCTAAATGACCCGATCAAAGTAAAAATCCTAACATGTGAATGAATGTGTTGAAGTTGAACATGCTAGAAAGTCGCTTGATTACCATTCAATGATGTGAACCGTTAACAAGCGTGAGAGAAACCACCAATAATGACAATGGCTCTCAAGGTACTAGCAACATAGTTCACGGAATGTGAATAAAGGAACTGATGTCGAACACCCGTGAAATCACCTGATCGAAAGCCAATGATGTGAACTTGTTGTCGAGTGCGAAGAACTTGCCATTAGGGCATGTAAGCTCTAAGGTACTGGAAGGGAGTCTCTCGGTTAGCTTCCTGGATAATGAGCTGAAGTCGATAGGAAGTGACCGTGTTGAAGGAGGGCCATGATGTATCCCACATCATCGACATGAGACAAAGGGATGCAAATGATTTCAAATGATACAGAGAATCAGGAGTAAGTGTAACTGTAGAAGGACTAACTCTTGAACATATCGGTGACACGACTCTGGAGTTTGGCAGTTTTTGGATCCATAGGATCGATGGTCATGATGACATGGAAGAGATCAAATGGAAGGAAAAAATGAACGGCCCAACCCAAGAAGGTGAATGATGAAAAGGAGGATATCCAAACCCGATATGAAGCAGAAAGTGTCATGTTCAAGAGTGAGCTGCCGACACGACTGATAGGATTTCCAATTTTCCCCCACCATTTATGGCAGGTACCCTAATTATTTTTTATCGCAAGCTTGAAGGGGATAACATATGCTTGCACTCTAAGTTCATCCTTCAGATGAATCCGACCTAGTAAGTTTAATGAGCCCTAGGAAGGAGAAGCTCAAGTTCATCATGGTGACGAATCTAATGTCATTTAAGATTTTAATGAATCCGACAAATATCTAACTTGGTAACTTTTTCATGTTTAGAGAGTTTGAAAAAGTCACGGAAAAGAAAACTCCACATGGTCCCTTTTCGTACATTTGTGTCTCTCGAGTGTGAAAAGGTAGAAAATGATACTTGGGAGAACCGCTTGACCATTTCAGTCAAGGAGTATCTTTTTCATAAATAGTTTAACCCTGCCTGAAAAAGGGGTAAACGTATACTAGGTAAACGATGTCTCACAACCTTTAACGAGTTCAAAATGACAAGAACTCGGCAATATTTTCGTGTTTAAAGAGTCAAAAAAGAGCTTGAAAATGGACCCCCCATTTTTATTCTCTTTTACGAGTCAAAAAGGGAAAAATACTTGGCGATCTTTTTATTTGAGTTTTACGAGTCGAGAAAAGAGCTTAAACGTGACTCCATTACCATCATCAGTAATATGTCACCTGTCGCGGCACAACAAGTAAATGCATTATCTAGTTTCTGAGGCAAAAATAGGTTAAAAATACTTTAAAAACCATAATATTTATAAGAAGAGCTTCGGCATAAATCACATATAGAAAGACCTTTGTCGACGCGTTTCGAACCAACCAGTGTGGTTCATCGTCAGGACAAGTTGAAGAAACAGATCCAGCTTAGCAAGTTAAATAGTCCAAGCAGAGACTCCAACGGCTAAATCGACCAACGGCTAATTTTGACCTTCGGACCCAGGTCAAATTATTATTCATTAATTTAATATTATTATTATTTATAATATTAATACATAAAATATTTTTAATGGTTAGTTTTAAAAATTAATATATATATATATATATATATATATTAAAGTTATAATATTAGGTTATTAAGATAAAAGTTAGGATTAAAAATAAATAAAATACTTTTAGTGGTTAGTTTACTTATTTAATTAAATTATTTAATAATTATTGTTAATATAAACCACATATATATAAAATAATATGTTGTTAAGGACGAGAAAAATTTAACCTCAAAAGTAATTTATTAATAATATATATATATATATTTCAATTAAAATCATAAAGTTAAGGTTAAAAAATAAATAATTTAAATGGTTAGTTAGAAAAGGTAATCTATTTAATTTAATTTAATTATTTATTATTATATATTAATAATATAAGTAATTTTTTGTTTAATTAAATTATTTATTAAATATAATTATATTTGATATTAATATATTATTAATATTAGTAGTCAAATTATTATTTATTAATTTAATATTATTATTATTATTATTATTTATGGAAATAAGCTAAATTAGTTAAAATATATAGATAAATAAAATACTTTTTAATGGTTAGTTTTAAACAACTTTAATTTAATTTATTTATTTAAATTATTAATTGATATCTATATATATATATATATATATATTAAAGTTATTAGGTTATTAAGGTAAAAGATAGTTGAAAAAGGAATAATAAATAGATTAAATAATAATAATAATAATAATATATAAAATTAAAAATAATAATAATATATATAAATTAGTTACGAGAAAAATAATAAAATAAATAATAATAAGAAAGTAAAAATGATAATAATACTAATATATATTTGCTAATAAATAAATAAATTATAAATAATATAAAAATAAAACAATAGATAATAATAATAATACTAATATATATTCGTTAATAGATAAATAAATAAATTAATTAAAATATATATAAAAAAAATAAATAAATAAATAGTCAAAAAAAAAAAAACAAACAAACAAAGTAAATAAATATTAGTTATGATAATAAATACCAATATTGATCAGGGAAAAAGGAGCGACAAAAAAAAAAAAAAACAGGAGAAGGATTGGAAAGAGTCCAGAGCAAGAAGGACAAACCAAGGAGATAGGAAGGCTCCAGGGGAACGACGAAAGTGAAAAAGACGAAAGAAGGATCTTTCGTCTTTTTCACTTTCGTCGTTCCCCTGGAGCCTTCCTATCTCCTTGGTTTGTCCTTCTTGCTCTGGACTCTTTCCAGACCTTCTCCTGTTTTTTTTTTTTTTTTTGTCGCTCCTTTTTCCCTGATCAATATTGGTATTTATTATCATAACTAATATTTCCATTCCTTCTCCTGTTTTTTTTTTTTTTTTTTTTTTGTCGCTCCTTTTTCCCTGATCAATATTGGTATTTATTATCATAACTAATATTTATTTACTTAGTTTGTTTGTTTTTTTTTTTGGACTATTTATTTATTTATTTTATATATTTTAATTTATTTATTTATTTATCTATTAACGAATATATATTAGTATTATTATTATTATCTATTGTTTTATTTTTATATTATTTATAATTTATTTATTTATTAGCAAATATATATTAGTATTATTATCATTTTTACTTTCTTATTATTATTTATTTTATTATTTTTGTCGTAACTAATTTATATATATTATTATTATTATTATTTAATCTATTTATTATTCCTTTTTCAACTATCTTTTACCTTAATAACCTAATAACTTTATATATATATATATATATATAATTTAAATAAATAAATTAAATTAAAGTTGTTTAAAACTAACCATTAAAAAGTATTTTATTTATCTATATATTTTACCTAATTTAGCTTATTTCCATAAATAATAATAATATTAAAAATACTAATAATATTAAATTAATAAATAATAATTTGACTACTAATATTAATAATATATTAATATCAAATATAATTATATTTAATAAATGATTTAATTAAACAAAAAATTACTTATATTATTAATATATAATAATAAATAATTAAATTAAATTAAATAGATTACCTTTTCTAACTAACCATTTAAATTATTTATTTTTTAACCTTAACTTTATGATTTTAATTGAAATATATATATATATATTATTAATAAATTACTTTTTAGGTCAAATTTTTCTCGTCCTTAACAACATATTATTTTATATATATATGGTTTATATTAACAATAATTATTAAATAATTTAATTAAATAAGTAAACTAACCACTAAAAGTAATTTATTTATTTTTAATCCTAACTTTTATCTTAATAACCTAATATTATAACTTTAATATATATATATATATATATATATATATATATATATATATATATATATATATATATTAAATTAATTTTTAAACTAACCATTAAAAATATTTTATGTATTAATATTATAAATAATAATAATATTAAATTAATGAATAATAATTTGACCTGGGTCCGAAGGTCAAAATTAGCCGTTGGTCGATTTAGCCGTTGGAGTCTCTGCTCAGACTATTTAACTTGCTAAGCTGGATTTGTTTCTTCAACTTGTCCTGACGATGAACCACACTGGTTGGTTCGAAACGCGTCGACAAAGGTCTTTCTATATGTGATTTATGCCGAAGCTCTTCTTATAACTGTTATGGATCACAGAAGTCTCAATTCAACAATTAACCATAATATTTTATGAAAAATGAATAAAAGGAGGAAAAAGTAATTATTTTTTACCATTTTACCATTTTACTTTTGTGTGAATAACTTTTCACTCATTTGTGCCCTAGATTTTCAGGAGTAGATTGCGGGAGATTTGGGAGGCCATTCGACGATCCGTCAGTTGCAGGGAAGAGCAAAGACCTTTAGCTCCATTTTCATGCTTGTTTTATCTATTTTTAACTGTTTTTTGGATTTCTTGAGAGGGTTTTAGCAACAAAAAAAATGCCCTTGGTCGACGCAATTTTTGGGCACGGAATCACGCCGATCAGGGGTTATGAACACAGTCAAACGCGCCGTCTGCACTACTATTTCTAAAACAATTGCGCCGACGCTATGAACATAAAATTTCCAAGTTTGTGCCTAATTTCTCCAATTGGATCCAAATTTTTCTAGTCAAGGATGTTTATTGACTTGATTGTATGGTTTTTGCAGGGAAAAAATCGTGAAAAATGGTGGATTGGAAGGAACGTGAGCATGAGGACATTGACACATAAGCAATGATAGACCCAAATTGCTTGAATGATCTGAGGAACTATGGGATCCTCAAATTCTTCCTCACACCAGGTCTACGGGCTCAACCCGAATTGCTATGGTATCTGATCAGTCTCTAGGATATCAATCGGGAATTATTTATGATCCGGGACCAAGAATTGGAGTTGGAGACTTTTGACATTTATTTCATCATAGGACTGTCCCAAAGAGGGGAACTAGTCAATCTGTATGGTTCGAGACCTATTGGGGAAAGTGTGACCATGTTACTTGCAGAACACTGCCCAGAAGCACTAAAATCAAAGAGCGGTAAGATAGAGATCATGACTGTTCGGGATCTTGTGCTGAGAGTGTTACTGTTGACCATAAACAGAGTGGCTGGGGCTCAAGCACAACATGAAACCAACAAGTCAAAGTTTCAGTATGCTATCGACTGTACGACGTCGACTATCTTCAACTAGGCGGAAGCCATGAAGGTAAACATGAAGCACCAACTATCTAAAGCCAAGGTGGGAAACCTAAAGCAATTCTACTATGGGTCTATTCTAATGACCTTCTTTTTGGAGCAAGTCCCGCTATTTCACTACCAGATTTCTGAGGTGGAATCGCCATTGCCACGAGACCCACAGATGGTCTGTTGGAGTGCATTGATGCCTAGGATTACCGGGGGCCAACAAATGTCCTATAACCCCGCCTTCTTCTCATGGCTATGATGATAGCAGATCATAGTAGAGGATTGGCCCTATAGTGGTACCAACTTCCACGGTGATCTAGATATGCCGCTCCCAAAGGGAGAGGATTATGATGATGTAGGTAAAAACAAACAATTTTAATTTTAATTTTTTTATTGTTTTTGAAATATATGCGTTCATGACATTTTGATTTTATAAATGCAGATGTGGGACCAGAGCGTCCTGTCGGGATGTTCCCGATTTCCAAGCGCATTGCTCGACAGTTCGATGTCACTCCTTATCAGGAAGGAAGTTATAAAGAGGAGGAGATCGCACGGAACCTTAAGGGATTGGCCCACGGTATCCCAGAGTATGCCCGGATGGGTGACGTCCCACGCCAGTATCAGAGGCACACAGTGGGGGTATCAGATCGGATGCGCCGACAGTTGACTCTTGTAGTATGAGCAATTGCATGCTACCATAAGCATCATGTTGATTAGTTCATAGGTCTAGAATTCCACATTTTTGAGGCCTGTGAGCCACAGATGTATTTGAACACACATATTATTTTTTGGGGTTTTGATGTATGACAAACATTATCGATATATATATATATATATATATATATATATATATATATATATATATATATATATATATATATGCTATATTTCCTTGCTTACTATGGTACAAATGTTTTATTTTTTGATTTTCACATGTTTCGCAAATGTCTATCCAACACATAATTAGCTAATGCATCTGTTAATGTATTCATGTGCCTAGGAATATGATGATATGTAATGTAATCAAAATTTCTCTCCAATAGACAAATACATAGATACATTCTCAATATTTGAGGGTTTCTGATGGAATATTGCCCATTGAGTTGGAGAACAACAAGTTGTGAATCAAGGTTGACAACCAATTCTCGGATGTCAAGAGCGATAGCTTCTGACAACAATTCGATAACTGCGCTATACTCAACGATGTTATTAGTTGTTCGACCTAGAAAAATACCTTGAAGATCAATCAACTCACCATGGGGGTCATAAATGGCCCATGCTGCGGATGATAGATTCCGGGTACTATGGCAAGCACCATCAGCGAAACCGATGTGAGGAGACACTGACATCTACAAAGCAGGTAGAAACATAATAAGAAGGAAAGCTACTTGCAAAACAACACACCAAACCACACTGCACAAAAATGAATAACACACTATTGTACAAAAGTAGCCATGCAAGATGACCTAAGTGTGGTACTTTTTGAGAGAATCCATGCTTGGACTCGGGTAATCAATCAACACAGATGAAAAATGGAGTTTTACCGTTGACAAGATGAGTAAGCATCGACTTGGAAAAATAATAGAGTAGAAATCATATAAGGTTGTGCCCCCATGCCCCCTGGGCGAGGGAGGGTTACAAGTCAAAAGATGAAAACCCCATTACAAAAATGGGAAATCAGTAAAAACGCGGGGAGGGAGAAAAATCCTGAATCTATGAAGAGATAAAGGTGCCCCCAGATGAAATATCTTGACAATGTCAGGAGAAACTGACATGTCAATAGGCATCAGAGAAGAGAACTTCTCAAGACACATATACATGATTGTCGAGCCAAGCAATAACGAGGAACAATGATGAGTGTTGTTCCAAGGTACTTCCTCCAGAGACATTACTTCCATGATACTCTTGTCAAAAAGAAAAGTCTCAGCTAAGGGATCGAGAGATTCTAAAGAACCAAGCCACGGGGATTGAGAATACACATCGAGAGATGTCCTTGAAACAGGATGATCAGAGGACACCGAAGGCGAAACAATTTCCACATAATTAATTTCAGCAGGGCTTAATGACATAACCTCACTCCATGTATCAACAAGATCTGGTGAGGGAATGACCCAAGGATCAGACTTGACCGAAATCATGTTGACAAAAACAACATGAGGAGGTGGGAGCAGAAAAATACCCATTAAGGCAGGGTATTTAAAGAGTCATGCCCCCACACTCTCATAAGGAGCATCAGTGTGCTTTACATACGGAACATTGCCATTCGAGGAGGAAGAGGCAAATAAAAACAATTGGTCGACCGTGACTATCTTCCCTTGATGGGGAAAACGAATCACACAGAAAAAGGAGGAGGCTACAACATGCATGGCATGGGTCCAGCGCCGTCCAAGTAGAAGATTGTAGTTAAGAATAACGTCAATGATCTCTACTTCGACGTGTACTATCTTTCCCTCCAAAGTAATGGCAAGGTTGGGAAGGAAACCGAATTGTTGTGAATCGCATCCGTCGAAAGCTTCAAAAGTGTTAGGGGACTGGTTCAAAGTAGGAGAACCAATTTAATTCCAATAAGTGATATACATGATGCAGGTAGAAGCACCTTCATCGATGACAGTCCTATGAATGGTTTTCTCATTTATGATCACCTGAATGAGAAAGAAAATATGATGAGGTAAACGCAGAACGTGGTTTTCCAGGTCAAAACAAATGAGATTAGAGTCAGCTGGATCAATACCCCCAATAGCCGACGGTAATGATTTCCGCTGAGAAGGACAACTTTGAAGGAACTCGAGAGTAGACATGGTTGATGACACTTGAGCCAAATCTTGAACAATGTTATAATGTTGAGCGACTCGAGCGTTAGGATTATACAATGACTTTTGTAGCACACCTCGAGAAGGTGGTCGAATGGCAGAATCAAGATTAGGTCACTCTATATGGAGAGGACCAGAACTCGATGAGGCAGAAGAAGAAGGGGCACCTTCTTTCCCTTTCCTTGTTGTCGAGGTAGGAGTTTGATAATCTTTTGACCTGGTAGTCACGTTAGTCGGTGTATTCATCATGAACACTTGTGAACCTATGGAAGCGGATGATTGAAGTTGGTCTACCATTTGGGTCTGCTGGGATGGAAAGGGCTCTTTCAGGACAGCTGGGGTCCCTTTGAGAAAACGACTAACTTCAGATTGTCTGCGATAATCCTTAGTATAGTGATCCTCCTCACAGATGAGGCATGGATATTTGGGCTTCCGTTGGGAAGCATCACCAATAGATGACTTAGGAGAGCCTTGTTTCGAGGCATCAGCTTTATCCTTGCATTTTCCTTTCTTCTTACCTTTGGAGGATTTGTCTGCCGCGGTAGACTGGACAATGTAAACCTCTGAGGTTTCACTAGTGCCTGATGAATTGCGAGAGGAATCATTGGGAGCATCATTGGAGACCGACTTCTATTTCGAAGAAGATTTTTTAGGGGTATGAGTCACTGAACCAATTACTCCATTAATAGGAGGTGTAGCTGGAGACTTAGATGTTGTTAGATCAGATGATGGTTTGGGCGCATCAGGTAACACATCATATAACGTGTCATATTATGAATAGATGAGGTCTATATACTGGGCACGCACGATGGCTTGTTCCTTAGTGACACATCCACCCATAGCAATGTCCTTAGCAATTTTGTTGACGAATGATTTGGTGAACCACTCGGTCAACAACTGATCAACAATCTCAAACTTAATCAGGCGACACCTACCTCTCCATTCATGGATGTAATCGAAGATGTGGGTTACAGTGTCTTGCTTGAGCGATGTTAGCAGATGGGTGCCAATTTCATAATGAACAATTCTTGGATGATACAAATGACAAAACCTCCTTTCTATATATAGGAGTCTAAGGAGTCACAATATAATCCAGCCGACCTAACAATAATAATATAAAGCCACAAAAATAACAATAGAGGGATTCTATGGGGCACAAAAATAACAACATGGGGGTAATAGGGGCACAACAATATAAATAAGGGGTATAACTACAATAGTAATGGGGTAATCACTAGTATTATAGGGACCCAACATGCCCCTCTCCTTCAAAAAAGTGTTGTCCTCAACGCTTGAGTAGTTTTGGATACTTCTGCATAAAATTCTCATTCTCCCATGTGGAATCTTCAGCGGATAAGTTCTTCCACTTGATAAGATACTCTGAAATTGATCGATTTCGTAGCTGTCGAGTTCTTGTTTCTGTGACTGCTTCCGGTTCCAATATAATTTTTCCTTCCTCGTCAAGTTTTGGCAATATTGTTTGAACTGGGAGCTTGTCACCTATAACCTTTAAACATGAAACATGGAAAACTGGGTGCAATTGAGAAGCTGCAGGAAGCTCCAATTTGTATGCCATAGTACCAATCTTTTGCAGCACCTTGTATGGACCATAATACTTTGGTGATAATTTATTATCCTTCTTAGCTTGCTTTAGGGACATTTTCTTATATGATTGTAGCCGTAGGAATACCCAATCACCTACATCAAAAATTCTTTCACTGCGATGTTGATCTGCCTGTTGTTTCATTCTATTTTGTGCCAACACGAGGTTATCCTTTAAGAGTTGGAGGACTTGTTGTTGATGTTCGATGTGATGTTCCACTGCCTGAACCTTAGAATTTTCTCTTAAATATGATGTGATGGATGGTGGTTGATACCCATAAAGTGCCATAAATGGGGTCATTTTTGTTGCTGTATGGAAGGAAGTGTTATACCACCATTCAGCCAGAGGCAACCATTTGACCCATTGTGTTTGTTTATCAGATACAAAGCAACGAAGATATCCTTCCAAACATTTGTTTACTATCTCAGTTTGCCCATCAGATTGAGGATGATAAGATGAGCTATGAGCTAACTGAGTACCAAGACAAGAAAATAATTCTGTCCAAAAATTTCCAGTGAAAATGGGATCTCTGTCACTTACAATAATCTTTGGGTTTCCATGTAGCTTTTGAATTGTTTCCATAAATGCAGTAGAAATTGTACTGGCTTTAAATGGATGTGATAATGCACAAAAGTGTGCATACTTGGTAAGTTTGTCAACTACCACCATGATGACACTCTTTCCCTCAGACTTGGGTAAACTTGTGATAAAATCCATTGAAATCTCCTCCCAACGTTGGCTTGGAATGGATAAAGGTTGTAATAGACCCGGTGTCTTAATTGTTTCAACTTTATTTTGTTGGCAAACCAAACATTCCGCCACAAACTTTTGAATATCTGATTTAAGGCCATCCCAAAAAAATTACTTCTTAACCCTGTGGTAAGTTTTTAAAAATCCTGAGTGCCCTCCTAAGGGAGAAGTGTGCAATTCCATAAGAATCTTTTGTTTTAGCTGGGAATTCTTACAGAGGTATAAGCGATCTTTGTACCATAATGAATCATTTTGCCAGCTAAATGTATCAGACATACTGGAATCTTGTTGTAGCTTTCGAATAAGTGACCACACTTCTTCATCATTCTTCCATTCCTCCCTTGCTTCGTTTATCCAATCTAGTTGGATAATAGAAATGGCGCACAACAATGCTTCCACATCCTCATCCTTTCTTGAGAGTGCATCTGCCACCACATTTTGCTTCCCTTTTTTGTAGATGATTTCAAAGTCATAACCCAACATCTTTGTGACCCACTTTTGTTGCTCTTCAGAGGATAATCTTTGTTCTAAAAAGTATTTAAGGCTATCATGATCCGTTTTTACCTTGAAGTGTCTTCCCATTAGGTAGGGTCGCCATTTCTTAAGTGCATGGAGTATTGCCAACATTTCCTTCTCATAAATAGCTTTTCTTAAAAACTTTCCCTTGATTGGACGACTTTCAAAAGCAATGGGTCTTTCATCTTGCATTAGAACAGCACCAATTCCATTTCCTGAAGCATCACATTCCACAATAAAGGTTTTTGTGAAGTCCGGTGTAGCTAAGACCGGTGCTTGGCACATTGCCTCTTTAAGATGTTCAAAGGCCTTTGTTGCTTCCGGAGTCCATGAAAATGCATCTTTCTTCAATAATGTTGTTAGAGGTGCTGCTATTCTCCCATAATTCTTAACAAACTTGCGATAATACCCTGTCAACCCAAGAAATCCTCGCAGATGCTTTATGGATGTGGGAATTTTCCATTCCTTAATGGCTTTAATTTTGCTAGGGTCTACCTTAACTCCTTCATGAGATACAATATGACCCAAATATTCCACCTCCTGGACTCCAAAGAAACATTTGGATCTTTTTGCATATAATTGTTTCTCCTCCAATAGTTGTAGCACCCTGTCAACATGTTCAACATGATCCTTCCAAGACTTGTTGTAGATTAGTATATCATCAAAAAATACTAACACAAATTTTCTAAGGATGGTTTGAAAATTGAATTCATCAAACCTTGAAATGTTGAAGGTGCATTGGTAAGGCCAAAAGGCATGACCAAAAATTCATAATGACCCTCATGAGTTCTAAATGCCGTTTTCGAAATGTCTTCAATCTTCATTCTGATTTGATGATATCCCAAATGAAGATCCAACTTGGTAAAGTAAATTGATCCATGCAATTCATCCAGTAATTCATCAATGACAGGAATATGGAACTTATCTTTAATAGTGAGCTTGTTGAGCTCCCTATAATCCGGACACATGTGCCATGATCCATCCTTCTTGTGCACCAATACTACTGGAGCAGAGAAAGAACTTTGACTTGGTTGAATTATACCAGCCTCTAGCATTTCTGCAACCATACGTTCAATTTCACTTTTTTGGACATAAGGATATCTGTACGGCCTGATGTTTGGAGGAACACTTCCTGGAATCAGATGAATAGCATGATCATGATCACGCATAGGTGGGAGACCTTTGGGAGTCTCAAATACCTTGGAATGATTGTCCAGGACTTTTTGGAGATCTGGAGAAATAGATGATTCCAATGTGGAAACATCTAGTGAACATAATTGTGCAATTACACCTCTTTGCTCCTTTTTTAGAAGCTTTGTCATACCATTAGAGCTGATTATCTTTCCTGGTTTCCCTGCAATACCCCTTAATTCAACTTCCTTTCCTTCCATAGAAAATTTGATGAAAAGTTCTTGAAAATTAAAAGCTATTGTACCCAAGGATTGTAGCCATTGGACTCCTAGTACAACATCAGCACCTCCCATTGGAATGGAAAGCATTGGGCTAGTCAATACATATTCTCCCATGGATAGCTTGATATTATGGCACCTTCCAGAGCAATTTATTGTTCCTCCATTTGCAATCATCACTTGACACTCTGGTGCTGGATATAGGAAGCAATTCAATTCTTTTGCTACCCTACAATGAATAAAATTGTGGGTGCTTCCTGAATCAATCAACACTATTACCTTTTTCTTCTTGATTTGTCCTTCTATCTTGATGGTTTGAGGAGTGGTAATTCCCGCCAATGCATTACAAGATATGGTCGAATTTATTTGTTCTTCATCTAGGCTTTGTTCCTGGAGTATATCTTCTTCTTTTGACCTTTCTTTCTCCTTTTCTTCTTCCTCTTCACAATCTATGTAGAATAATTTCTTCTCAGCACACTTATGACCTTTAGTGTATTTGCTATCACAACTGTAACAAAGCCCTTTTGCTCTTTTTTCTTCCAATTGTTGTGGTGTCAACCTTATAGGTTGTGCAAGACTAGGAGCAACAACACTTCCGTCTTTATAGTTGTGAGTGGTATGCTTCCTGGTTGCCATAATTTTGCTTTCCATTTTTCTTGCTAACCTGAATGCCTTCTCTAATGAATCAGGTTCCTAAAGGCGAACATCATGTTGGATATTATCCTTTAAAGACCTTATGAACACATCAATCCTATGCTCCTCTGGAATATCTTTTACCCTTATGTTCAATTTTTGGAATTCCTCATTGTGCTCCATTACTAAACCCTTTTGTTTGAGACTTATCAATTGGCTAAAAAATGTGTTGCTTTTTGTATCTTCATAATGTGCTACCAATTCTTCCGTAAAAATTTCCCAAGTGATAAATTGTTTACGAGAGCAAAGCCATTGATACCATACAAACTGATTTGGTTCCAAATATACAGTTGCCATACGTACCTTTTGTGTGTTTTGCACATTATTGAGATCGAAGAACTGCTCCATCTGTAATATCCATGTGGCGGGATCCTTGCCATCAAACTTCTTCATATCGATTTTTGGAATATGGTGGGTCTTCGATCCAACATTAGAGTCTATGGAATCATGATTAGCATTACTTTTGTTCACATCATGAGTTTCCTTTACAACCTTTTCACCATTAGTAAGTATTTCTTGTAGAAAATTTGTCAAATCTGTCTTCAAATCTGCCATGTCTGTCTTCAAATCTGTCTTCAAATTTGCTATGTCTCTCTTCAAATATGTCTTCAAATCTATCTTCAAATCGTCCATATTAGCTTCCACGCCATTTATCTTAGATTCCACGCCATTTATCTTAGCTTCTGTTAGCTTTTGTGAGCGTGACATTTGTTGCACTTGTTCTTGTAATTTTGATATATCATGTAGCATTTCTTCCTCTTCTTCATGAGTCATGCTAGAGATTTCAGGTTCCTTACTAGGTGTTTGCATTTTCTTTCCTCGGGGCATCAGTTACCGATAATAATGCTTTACTATGCCCTTTGAATTTCGTTAAACCAAGCTTACACACAAATTAAAAAAAAAACTACACACTTTTTTTCACTTTATAGAAGCCTGATATTGAATCTGATGTATCTCTGTAATTTCGGATCATCCAGTTTTGAAATTGTGATTTGTAGTAGCCTTCTGTGTCCTCTTTCCAATGCCACAAGTCTGACCCAAATTGGATTCTCTAAGGTAGAGTTATGTGAAATCTCCCACAGTGACTTGCTCTTAGACTAGTTCAGTAGAGCGAACTTGTACGACGTGCCACGAGTCACTGTTTCAACCTTTGGATCTGAAACATGCATACAAGAAACTAAAATCCATTCTCTTTCTGTATCTTCTTACGAAATTTCAATCCAATCTTCAGAGAGAAAGTTATGACGATTTTCCCCAGGTCACCTGTTTTGAATGTAATTCAGGAGTCTGCAAAAAGACCAACTTCCTCAGATCATATCTCCGCAAATATCACGCGAAAAGCTATGAAGTTTAGACCCAAGGTTCAACACGATTTCTTCTCAAATGGGTTTTTTTTTTGACTTCCGAAACATCACAGAAAAAATGTTATAGTGAAAATTCCACGATGACCTGTTTGGAGCAGCGAAACCCTAGAATCCAAAGCTCTGATACCAAATGTTATGAAACCAGCTCAAGAAAAGATAGAAAAGATAGATCAACGTCTTAGAACTCAGCCTCTTCGAGGGGGCAACCTCCTTTACATTACATAAATGAACAATTCTTGGATGATACAAATGACAAAACCTCCTTTCTATATATAGGAGTCTAAGGAGTCACAATATAATCCAGCCGACCTAACAATAATAATATAAAGCCACAAAAATAACAATAGAGGGATTCTATGGGGCACAGAAATAAAAACATGGGGGTAATAGGGGCACAACAATATAAATAAGGGGTATAACTACAATAGTAATGGGGTAATCACTAGTATTATAGGGACCCAACAACGAGAGTATTAAAGTCATGATAGGTATTTCGAGGTAGCTCGATATACCTTTTGGCTGCAACGCCTGTAAGAGTTCGTTGGAAAAGCCGAAGACGAATGGAATCATCAACATAGGAATTCGAGGAGCACCAAAGGTGATATGCCATCACATTGGCTTATGGATCCTCTTTTTCTTTTCCTTCAAACTTCGGACAATCACTTAGAATCTTGGGTGGAAATGGAGGCAAGTATGGTGAATGAAGAATTGAGTCATTTGTGAGTCTAGACACATCTGGTAAATCAAGTGTAGCCAAGAACGGAAATTGGGTACTGAAAGGAATTTGAGGTCAATAAGGGGGCCCAACTGGTGGGGCCCATCCTTGCTGGTAAGGATGTTTTCTCCATAGTGGAGGATTTTGTCCATATGGCGTTTGATTTTTCCCCCACCGTAAGTTACCTTGCCCGTAGGGAGGATTGTGACCTTGAAAGCCTTGAAAATGCTTGGCCATAGGCTGTTGATAAGCAACATACGGGTTAAAAGGTTTTTGAGCCTGCTAGCCTTGGACATATGAATTTTTCATCCGATGTCCCTGAGCATAAGGGTTTTGGACCTGCTGCCCCTGGGCAAAAGGGTTTTGGACTTGCTGCCCTTGGACGTAAGGATTTTTCACTTGTTGCCCTTGGACATAAGGATTTTGGACTTGCTATCCTTGGAAAAAAGGAGGCTGAACCTGTTTCCCTTGGACGTAAGGCTTTTGCACCTGCTACTGCAGGACTTGACCCTAACCTTGCCCTTGCAAAGGTTGACCCTGTTGATATGAGTATTAGGGCTGCTGCTGCTCGGGTTGACCTTGTTGCTGCAAGGGCTAACCTTGAGGCTGTAAAGGTTGTCCCTGTGGCTGCAGAGGTTGACCTTGTGGAGGCATAGGCTGGGAGGATTGTGGGGAATACTACACTTGTTGCTGCATGGTTTGCTACAACGGTTGCCCCTGTGGTTGCTGTAGTTGTCCTTGTTGCGGCATCATCTAGCCTTGCTGCTGCATGGATGGCCCTTGCCGCAACAAAGGCTACCCTTGCTGCTGCAGAAGCTATCCCTACTGTTGCAAAGGTACTTGAACAATTCCCGGAACGACACCTTGAAAGTTCCCAAATTGTATTTGGCCATACCCACCAGGTGCGACAGACGGACTAGGATGGACATAAGGTCCAGGCTGAGGGATATAGGGCGGATTAACCATCGCTTGTGAACCACATGGAACATAAGGAGGTTGGAAGTGACCTCGAGCCATATTAGGTTGCTGGTACTGGATGTTACTTGGCCCAGATGGACCAATAGGGTTCGACTGTTGGTACTGGACATTACTCAATCCAGCTGGACCAACATGGTTTAGAATGGTACCCAAAGAGGGCTGGTTCATTCCAACCATATGAGCTTGTGAGCCACTGACATTAGTTGTACTAGACATCATAGAAACATTTAGACTTTGCCCCCCAGGCGGTGGCACAGTCTGTCCACTTACTGGAGGGATCGAAGAACTGATAGAGACATCGTTTTAGACCTTCGGTTGAACTAGAGGGGTTAATTGGACCGACGAAACAATAGGATTTGGAATGGTGGGTTGCACCAGGATCGAAGTAACTGTAGAATGCACCACTGGTTGGGAGGTCAGGTTCTGAATGAGCGAACTTGAGGTAGGCATAGCACCAAATGCCCAAATAGGGTTGTGATATAGTGATGAGGTAGTAGGCGTGCCTGAAACCAACTTAGCTAAAGTCACATAATTACGCGGTAACTCAGGATGAACATTGGTCGGAATGCTTCCAGGAGGGAAGGATATTCCTTCTCCTCGACTGTGTGTGGAGTGGAAACCTACGAGTGACTCGGAGAGGAGACTGGGATTTTGCCTTTTGATTCCATGGGTCAAAACAGGCGACGACGGACTACTGAAGATGTTCGAGGGGATAATTCCAAAGGAATATCCAGTTGATCGTACAGACTATACGGTTGCTGCGGTGATATCACAACAAGATCGAAAAAATAATTCAGAGGATAAGCAACGAGTCCAATCTGACCTTCAGAAGTCGACGAACTCTTGGGAATCTGGATAGGATTATCCAGAGATTTTCGGCCAATGTCAGAAAGTGACCCAATATCTGAGGGAGGGGGAGGAAGAGATGACAAAGGTGGAATGATCAGAACAATTCCAAGCTCAACACCTTGGTCCTCAAGTGACTGCGAAAATTCAGGAAAAGGATCCTTAGACGATCTTTCAGACAGAGGAGAGGAAGAGGAACTAGGCGAACTTGCTGGTTTAGCCACGATGATTTTGTCTCAATTAACCAGAAGAGAGAGATTGATTCCAAGGCTTTAAAATGTATTTAAAGGTATACTCATGAAGTGGTCCAGAAAAATACTAACAAGGATTTTATATTATCGTGGGCAACAATTTTTTAATACGAAAAAACAAACTGGTGCTCTTTCATGTTTTAAGAGTCGAGAAAGAAGCAAAGATGACTCTATCACTTCTGGTTTGAAACGATCTCGAAAGGACAAGTGCTCGGATGATATTTTATATTTAGCAAGTCAAAAAGATCAAAATGACTACTTAGGATGATCTAAGCAAAAAGGATTACCAGGTAACCATGAACTGCAGAATCCCTCCCGGCGAACCGAGAAGTACGGGAAGGTAATCTCCCCAAATGTTGTGTTCGGTGTATCATGTTTACAAGGTGGCAGACTCAGATTCCTATGGATAAAAGATTGCAACCTAGTGGGGTATCCCTTTATATACGCGACGGTATGGGGAGCACAAGTTTGTACTAGTGTTGTCTAGTGTTGAAGTGAATGAGAGTGTTGGGTCCCTATAATACTAGTGATTACCCCATTACTATTGTAGTTATACCCCTTATTTATATCGTTGTGCCCCTATTACCCCCATATTGTTATTTCTGTGCCCCATAGAATCCCTCTATTGTTATTTTTGTGGCTTTATATTATTATTGTTAGGTCGGCTGGATTATATTGTGACTCCTTAGACTCCTATATATAGAAAGGAGGTCTTGTCATTTGTATCATCCAAGAATTGTTCATTTATGTAATTTAAAGGAGGTTGCCCCCTCGAAGAGACTAAATTCTAAGGCGTTGATCTATCTTTTCTATCTTTTCTTGAGTTGGTTTCATAACATTTGGTATCAGAGCTTTGGATTCTAGGGTTTCGCTGCTCCAAACAGGTCATCGTGGCATTTTCGCTATAACTTTTTTTTTGTGACGTTTCAGAAGTCGCAAAAAAAAACCCATTTGAGAAGAATTGGCGCTGAACCTTGGGTCTGAATTTCAGAGCTTTTCGCGCGATATTTTCGGAGATATGATCTGAGGAAGTTGGCCTTTTTGTAGACTCCTGAATTACATTCAAAACAGGTGACCTGGGGAAAATCGTCATAACTCTCTCTCTGAGGATCAGATTGAAATTTAGTAAAAAGGTACAGAAATAGGACAGACTTTAGTTTCTTGTGTGTGTGTTTCAGATTCAAAAGTTGAAACAGTGACTCGTGGCACGTCGTACAAGTTCGCTCTACTGAACCAGTCTAAAAGAAAGTCACTGTGGGAGATTTCACATAACTCTTCCTTGGAGAATCCAATTTGGCTCAGACTTGTGGCATTGGAAAGAGGACGCAGAAGGCTACTACAGGTAGCAATTTTAGAACTGGATGATCCGAAATTACAGAGATACATCAGATTCAATATCAGGCTTCTATAAAGTGAAAAAAGGTGTGTAGTTTTTTTTTTTAATTTTTGTGTAAGCTTGGTTTAACAGAATTCAAAGGGCATAGTAAAGCATTATTATCGGTAACTGATGCCCGAGGAAAGAAAATGCAAACACCTAGTAAGGAACCTGAAAGCTCTAGCATGACTCATGAAGAAGAAGAAGAAATGCTACATGATATATCAAAATTACAAGAACAAGTGCAACAAATGTCACACTCACAAAAGCTAACAGAAGCTAAGATAAGTGGTGTGGAATCTAAGATAAAGGGCATGGAAGCTAAGATGGATGATTCGAAGACAGATTTGAAGAGAGACATGGCAGATTTGAAGATAGATTTGAAGACAGATATGGAAGAATTGAAGAAGTTGCTACAAGAAAGGGTCACTAATGGTGAAAAGGTAGTAAAGGAAACTCATGATGAGAACAAAAGAAATGTTAATCATGATACCATAGACGCTAATTTTGGATCAAAGAATCACCATATTCCAAAAATCGATATGAGGAAGTTTGATGGCAAGGATCCCGCTACATGGATATTACAGATGGAGCAATTCTTCGATCTCAATAATGTGCAAAATGCACAAAAGGTACGTATGACAACTGTATATTTGGAACCAAATCAGTTTGTATGGTATCAATGGCTTTTCTCTCGTAAACAATTTATCACTTGGGCAATTTTTACGGAAGAATTGATAGCACATTATGAAGATACAAAAAGCAACACTTTTTTTAGCCAATTGATAAGTCTCAAACAAAAGGGTTCAGTAATGGAGCACATTGAGGAGTTCCAAAAATTGAACATAAGGGTAAAAGATATTCCAGAGGAGCATAGGATTGATGTGTTCATAGGGTCTTTAAAGGATAATATCCAACATGATGTTCGCCTTTGGGAACCTGATTCATTAGAGAAGGCATTCAGGTTAGCAAGAAAAATGGAAAGCAAAATTATGGCAACCAGGAAGCATACCACTCACAACTATAAAGACGGAAGTGTTGTTGCCCCTAGTCTTCCACAACCTATAAGGTTGACACCACAACAATTGGAAGAAAAAAGAGCAAAAGGGCTTTGTTACAGTTGTGATAGCAAATACACTAAAGGTCATAAGTGTGCTGAGAAGAAATTATTCTACATAGATTGTGAAGAGGAAGAAGAAAAGGAGCAAGAAAGGTCAAAAGAAGAAGATATACTCCAGGAACAAAGCCTAGATGAAGAACAAATAAATCCGACCATATCTTGTAATGCATTGGCGGGAATTACCACTCCTCAAACCATCAAGATAGAAGGACAAATCAAGAAGAAAAAGGTAATAGTGTTGATTGATTCAGGAAGCACCCACAATTTTATTCATTGTAGGGTAGCAAAAGAATTGAATTGCTTCCTATATCCAGCACCAGAGTGTCAAGTGATGATTGCAAATGGAGGAACAATAAATTGTTCTGGAAAGTGCCATAATATCAAGCTATCCATGGGAGAATATGTATTGACTAGCCCAATGCTTTCCATTCCAATGGGAGGTGCGGATGTTGTACTAGGAGTCCAATGGCTACAATCCTTGGGTACAATAGCTTTTAATTTTCAAGAACTTTTCATCAAATTTTCTACGGAAGGAAAGGAAGTTGAATTAAGGGGTATTGCAGGGAAACCAGGAAAGATAATCAGCTCTCATGGTATGACAAAGCTTCTAAAAAAGGAGCAAAGAGGTGTAATTGCACAATTATGTTCGCTAGATGTTTCCACATTGGAATCATCTATTTCTCCAGATCTCCAAAAAGTCTTGGACAATCATTCCAAGGTATTTGAGACTCCCAAGGGTCTCCCACCTATGCGTGATCATGATCATGCTATTCATCTGATTCCAGGAAGTGTTCCTCCAAACATCAGGCCGTACAGATATCCCTATGTCCAAAAAAGTGAAATTGAACGTATGGTTGCAGAAATGCTAGAGGCTGGTATAATTCAACCGAGTCAAAGTTCTTTCTCAGCTCCAGTAGTATTGGTGCACAAGAAGGATGGATCATGGCGCATGTGTCTAGATTATAGGGAGCTCAACAAGCTCACTATTAAAGATAAGTTCCCCATTCCTGTTATTGATGAATTACTGGATGAATTGCATGGATCAATTTACTTCACCAAGTTGGATCTTCGTTCGGGATATCATCAAATCAGAATGAAGATTGAAGACATTCCAAAAACGACATTTAGAACTCATGAGGGTCATTATGAATTTTTGGTCATGCCTTTTGGCCTTACCAATGCACCTTCAACATTTCAAGGTTTGATGAATTCAATTTTCAAACCATTCCTTAGAAAATTTGTGTTAGTATTTTTTGATGATATACTAATCTACAACAAGTCTTGGAAGGATCATGTTGAACATGTTGACAGGGTGCTACAACTATTGGAGGAGAAACAATTATATGCAAAAAGATCCAAATGTTTCTTTGGAGTCCAGGAGGTGGAATATTTGGGTCATATTGTATCTCATGAAGGAGTTAAGGTAGACCCTAGCAAAATTAAAGCCATTAAGGAATGGAAAATCCCCACATCCATAAAGCATCTGCGAGGATTTCTTGGGTTGACAGGGTATTATCGCAAGTTTGTTAAGAATTATGGGAGAATAGCAGCACCTCTAACAACATTATTGAAGAAAGATTCATTTTCATGGACTCTGGAAGCAACAAAGGCCTTTGAACATCTTAAAGAGGCAATGTGCCAAGCACCGGTCTTAGCTACACCGGACTTCACAAAAACCTTTATTGTGGAATGTGATGCTTCAGGAAATGGAATTGGTGTTGTTCTAATGCAAGATGAAAAACCCATTGCTTTTGAAAGTCGTCCAATCAAGGGAAAGTTTTTAAGCAAAGCTATTTATGAGAAGGAAATGTTGGCAATACTCCATGCACTTAAGAAATGGCGACCCTACCTAATGGGAAGACACTTCAAGGTAAAAACGGATCATGATAGCCTTAAATACTTTTTAGAACAAAGATTATCCTCTGAAGAGCAACAAAAGTGGGTCACAAAGATGTTGGGTTATGACTTTGAAATCATCTACAAAAAAGGGAAGCAAAATGTGGTGGCAGATGCACTCTCAAGAAAGGATGAGGATGTGGAAGCATTGTTGTGTGCCATTTCTATTATCCAACCAGATTGGATAAACGAAGCAAGGGAGGAATGGAAGAATGACGAAGAAGTGTGGGCACTTATTCGAAAGCTACAACAAGATTCCAGTACTTCTGATACATTTAGCTGGCAAAATGATTCGTTATGGTACAAAGATCGCTTATACCTCTGTAAGAATTCCCAGCTAAAACAAAAGATTCTTATGGAATTGCACACTTCTCCCTTAGGAGGGCACTCAGGATTTTTAAAAACTTACCACAGGTTTAAGAAGGAATTTTTTTGGGATGGCCTTAAATCAGATATTCAAAAGTTTGTGGCGGAATGTTTGGTTTGCCAGCAAAATAAAGTTGAAACAATTAAGACACCGGGTCTATTACAACCTTTATCCATTCCAAGCCAACGTTGGGAGGAGGTTTCAATGGATTTTATCACAGGTTTACCCAAGTCTGAGGGAAAGAGTGTCATCATGGTGGTAGTTGACAGACTTACCAAGTATGCACACTTTTGTGCATTATCACATCCATTTAAAGCCAGTACAGTTTCTACTGCATTTATGGAAACAGTTCAAAAGCTACATGGAAACCCAAAGATTATTGTAAGTGACAGAGATCCCATTTTCACTGGAAATTTTTGGACAGAATTATTTTCTTGTCTTGGTACTCAGTTAGCTCATAGCTCATCTTATCATCCTCAATCTGATGGGCAAACTGAGATAGTAAACAAATGTTTGGAAGGATATCTTCGTTGCTTTGTATCTGATAAACAGACACAATGGGTCAAATGGTTGCCTCTGGCTGAATGGTGGTATAACACTTCCTTCCATACAGCAACAAAAATGACCCCATTTATGGCACTTTATGGGTATCAACCACCATCCATCACATCATATTTAAGAGAAAATTCTAAGGTTCAGGCAGTGGAACATCACATCGAACATCAACAACAAGTCCTCCAACTCTTAAAGGATAACCTCGTGTTGGCACAAAATAGAATGAAACAACAGGCAGATCAACATCGCAGTGAAAGAAGTTTTGATGTAGGTGATTGGGTATTCCTACGGCTACAACCATATAAGCAAATTTCCCTAAAGCAAGCTAAGAAGGATAATAAATTATCACCAAAGTATTATGGTCCGTACAAGGTGTTGCAAAATATTGGTACTATGGCATACAAATTGGAGCTTCCTGCAGCTTCTCGATTGCACCCAGTCTTCCATGTTTCATGTTTAAAGAAGGTTATAGGTGACAAGCTCCCAATTCAAACAATATTGCCAGAACTTGATGAGGAAGGAAAAATTATATTGGAACCGGAAGTAGTCACAGAAACAAGAACTCGACAGCTACGAAATCAATCAATTTCAAAGTATCTTATCAAGTGAAAGAACTTATCCGCTGAAGATTCCACATGGGAGGATGAGAATTTTATGCAGAAGTATCCAGAACTACTCAAGCGTTGAGGACAACACTTTTTTGAAGGAGAGGGGCATGTTGGGTCCCTATAATACTAGTGATTACCCCATTACTATTGTAGTTATACCCCTTATTTATATTGTTGTGCCCCTATTACCCCCATATTGTTATTTCTGTGCCCCATAGAATCCCTCTATTGTTATTTTTGTGGCTTTATATTATTATTGTTAGGTCGGCTGGATTATATTGTGACTCCTTAGACTCCTATATATAGAAAGGAGGTTTTTTCATTTGTATCATCCAAGAATTGTTCATTTATGTAATGTAAAGGAGGTTGCCCCCTCGAAGAGGCTGAATTCTAAGGCGTTGATCTATCTTTTCTATCTTTTCTTGAGCTAGTTTCATAACAGAGAGCTGCTAGGTTTAAAGACGCCGGAACACGTCTCTAGCCTAGACCTTCTAAATGTGATTGTTAGGTTTCAAAAGTGCCTTAAGTTAATTGAATACATTTTAGAGCTTATCTTGAAATTATGTCTTGGTTTTCAGGCCTTATCGATGTGATTTAAAAAACTCCTATATGTAGCTAAATGAGACAAGACCCTTTCAATTCGATGAATTGTTTACACTAATGAGAGTAGAAAACACTCTCAATGCAACAAACAAGCAATTGAAAGCAAAATGACCGTTTTACTATTTCGCTTTTTGAAAACAAAATGATGAAAAACTCTTTCCACTTCCTATATTTCCTACTAAATGCACTTCAAGTAGTCCTTTCACTAGTAAAGAGAATTCATTTATTTTCCAATGAAAATGATGATGCAACTCTAGTCTTCAATGATTCTAACTAATGTAACATATTGATTCAGGAAACTAGAATTATCTATTTTTCAATGAAATGAGAAAACAAATCTTTCACCAACACTTCAATGAAACATTTCCAGTACAATCAACCTCAAGCAAATGCAAAGAACAAAAGATAATTCCTTTCAAACTAATGATGCAAAGACTCAACCAAAAACAAGATGAGCAATGTGATCTATGCCCGAAAAGAGACACTCAAACAACAAAAGAAACTTTTCAAACTTGTTAAATGGAAATCAAAGCAACAAAAGGACTAACAAACAAAATGCAAGGAGCAACTTGACTATTGACTTGACTTGCTGAGCACACAAACAAGTGAATGGATGAAACCCTAGATTCCCTAGGGTTACAAACCATCCAAGAACTCAAGAAACCAAGTGAAGAAAATGAAAAACAAACAAGCATATAAACCGAGCTAAAATAGATTTCCAGCCAGGGAGAACACATGCAAAACAAGCTAAGAGATAGAAATCAGAAAGATAAGACACACTGGTTATGATCTAGGGGAAACCCTGATCTTCACCTACAAGAATTGGCGCAACTACCTAACTGACAAGAAGTGCCAGAAGGGGGTCGACGCGATTTTTTTTTAGAAACTCGCGCTGATCGACGCGAATGTCAGAAAAATAAATGTGCTGACATAAGATTCAAGGAAAAGATAAAAATTTTCAATGGCTAAAACCAGACTTGCCACTGTAAATTTTAGGCTCAGAGCAATAAACCAGGCAAAGAAGAGAACACTAAAGGGAAACGGTGATACTAGAAAAGTTCACACAAAACCATAAAATGACAATCAATCAAACAGAAGGATTGGCTCTCTAGTGGAGTCGCCAATTTGTGGTGCAGGTAAATTTTCAGTGCAGACACAAACAATTCCTTTAGCTCGAGAGAGCGGGTCTAGCCACAAACAAACAATCTATGAAAAATCTCCTTAAGCTAGATTCAAATAAGAGGGCCTACCTCTTAGAATTCTATTCTGCTTAGTGATGATCCTGCTTCCTTACTCCAACTATCTTTCATTTCCTTCCTTCGAATACATGAAACAAGAAAACAAACAACAACAACAAACGTGATAGCATACAATATTGTATTTAGCCTACTTAACAGGTCAAGGAACATTAAGCCATAAAGATGTAATATAACACTTCATGTAGGAAATCAATCAATAGTTGTATTCATATAATTTCAAAAATAGATTACAATCAATGCCTTGACGTTGTTGGTCTCCTCCGACGTATCCAAGTTCCCACACTTCTGCTAACATCTAATGGATAGCCCAACAATGGAAGTTTTAAGGCCTCTTCCCTTTAGTCTCAAACCAAACCAGAACACAATATTCTCCCTCAAACATACACTAGAAAGCTATAAGCTATAGATGTCTTGCTGATCATTCAAACTCACTCCAAAACTAGTTTAGCTTGGGAAAAGAGAGGTTTATATAGCTTGGATGGATGAGATATGGTTCCTCTCATCATGGGAGAAGGTCTTATCTCTTGAGTTTGTTCCATCCTAATAGGGGAAAGGAGCCTAAAATGACTTCCTCAGCTCCATCCAACCCAACCATCTACCAGAATTATGTTACGAAGCTTCTAGACCTAGAAGCTTTGACTCCATATTTAAAAAAACTTGCCAAAAGAAGATCGACATGAATGGAAAAGGGCTCAGTCGCTCCGTACGACGCTAGTGCTAGTTTTAATATCTGTAAATCGATGCGAGGAGGAAAGTGGTCAGTAGCGTCGGTCTTGTAAACTGGGGTAAAAGGAAGATTCTTGGGAAATGATGCAAAGGGGAATTATTCTGCTCATGAAGAGGGACATATTGGGAGTTTCTTCATAATGGGAAAGCATGTAGGGTTCACTATAGAGGCCTTCTAGAATGATTTTGGATGGACGCTACTTATGTGATCTTGTGTGTTGTGTGGATGCAGATTCTAGATTCTCACCTTCCTTTGGTGCAGCAAATTGTCCCCAAGTAGAGCCAGATGTTGACCACTACGTGTCAATGACCCATAACAGTACACCCCCTTTTTTTTGTAAAAGGGATAGCGCCTGATCGATGTGTCTATGCCGTCCAACTATCATCATCAGCCTGACTTCCAAGATGTTATGTAAACCCATTCTGCATGTGTATAATGTAAATAATCTCAGCAGACCCATGTCATGTATGTAATGACCTGGGTAAACCTACCTTTCTAGTGATGATCTCCATTCTAGGAGGTTTTTCGTCTCACCGATTCATTTTCGAATAATCGGCAAATTTTTTCCCTCCAATCTTGCCCCAAAGATGGAATGGTTTTTGTCGCTAGGATCTTAGGCGAGTCCGAATGTTCTAGATCGAGTCTATGTAAAAGTAATTTGGGAATAATCCTAACTATTTGGTTAGATTATTTTATTACAAATTGCTTGGTCTGTTGGATTATATTTGTGTTGCAGAAATGGGTAGTCTGTGAGGGTCTGTAACAAATGGGTTTTCCCCCTTTATGATGTAAAAATATGTAAATATTGATGTAAAATGTCTAGCACATGGTCCCTCATAATTAGAAAACCATGGCTAAACATTTGAGGGTTGGAAAAATAATTTATCCCCTCATAAGATAATTAATTAATTTTTCTAGCCCAAAATTAATTAAAATCCTAAGCCAAAGATTTAATTAATTCTAAGTTCTAAGTAATTCTCCAAAGACAAAATTCGTCGGTCCTAATGCATTAAATTTTAAGAGGTCCCGAGACTAAGATAAATTAATTATTTTGATAAATTTTAAACCTTTGATCCCTAGGGGTTAAGTCAAAGTCAAATTTTTGGGGAAATTAACTAAAAAAATCTATTTTTGAGTTAATTAAAGTGCATTTAAATGAAAATTTTTATTTCGAGAGATAAGATTAAAAGAACTTTTGATCTTCATCAACGGTCGAGATTACTATGACAAGGATCACTCGAACTATCCATTAGAGGATTTATGTTTAAATAGGAGGCCATTTGTCAGTCGATCTATCCGATCTTTGAGTCATGTGCTTAGCAAGAAGCTCTGGTGTAATTTTTTTCTAGATAATAAAGAAATACTTTGGGGTTAAATTATGTTGGTGTTACTCTTCTTGGGAATGTGGTAAGATGTTTTATTTCATGCATAATTTTTTATAAAGCCATTAATGATAGCTTCTAAAGAGTGATCTGAGCACATGCATCTTGTTCAGTTTTTGGGGTTTGAATAATAATTTTAATTTTGAACGTAATAGCAAATATCTCTATTTGTCTAAATTTAATTATTATTTTCTCGTTCTATTTTTAATGGTTGGATCAAGTTTTGCAGGGAAATATTGAGATAGATTATCAGGCATTAGGGGATAGTCTTCAGTTGAACCAACCAACTCTCAATCTGTATTTCCTGAAGAGTCCAGCTAAATAAGCTTCGGGCTTATCATAAGATTTTCGTTTTGTGATGCATGATGGTTTCGAGCTAGCACCTTCTTTTAAAATTTAAAAATAAAAATTAATTTATGTGCATCATAATGATAGATCTGGCTAATTAGAGCCTTCAGTTTGTAATTATTGTAATTTCCTAATGTGGGTTTTTTTTTGGGTTTTCAATTTTATTTGTATACCTAGATTCTGGGTTTTTTGTTTTTGTTGTTGCAGGTGCAAATCTGAAGGAGAACTTTTATTTGAAGCCAGATCTAGGCCCCGAAGGGTAAGATTTGGCCTCAATATCATTTTGCAGGGGCATTATTAAAAAGAAAAGCTAGTTTGAAAGTTTCAAAATTCAAATCTCATGATTTTATAAGTGTTTCGAGGACAAACTAAAGCAAAATAATATATCATTTTAATCAAAAAATTCTTGGAAAGTTTCTTAAGGTTTTTAGGCTACCATTTTCACCCGCCCTTTTATTTTTTCTTCCTCTCTGAATAAAAATTTCGAATTTCTCTATTGCCTAGGGTTTCTCCTCATTTATGCGTTTTTCCTTTTCTTTCCTCCTAGTACAACCTTCTTTTCCCCATGTGTTCCTCTCATTCTCCCTTGGCAGCGCCGCCTCTCCTCTTCGACCTATAAGCAAACAAAACAGTTACATTTTTGTTTTATTTTACTTTGTTTTGAATTACATTAGGGTTAGGTTTGAAATTGTAATTCAATTTTTTTTTAGAGTATTTTTTTTTAATAAAAACTCAAAAACAAAAAAAATAAAAATATTTTAATTTTCACTTTGATTCTTATTTTGAATTTCATTTTATTTTACTTTTCATTTTTTGACAACAATTTGATTTTGTTTAATATAAACAAAAAATTTCTTCATTTCCATTTTTTTATTTAATGTGACCTTGATTTTTCTAAAGAAATTAAATTAAAAAGGAATTTTGTGCATTGGAAGTTTAAATTTTTATGTGGCCTTTGGCCCATTAAAAATTTAAGTTATTAAACCTTTTTTATTTTTATTTTTGTCACATTGAAAAACTTAACTAATCATTTGTCACATTAAATTGCTTCATGAAACTTAACACATTAAAATTTGCCTAAGGAATAATCAAATTTTTAATATAAAGTTCATTCTTGAGTTTTTATTCGTGTTAAGGGTTTTTGGACTTTAAAATTTAAAAGGAAAATTTTTTGGTATTAATTTCTCTATTGTCAAACACGCTTAAAATCATATCTAAAGATTGACTATAGGAAAATTAACAAATTTTCTAGATCTAGGTCATTAAGGAAAAATCATTTTGATTCTAGGAATGTGAATTGCTTAGCATTTGAATTTCATGATGTTTAATTTTTTCGAAATTTAATTGCTATAATATTTCACATGCTAAGGTTTGGAGCATTTGTTACATCTAATTATTCATGATCATGTTACCGTCACATCTCTAATTTTCTTATGAATAGCTTGATTTTATTTCTTCAAGTAGGTTCATGGTTAATTGAGCATTGAAGGCACTAGTCTAAAATCATTTCTATATTGTGGTTGTGTCTTATTCATCTCAGTTGATATATATATATATATATATATATATATATATATATATAACCCAATTAATTAGAACTTGTCTCATTTTCATTAAGTTATTCAGCCTTAAGTCTCCTAGAGCATGTGTTTCATAGGTTTTCCTCATTCATTTACATGTAGCGACTACCCCCCTTTACTTGTCTAGGAGAAAGCCTAAACAAAATGAGTAAGGATTAGAGTGAAAATCCTTACTCTGAGCATTGTTGTGATGCCTTGACACTTTGTGTGACAACACCTCTTATCACCAACCATGACTCTATGGACACAAGATTACATCATGCACCCAATAAAGTGGGGTTACATAAAAAATATACAAGATGAAACATGACTTGGACTCCCATTGACCCATACATTGGTCAAGACATAGTAGACACCATGGGTCTCTCCATGAGAAATACACCCAAAAAATGACACAATGACAATACATGGTTTTTACATCTGCACACAATGGTGCTTTCATCAATACATACCCAAGACATGAAATGTCATGAGTCCATGGCAACAATGAGAAATGAATATGCTCTCCATGTAGCAACAACAATAAGCAATACATGGCAAGTGCATGAAATCATAAGACCTCCATGAGAAATAAAATAATCTTGCAATGTGTAGCAGCATCATAAAATAACTAGAAATATCATGTGCTAGTATGTGGGCACTCAACACCTTGGCCATCACCATCCCATCAATGTTGATCATACAACAAGATCATAGAAACCACTAGCAACCACCACCCTGATCCACAAATGCATAAACCATAACAATATTTCATAGAAGCAACAACATTATACATCCACATCAACATAAAGAATCCATGAGGCCAATCAATACAATAGCATCAACAAGTACATATCCTCATCATGCCAAAACATCATAAGCAACAACAAATACTTATCCTCATCATAGTTGAGCAACATATCATCAATGAGGCATAAGCAACAAATCGGTGAGCAACAAAACATGTATACTCCATATATGAGCAACAAAATATATCATCATCTCTCAACCATGTAAATCCATACTATAGGCAAAAACATATTCTCTTCATGCAACAATATCATATCTCTTCCATCTAATACATATCAGTTGCATGCAATATTCATCTAGAAATGAAAACATAAGCAATAATATGCATACTCTAGATGAACTATCTCCAACACATCATTTGCTCTCCATGGTAGCAAACATATGCATGACAACACATAAATATGATCTAGCAAAGTGATCATCATCAATACATAAACTATGTCATCAAAACATATAATTTGTTGCTATATGGTAGCAACAATAAACCTCCTTTCCTGCAACATAATCATGACAAATAAGCACAATAATACTCCTCCAAAGTGAGCATTATTCCAACAATCTTCAAGTCCATTTCGAAGCATAAATTCTCCTCTTGGATGTGTGATCCTCCATCACACCTAGACAATGCATAGTTTCCATAACTCAACATATAGTTGCTCCACAAATCGTTAGTAATAACATAGATGAACCAACTAATAAAATGATGGAATAGAAATAGATCAAACATAAAAATATACTTCAAACATCAAGAACTCCCCGTGAAGATATGCATCTCTTCCATTAACACTTTTTATATGGATGCATAATTAAATATTTTCATGCAACCCATAATGCAACCATATGCTCCCCCTGAGACCATGCAAGGCTCAATTTTTGGTGGAAGTTCTTTTCTTTTATTTTCTCCTCCAAAATTTCATCTACTAATCTTTCTTCTTCTTATGTGGTTGGCCTTACATATTCTCATCTCTCTAGTTGGATTTCCTCAAACACATGCGCATCTTGCAATCCTTGGCCTTATAGCCAATATTATCACATACAAAACATCTAATGTGACCAAGGAATAGAGGAATGAGATGATGTATTATATTGGTATAATTTTCATTCCTTGCATGTGTCTTGCAATCAATATCCCTATGGCCAAAATCATTGCATGAGAAACAATAACCATAAAAAGGACTATTATACCTGACGGATGGATAGTTCCTTTACATGCATGCTAGAGATTGCATTTCCTTTGGATGCTTCTTTTGATGAAAGGATTTGATCTCTCCATTACTGCACATTGATGCTACATGACCACCAACTCCAGAGTTATAGAACTTCCCAAATCTATTATTTTTCTTGGGCCTTCTTCGCTTGCTCCTTTGCTTCATGCATGGCTCTTGATTCTTATTATTTTTGTTGCAACTAGCTACTCCAACAATTTTTGTTTTTCTTGTAGATGCTTGAGCACTAGTTTTAGACCTCTCTAATTCTTCTCTTGCAGAAATTGCTTCACCCTTCAATTTTTTAAATTCATCTTCCAACTTGTTGTACTACTTCCTCATTTCGATTTCAATCTTCATTCCTTTTTCCAGCTGAAATTTCAGATTTAAAATTTCTTCTTTATATGCACACTCCTTTTCATCAAATATTTGCAACAACATCGTTGATCTTTGTTTTCTGCCATAAGTATTTGAACCTCAGCTTCTAGTGCCTTCACCTTGGATTTCTCATCATTTTTGCAATTGATGCTCGATCTATCACTGTAATCACTATTCCTTCATCTTCTTGTGAGAAGGATTGATTAGTTACTGCAATAAAAGTAGAATCCTTTGCATTTTCCTCCATTTCTGAAAAATGCAATTTTCCTCCAAGATACAAATTATCAACCTATCCAAAATTTCTTTGGAAAACTCATAATGCTTCATATGCATGCTATCATATTTTGAAATACTATTCAAAATAATATTTTTAGATAAACTATTGAATTTATATTTAACTCCATTCAATTGATAGAAAAATATCTTCATCAACGGATAAAAAATACGAATCCAAATTCACTCTCCAAGTTGCAAATTTATCTTCATGAAGTATTGAAATACTTTGTTGATTCATTTCGGAAAATTTGTAAAAATTCTGCCAAAATCTCCAAGATCCACTCTCCAACAATCAAGTTGCAATCTAGAGGCTCACTCTTATACCTATTGTTGGAAACTAGATCACTACTGAGAAAGCGGGGGTGGGGGGGGCGTTGGCACGAGTGAATCAATGATGTGGAACTTTTAAAAAATTTCTCCAAATTGTTATTCCTTTAAACATGCACAAGATGAAACACATAAACATAGATTAGAGCATCAAATATATACATGCAACCATAAAAACAATCAACACAATGGACACAAGCATGTCTGGTAGAAAACCCTTCACTGGGCAAAAAAACACCCTCCTACTGCTACGTTGCTCAAATTCTATTATGTCAGACAATTCTTTACATAGAGTTACAAATATGGCTATTATCAAATGGAGAATGTTTCTCATACAGATCTATGGATTACCATATGTTGAAGGCCACCATGATAAATGATCCTCGTCTGGTTACTCCTAAACTATCAATCGACTCTATAGACTATAATCTGTTGGACACCACCATGGCAACGAGGCTCGCCTAGTTTCTGCCAAACTATCCAACCACCATTAGATTTGAGAAATATGCTCACTAATATTGATTCCACCTGAGTCATCCAACTCTTCTTCTCTATGTGGTTCTCATTTCAAATTATTTTAGACTGGAACCGAGAACTATTCAACATGAGCACTGTAGAAACACCATTGTTTTGAATCAAAGGATGCAACAAAAACTGAAGAATAGAATAGGAGAAACAATCTCCAAATACTCCACTAGCTACCACAAAATCTCACCAATCACTTCTCCAATCCACAACTCACCACTACACTCTATGCATAAATATAATTTACTAAAATATACTTCAGCTCACTGCTGCTACAACTGCAAAACTGCTTCAGAAATTTTGCACTTGATAACACATGCAGTTTGTAGACTATTCTTGACGCACACACTTACTCCACAATAACTAGACAATCAACCAAATCACAATGAGCTTCCTCCAATATCTAGATGAACTCAAGTGCTCAACTCAATAATTACCAAGAACTACTAGGCATCACAACTCTGTTCATATGCTTTATTTGATCCAGATTCAACTCATTGACTCAATCAACCATTAACTACACTTGCATATTTTATCTTTTCAACTTTGATAAACTTTTGGAGGCCCTATGAACGTTTCCAACCATAAAACAAAATTTTTTGACTAATAATGTCACCATAACATAAACATTAGCTCAACAATGCGAGGAATGTGAAGAAAAACTTGCAAAAATGCTTGGTCACACGCACAGGCATGCCTGAAATTGACTGGACTTTCCGGTCACTCCCTTAGGCATGTCTCTAAGTGACTGGAGCCTTCCAGTTACACTGATGACCCATCCTCCATGTGAGTAAGGAAAAATATCATTAAAAACATCAATCCTTCAACCCAGAACCTCTGCCAACTGACGGAGCATCTTCTTCAGCTCTTGAACAGTCCTCCAAACCCCTGTAACAAGTCCGCAACTAATGAAATAGGCCAAGAACAAGTAAGTGACATGCAAGACCTATTATGTCAACTGTAGCACCAACACCAACACCTCCAACTCCTCAACCAACAACCACAATATCTCTAACACCTCCAGTTCCTCAAGAAACAACCACAATATCTCTAACACCACCAACACCTGTAGCAACATCTCTGACTCAGGTAGTAGAAGCCTCAACACCTACAACAACAACATCAAGGCATACAACTATCTCCAACATTGGTAGCATCATATCCAATGTCTCCAAGAAATGTAAATACATATGCAACTAGCACCAAGAGAAACACTCCAACCACCTACAACAACAACATCTCCAACCAACTCAACATGACTGGAATCCATCCCCTCCACTAGGTCTAGTCATAAGTATGTTGACATCAATGCTAACTAATAATACCATCAAGCCAAGCATCCATCACACATGCACATAATAAGAAACATCATGACCATGACCTTGTTGACATTAATGCCAACACTACAATGCTAACAATGGAGAAGCTATCTGACCACTTCCTCATTCTGTTGTACAAGTTGATCTTTGAGGAAGAGCCACCTTGCATGTCACTTGGGGCCATGGAAGTAGTGTCAGAGATATTGGATTGGTTTTCCTTACTGAATGGCACTTTATTTAATGTTCAGAGGACAGAAGTCGCCACATCTTTTTCCAAGGTATGCCGCCGATCAGTTACTGATGCAAGAAATAACATATCATCTCTCCACAAGTTTGTAAGTAGATTTTCACAAGAAGAAGAAATCACCTTAGCCAACTCTTCCTATGCAAATCGGATTGCACGAGACCAAGAATATGAAAGTCGCGGATACCGAAGGAAAGGTGATAGAAAAGTTTGCATTCATTACTTTGGACTTCAACTTGTACGATCCCCGGAATGTTTGTAGAAACCACTATGCAAGGATTCATTTCCAGTGGCTAAGCGAGACCTTTCATTGGCTAGAGGATGAAACATGGAAGAATTTTTACAATGACTCCAAGTCTGTGAGCCGGTCAGTTTTGCAGGAATTTCATAGGTTTCTTCGCAGCAGGAAGTCACTCCAGAGGTAGCACCAGCAGAAGAGCGCAACCCACTATGTGACAAGGGAGAGAGGGAGGTTTTGCATAGTCCAAGGGGAGAGCGAAGCTGCAAGATGAAAGAAATTCTAGTCATTCACATTCCTTCAGTTCTGCTAGCTAATCTGACATCCCGAAAGAAACTCGACCCCTATTAATCAATTCGGCCTCCTTCTAAGACCCTGAATGAATCTCTGTAGCTGCATACCAACAATTTACTACATCCTCTCTGACAAACTCGCACTACTGGGAAAAATCACTCTACCTCCATTGGAAATTGAACCATCAAACTAGGAATTTCTTCTCCTCTGCAAATCGATTTGACTAGAAAAGTACCTCGTTTCCCTGGAAACTACCTCTACCTTAGTCAACTCGCACAACTGGTGAGACTGCATCCTCTCTAGAGTAATTCACACTCTTTTTCTACAAATAAAAATAATCTCTTTCTGTCACTGAGAAACTAGAAATATCTGTGGATAAAATCCTCCAGAAATCACTATCCACCATGATATCAATGCACTACTATGATTCTCTTGCTACATGTTGTAGCTAAACCAATCTCTACATTATTCTGAAGGCTTACACTGTTGATGCCCTTGTGCTACCTTTTGCACTCCTGTTATCATTGCAATAATGAGTCTCGATCTCCCATTGAAAAATAACTAGGAAATATCTTTTCCTTCTATCAAATCAACTCGGCCTGCCCTTGGCTACTCGCACTCCTACCTACAACTCGTACCGGCTTGTTGTACTGTGCAACACTTCTCTAGGAAATTTGATCTTGCATCTAAAAACCCTTTCCAGCAGTCACTCTTCCTATTGTTTCTCACTAAAGCTACTCTCTCTTCCTCCATATTATCTCCCGACATTGGCACACGATATGTAGCCACTGCAACACCTGCTGGTTGGTTGTCTAACTCGCACTGGCAATTCATATTGCCTGATTCAACCTTCTCTGCTAGAAATTTCTATCTCCCTTTCTAACACTAGAATGTTGTAGTTTCTCTGGTTATTTTAATACTTGGGCTCACATAGAAAAGGTAATGGTCCAATTGAGGAATCACATTCAACAACTATATATGCTCTACTGATCAAGCCCTCCTTGGTTATAATCTAGATCTCCTTGCTACTCCTTCCTCAAACCCTGCTCGATCTGGCATACTAGAGTTTTATGCTCCTCCTCCTCCTAAGGATAATGTTATAAGTGTGAATTCATCCTACAATCTTGAATATTAATCCTCGATCTTTGCTGAAGTAGTTGTCTTCTTCCCCTTCTTGTCCTTCTTCCTCTTAGGACATTGCTAACATAGTGACCAAATTTGCCATAGCCAAGACACAACCTTCGATAGGTCCTTCTTTTTTTCTCCTTTTGATTCTTATCCCTAGCTCAAACCATTCTTCGCTTTATCTTTTCATGCAAGAATGACAGTCTGTTGCTCCTCCTTCACCTTGTTTCCTTCCCACTGCTACTAGTAGTGCCCTTGACTAAGCTTAGCCTCAACTATTTTTTAGTAAAATCACTCCATAGACGATCCCAGTCTGGTAGCTTTTCACGCCTAGAGACCACTTATACAAACACACACCATTCCTTGGTAAGACCATTGAGTGCTATATGCACTAGCTCGTCATCAACCGACTTCTCTCCTACTCCATCGAGTTCATCCCTGACAGGCTGAATCTTGGTGAGGTAGGTTGTTACATCTTTACCCTTGTTCATCTTGATGGTCCTAAGCATTTCTTTGAGGACCATTATCCTATTCTTGGACGGATCCTGGTACAACTTCACGATGGCATCCCACATCTCCTTCAATGTTCCCTTTTTTTAATATGTGGAACGATGTGATTAGTGCTGTAGGATCCAACCCCTCCCCCAAGGATCAAGAGGTACAACTGCGTCTCATACGGATCCACCACTAATCCTCCAATAGAACCGTAAATAAAAAAATCAGATCTGTGGTTCTGCCATATTTTGGCGAATCTTGGAAAACCGGATCTACAGGGGCCTGATCCGTGGTTTCAACTGCTCGATTTGCAAATTCGGAAAGGATCCAGGGAGGTTTGAGTGCATATCATGAGCAGATTCGAGAGAAAGCGGAAGGTTCACATAGTTAAGCAAGGCTTTTTTTGGTTTTCTTTTGGAATTTTCTAATTGTTATGCGAGGAATTATGCTTTTTGAATGTTAAAAAATGTAGCAAGAAAGGCTCAATTTGACTTTAGTCTTAGTCAAATTGAGTAAATTGAATTTCCACATCAACAAGACAACTTGGAGGCAGTTAACTAGTGTGACATGGCTCTTATCACTCAATTAGCTCAATAAATTTGAGTTAGGGGCTTGGAGTTCAGTTATGCATGTATTGATTGCTAAATTTTACCAATCTAGTTAAGTTATTTTCAATTTAATTCAGTTAATTGACCTCTAAATATTGATAGAGTCAGTTGAAGGTCAGTTTTGTAGTGGGACAATAGTCTAACTCATAGATGTGTTAGTTAATTGATAAATCAGCCCAAAATAGCTAATGCATGCATGGAATTCGAATTGCTCAGCTGAGGTGGAAGAGATAAGGCGAGTGTAACATTAGTTGTATACTAGTTTGAGTGTACAGTTGTTGCATGATTCAGGAGATCAATCCTTAGGAATTGTGCAAGAAAAGAAGAGGAAATTCCTATATTTTAAGAGCTAATTTCCTTGGAAATCACGCAAGGAATTAGGAGGCTAGATGAGCAGATAATTGGCTAAGTGTTGGTCACAGTTTTTCATTCAGCAGAGGGAATAATTATTCTTTTGCAGGTTGTGCTCAGAGTTGGAGCAAGCAATTGTAATATTTTATTTATTCAATTGATTAATGAAAAGAGGCTTGACGGTTTTTTCCCAGTGGGGTTCCCCTAGAAATTATTGTGTACTTGTCATTTTTCTTGTTGCATGTCTATGTATGTTGTTTTAAATTATGATTTCCATTTCATAGATCAGTAGAATAGAATTGTGTCTCTTGCTTTTCATTTTGAAATTTTGAGCAATTTTAATTTCTAACAAATTTCTACATGGTATCAGAGCCCTGAAATCACATTAAAACTAGTATTTCAAACTTGTCTCTCGGGAATTTCGATTTTGCAGCATCAGTGCAACAACGTTTCTTTAGGATCGAGAGAATGTCTTTCAATGGACTGAGATTGGAGTATTCCCTGGAGGGTAGCTTGAATTTCACAGCCCGAAAGGATCGAATGGAAGCAGTTCTTGATGATAATGGCGTGTTAGAATATGTTCAAACTATTACAAAACCCCAATAGTCTGATGCACAACAATTAGCCCAATGGAAGAAGGATTTTGCGAAGGCCAAGAGAATTATTCTGGAAGGTGTGAGAGACCATTTGATATCAAATATCCATGGAAAAAGAGACACCATTTTCTATTTGGAAGACACTGACTGAGCTATTAAAAAATAACAGTGACCATAGAAATTTGGCCCTAAAAGACAAATTTCGAAACATAAGAATGCAAAAGAATGATATTATTCCACAATATCTCTCAATATTTATACAAGTTCGAGATGTGCTTGGAGGGGTTGGGATGAATGTTATAAAAGATGATCTTGTGAGCCTAGCTCTTCTAGGCCTTCCAAAACCTTAGCATAGCTACCATGACTCTATGAATGGAAGGGAAAAATCACCGAATTGGGAAAGGTTGTGGTCTAATTTTGTTTAAGAAGAGTTCAGGATAAATATTAGAGATGGAACATCATCCAGAGCAGAGGATGAAGAAAATTTTGCATTGGTTGGAAAGGGGAAGAAGGGAAAAGGGAAGAAGACCCAAAGAAAACATGAACCCAACCAAAATAATGGAAAGAAGAAAGATTTGAGCAAGATAAAATGCTTTCACTGCCACGAATATAGGCACTATGCACCTAAATGTATTCACAAAAAATCTATCGAGAAGCCTTCAGGAGGAGCAAGAGGTGAAGCACTGGCTTCACAATTCAAATTAGACTTCACTCTGATAGCATGCATGGCCAACACTATTATGGGGAGTGTGATTCAGGAGCATGTGACTTGGAGGGAAAAATCTTCAAACTTATTCCAAAAATCCAAAAAATCTACAGGCAAAGGAGTGAGGTCCTTTAGCCATAAATTTCCATGCTTTTCTAGTTTAGGATAGGGATAGAATTAAAAATAAGATCATGATGGAAATAATTGTTGGATGGATAAGCTGTAGTGGAGGTTCTCGAGGGGATGTCTTGCAGAACTGTTAAATCATAATAAATAAGTTTATGTTTTAGAAACTGGTTGCTAAAATGAACCAGTAGATATGTATTGGCATGCTTTTGTAAAGGGATAAGGACTAAGTAAGCTTTATCTATTATTTTATAAAGGAAAGAATGGGACTTCTCTGGGTGGGTTGGCCCGGAGACATTGTGATCTTGAAAAAACCTCTCTCTGTGCATTGGAATTTATGGTTCTTTGTTAACTGGTAATTGTATGTGTGTATCAGTTTCAGTTGCTTTCTTCTGAGTCTGAATATCAATGAATTAGCCTTATTTTCCAATTAATACTTCAGTCAAAGCCTTTAGATTGTGTTTCCTTCATATCGGCGAGCCCTGGCTTCTTTATTTGCTTTACAGAGTTCCGCGGGCAAAACTCTGTTTTACACAGAGAAGTCGTGAAAATACTTAGCCGGAGTAGAGTTCCGGACTTGAAATTTTATTGTACAGGGATTATACCCTCGTCGGGTCCGAAACCTTTATCGCATCGCTGAGTTGGAGCGGGAAAGAAAAACCTTTGGAGCGTCGAAATCCGATAGCGCGACACTACTAGAGCCGAAATATTATAGGGAGGCTTTGATAGCATATTGGGTTTGCGATTGTTATCGCATCACAAGATTGGAGTGGGAGGAGAAAGCCTTTAGAATATTGGAGTCGCTGCATCAAAGGAAGGAGCTTTGGAAGGGCCGATGGTTAACCACCGATAGTGTTAAATTGCATATAATGCATCTCGTTGAAATCTTGCGCCGATACTGTAATTCTTTAGAATTAACACTATAGTGGTTTTAAAGCGCCGATATTGTATTTCCGTTCCTTTGGAACGAAAGCCCTCTGACTGTGTATATTGCATTTTAATCACATTTTCCTTGTTTGAAAGCAACGATAGTCTATTTTTATAATTCCTATGGGATTTATAGTCCCAATAGAGGATAAAAGGCTCTATGTAATAAATTGTGCCGAATAACAAGGGTTGGGGTGATTAAGAAGGAAAGCGTGGTGATTTGAAGGAAAAAAGGGAACCTCATGAAGAAGTCAATCTAACAATAGATGACTAATACACCAATTGAAATAGAAAGAGAAATTCAACCCGAGTTAGAGGATATTATATCAAGATTTGGTCGTTTGTCTATATCGCCTGCACCTAGGCCACCATTAGTGGTATTAGAGCAACCTGTTGACACTAAATTGAATCTCAGAAGCAAGAGAAGGAAAGTTAATATGGCTTTCAAAGTTGGAAGAGGACGAGGACGTGGTGGAAGAGGACGACTAGTTGCAAATTTTGAAGTGAGCCTGAGGTTGAAGCTGCAGAGGAGGAAGCTGTAGCAGTTACTCCTGAGATGAGATTCTTCCAGTCAGTGTTGAGATCCACATCTAGGCCAAAGATCGAGGTTTCAATATACGAAGGAGGATTGAATCCAGAAGAATTGATAGACTGGATTAATGGCATGGAGAAATTCTTCGACTATGAAGAAACAAAAGATGAGAAGAAAGTAAAGTTTGCTGTCACTAAGATAAAAGGCCATGCAGCGCTTTGGTGGGATGGTGTGCAGGCAGAAAGAAAGAGACTTGGCAAGAAACCTATCAAGAATTGGAGCAGAGCTAAGGGGTAAGCTTTTACCAAGTAATTATCAGCAAACCTTGTTTAGACAGATGAAAAATCTTAGATAGAGTTCTATGACAGTGAAAGAATACACAGAGGAATTCTATAAGGTAAGCATAAGAGCTAGAGAAACTCAGGATACAGATGAGAAGGTGGCTATATATGTGAATGGTCTTAGGATGGACATTCAAGATGAGATAAGTATACTGTCTCCTAAAACAGTAGAAGAAGCTTATCAGGTGGCACTGAGAGCTGAAGAAAAACTTGTGAGGAAGCAGTCTACCAGAGGGAGAGGTACTTTTTGAGGAAGGGGAAGTCAAGGTGGTAGAGGAAGATCTACAGCACCTAAAGATGGAGCTAGCAACAGCTCAACCCAGCATGCATCCACAGGAGGTGATGTAAGAGGTAGAGGGAGTTTTTCTAGAGGAAGAGGAGGCAAAGGAAGAGGAAGAGAAGTAAGATGTTACAGGTGTAACAAACTGGGACAGAGAGCTTTTGAGTGCCCAGAGAAAGCAGAAACAAATCATAGGAATGCCATTGTTGCTCAAGTTGAGGGAGAAGCAACAACAACAGCAGTGATAGAAGAAGAAAATATACTAGATAGAGGAGAATCTTTGGTAGTTAATAAATTTTTGCTCAAGCCAGCAAAGGAGATAGTTGAACCATCACAAAGAAATACTTTATTCAGGACAGTGTGTAAGGTTCAAGGGAAATGTTGTCAGATGATCATTGATAGTGGCGGCACTGATAATTTGGTCTCTACAAAAGTGGTGGAGCAATTGAAGCTGAAGACAATGAAACATCCAACACCTTACAAGGTGTCATGGTTATAAAAGGGACATCAACTGTTAGTAAATGAACAGTGTGAAGTGGAGTTTCAGTTGGGCAAGTATAAAGATAAAATTGTATGTGATGTGATGCCAATGGATGTGTGTCACATATTGCTTGGAAGACCTTGGAAATATGACAAAGGAGCTATTCATGATGGGAAAAGAAACACCTACAAGTTTAGAAAGGATGGTATCAATCATACGTTGCTGCCTCTACAAGAAGAAGATGCATAAGGAAAGAAGACTAATCCAAAAATTCTGTTACTAGGAGGAAAGGAATACTTGAAGCATATTGAAGAGAATGAGGTAAATTTCACTGTAATTTGCAAGCCCAAGGTAATACTGACTTTTACTACATTTTCTGATTTACCCATTGAAATTAAAGAAATGTTGAAGAACTATTGTGATATTATTGTTGATGATTTGCATAATGAGTTACCACCCATTAGAAGAATTAGCCATCATATATATTTGATTCCTTGAGCAAGTCTACCTAACAAAGCAGCTTACAGAATGACTCCTATAGAAAATGAAGAGGTTAGGAAATAGGTGTAAGAATTGCTTGACAAAGGGTTGATCAGAGAAAGCTTGAGTCCTTGTGAAGTACCAACAGTGTTGAGTCCAAAGAAAGATGGAGGCTGGAGAATGTGTACAGATTCAAGACCCATCAATAAAATCACAATCAGGTACAGATTTCCTTTACCTAGAATTGAAGATTTAATGGATTGCTTGAGTGGAGCAAAGTATTTTTCAAAACTAGATCTTAAAAGTGGATATCAGTAGATAAGGATAAGAGAAGGGGATGAGTGGAAAACTTCCTTTAAGACAAATGAGGGATTGTATGAGTGGAGAGTAATTCCTTTTGGGTTGTCAAATGCACCAAGTATGTTTATGAGACTCATGAATGAAGTTCTTAAGGAGTTTATTGGTAAATTTTTAATAGTATATCTGGACGATATATTAGTTTACAGTAGGTCTAAGGAGGAGCACATGAGACATCTAAATTATGTCTTACAAAGGCTACAACAAGAGAAATTATTGCTGAATTTGAAGAAGTGTTCATTCATGAAAGAGGAGCTAGTGTACTTGGGTTTTGTTATTTCTGCTGAAGGGCTGAAGATGGATCCAGAGAAGATCAAGGAAATCATGGAGTGGCCTTCACCCAAGAGTGTTTTTGAGGTAAGAAGTTTTCATGGTCTTGCTAGCTTTTATAGAAAATTCATTAAGAATTTTAGTAAGATCAATGCACCTATTATTGAGACCATAAAGAAGGACAAACAACCATTTAGATGGACTGCTGAAGCAGAAAGGAATTTTCAGCTGTTAAAGAAGAAAATCACTGAAAAGCCTATTTTGGTTCTACCTGATTTTAGTAAGCCTTTCCAAGTGAAGTGTGATGCCAACGGAGAAGCAATTGGAGGTGTTTTAAGTCAGGAAGATAGACCTATAGCCTATTTTAGTGAAAAGCTAAATGATTCCAAAAAGAAGTATTCTTCTTATGATAAGGAGTTCTACGCAGTTGTGCAGTCATTAAAGAAATGGAGGCATTATCTAATGTCAAAAGAATTTATCCTTTATTCAGATAACCATGCACTACAGTATATTATGCAGCAACCAAAACTTAGCCAGAAACATGCTAAATGGGTAGAGTATCTTCAAGGTTTCCATTTTGTTTTGAAACATATAAATGGCCAATCAAATAAAGTTGCAGATGCCTTAAGTAGGAGAAATATATTACTGCAAGAGAGTCAAATTCAAGTGTTAGGATTTGATTTTCTTAAAGAATTATATGAGATAGATTCAGATTTTAAAGAGGCATTTGAAACTTGTAAGAATCTTGTTTTGATGGATAGGAGTAAATGGTTGGATTATTTCTTACAAGATGGACTGTTGTTTAAGAGAAATCAGCTGTGCATACCAAACTGTTCAATGAGGGAGAATTTAATCAAAGAAAAACATAGTGGAGGACTTGCAGGACATTTTGGCATAGAGAAGACTTTTGAACAATTGAATAGATTTTATTTCTGGCCAAAAATGAGATCTGATGTAGAAAGTATGTGAGAACTTGTAAAATCTGTCAATATGGAAAGGGAAGAAGCCAAAACACAGGTTTGTATGTTCCATTACCAATTCCAGATAGGCCTTGGGATATGGTAAGTATGGATTTTATTTTGGGCTTACCAAAGACTCAAATAGGTAATGATTCATTTTTTGTTATAATAGACATATTTTCAAAAATGGCACACTTTATTCAATGTTATAAAACTAGTGATGCTTCTCACATTTCTAATTTGTTTTTTAAGGAGGTTGTAAGATTGCATGGGTTGCCTAAGAGTATTGTTTCAGACAGAGATTCCAAATTTGTTGGACATTTTTGGAGGACATTATGGAAGAAGTTGGGAACTAAACTAAGTTTTAGCTCTACCTATCATCCACAAATTCATGGACAAACTGAAGTTGTGAACAGGAGTTTGGACAATCTTTTAAGGAGTCTTACTGCAAAACATCCAAAGCAGTGGGATCAAGTGTTGGCACAAGATGAATATGCATATAATGACTCACCTAACAAGAGTACAGGACAGAGTCCATTCCATATTTTTTATGGAATGCATCCAAGAGGAGTATCTGAGTTGAGAAACTAGGGAAAAGAAGAGATGAGAAGTGCAGAGGGAGAAGATTTTGCTTCAGAAATGCAAACAATACATGAACAAGTGAAACAATAGCTACATGATAGCAACATCAAATACAATACCAGAGCAGACATGAGAAGAAGAGAGGTGAACTTTGAAGTTTGAGATCTGGTTTTAGCACACCTCAGAAAAGAAAGATTTCCAAAGAGGGAGTATAACAAATTGAAGTTCAAGAAAATTGGAACATGCATAGTATTAAGAAAGTTTTCTGCAAATGCATATGAGATTGAACTACCCCCTGGTGTTCGAATATCTCCAATTTTTAATGTTGCAGACCTGTACAAGTATGAAGGTGAAACTGCAGATGATACAACACAAGATCAAGAGACACAAGAGATTGACTGGGTAAAACAGTTACCCGTAGTAAAGGAATTGCAGCCAAAAAGAATTCTGGACAAGAAGGTGTTTAAGAAAACAAGGCGACGAGAGTACTTTTAGTATGTGGTAAAATGGAAGGACCAGCCAACCGCTGAAGCTACTTGGGTTACAGAAAACATGCTACAGAAATTGGGTAGTTCTGTATATGAACTCATGGACAAAACCCATGAAGAATTTTGTCCTCAGGAGTCTGATGCAGGAGCATGTGACTTGGAGGGAAAATTCTTCAAACTTATTCTAAAAATCCAAAAAATATACAGGCAAAGGAGTGGGGTCCTTTAGCCATCAATTTCCATGCTTTTCTAGTTTAGTATAGGGATAGAATTAAGAATAAGATCATGATGGAAATAATTGTTGGATGGATAAGCTGTAGTGGAGGTTCTCGAGGGGATGTCTCGCAGAACTGTTAAATCATAATAAATAAGTTTCTGTTTTAGAAACTGGTTGCTAAAATGAACCAGTAGATATGTATTGGCATGCTTTTGTAAAGGGATAAGGACTAAGTAAGCTTTATCTATTATTTTATAAAGGAAAGAACGAGACTTCTCTGGGTGGGTTGGCCCAGAGACATTGTTATCTTGAAAAAACCTCTCTGTGCATGGAATTTATGGTTCTTTGTTAACTGGTAATTGTATGATTGTATCCATTTCAATTGCTTTCTTCTGAGTCTAAATATCAATGAATTAGCCTTATTTCCCAATTAATACTTCGGCTAAAGCCTTTAGATTGTGTTTCCTTCATATCGGCGAGCACTGGATTCTTTATTTTCTTTATAGAATTCCACGAGCAAAACTCTATTTTACACAGAGAAGTCATGAAAATACTTAGTCGGAGCAGAGTTTTGGACTTGAAATTTTATTGTATAGGGATTATACCCTCGTCGGGTCTGAAACCTTTATCGCATCACTGAGTTGGAGCGGGAAAGAAAAACCTTTGGAGTGTCGAAATCCGATAGCGCGACACTACCGGAGCTGAAATATTATAGGGAGGCTTTGATAGCATATCGAGTCCGTGATTGTTATTGCATCGCAAGATCGAAGTGGGAGGAGCAAGCCTTTAGAATATTGGAGTCGTCGATTGTGATCTCCGATAATACCATGTGTTATCGCATCGGAGGAAGGAATGTTTGAAGGGCCGATGGTTAACTGCCGATAGTGTTAAATTGCATATAACAAATCTCGTTGAAATCTTGCGTCGATAGTGTAATTCTTTAGAATTAACACTATAGTGGTTTTAAAGTGCCAATAGTGTATTTTCGTTCCTTTGTAACAAAAGCCCTCTGACTATGTATATTGAGTTTTAACAGCATTTTCCTTGTTTTAAAGCAACGATAGTCTATTTTTATAATTCATATGGGATTTATAGTCCCGATAGAGGATAAAAGGCTCTATGTAATAAATTGTGCCCGATAACAAGGGTTGCGGTGATTAAGAAGGAAAGCCTGGTGATTTGAAGGAAAAAAGGGAACCTCATGAAGCAGTCAATCTAACAATAGATGACTGATACACCAATTGAAACAGAAAGAGAAATTCAGCCCGAGTTAGAGGATATTATATCAAGATTTGGTCATTTATCTATATCACCTGCACCCAGGCCACCAGAGTGTGTGGTACCTTGATTTTGGTGCCTCGTTCCATATGACAAGGTGCAAGGATTTTTTTTTAGTAGTCTGGAGGAAAAGGATCTCCATACGCATATCGAAATGGGGGATGATGGAGGTACATTGCTACAGGAATTGGTATTGTCACCTTTGGGAGGGAGAAAGCCTATCCTCTTCACCTCAAAGATGTTATGTTTGTACTCGAGCTAAAAAAGAATGTGATCTATGTAGCAATATTGGAGGATAGAGGCTATGATGTTATTTTCAATAAAGGGAAAGTCTTTCTGAGACACATAGCTACCGTGCAAGTGAAGCAAATCGAGGTTTGAGTGAAGAACCTATAAAAACTTGAAGTGGGAGATTGCACTTCATTGAGTAGCAAGGATGAAAAGGTGCAAAGTCGAGATGTTGGAGAAATCTGGCACAAGAGATTGGATCATCTACACCATGGTGCCTTAAAAATCATGTAGCAAATTATCACTAGTATCCCTAAAGGCTCCCTTGACCAACAGGATATTTGCAAGGATTGCATATTGGGGAAATATGTCAAATCCACTTTCCATGGCTGAGATAGTAGATCATATGTAATCTTGGAGTGAGTCCACTCTAATGTTTATGGACCCTTTGATACAATCTCCACAACAAAACATAAGTACTATGTTATTTTTATTGATGATTTCTTTAGAAAATGTTGGATATTCTTCATGCGGAAGAAGGATGAAGTTTTCTCAAAATTTGTTGAATTCAAGGCATTGGTTGAGATGGAGACTAAGAAGAAGGTGAAGGCTCTTGGGAGTGACAATTGAGGTGAATTTGTTTCAAATTCCTTCAAGGTTTTTTGTGCCAGAAAAGGTATTCAAAGAGAATTGATAACACCCCATAACCCACATCAGAATGGGGTAGCTGAAAGGAAGAACATGAATAGTAGTGGGAGCAACAAGAACCATGTTGCATGATCAGGGGTTGCCATGACATCTATGGGAAAAATCATACAACACCGCAGTCTACTTGTAGAACTGAAGTACTCATAGACTGTTGTGGATATTCCACTTGATAGTTCGTCAAAAAAATATTATAATATTATATTAAAACTCTGAAAATTCTACACTATTGCAGTTTTATTAAAATTCAAGATCTCTAGATCTAACTGTAAATCATGCATGCATGTGAATGGAAATTATGCATAAAAATAGAGAATGAAGAAATAAGCTCACACACACACATAAGACACAAAATATGTTTGTTGGGTCATTGATTTGTCATCATTTTCACCTGTCTTTGTCATTCATTAAGCCATTACTTCCAACCATCCATTGCACCATTTCACTCATTTGCCACCATTTTCACCATAATTCTTCATGATGTGTCACTATATGTGTAAGTGGTTAATTAACATCGTTTTCCTTTATTTTTAGTAGATTAAGAAGAATTTTGCATGGTTTTAACTAATGATAGTTTAGCAAGTTCAAGTTTCTGCAGTTTTGTCAATTTTTCGTAGCCAACTCCATGGTTAAGGTAGTAGCACCACTCTAGAAGGAAATTTGGCACATGGAAATTGTTTCTAAAGGTTCGAATATGGATTTATATTGGTCAAATACCACCCATATCACACGCATGGACCTCCAGCATCAAATCAAGGGAAAAACACAACAATTTTGACTAGTCAACTTCAAACGCGTTTTCTGAGAAAATGAGGGTGAATCTCGCAAAACAAAAACATGGTTTTTGTTCAGAACGGGCCCAAATAAGTTATCTATTAGGATTTTTCCCGAATTCGTTACCATTTGGGAGATATTTCAAGTTCTTTGGAGCCCTATTATGCAGGTTGCCTGGAAAAACAATGCACCCATGTGTCAATAAATGCCCAATCAAGTAAACAGAGGTTGGAATGGACTGTGCTTCATCAAATTCGTGGCAACTAGGTTTCCATTCAATTCTGGTCTTTAGCTATATGAATATCCATGAAGTTACATTGTAACCCATATATAAACACACCATTGAAACAAAGAGGGAGGTTAATTTTCTGAAGCATACAGTGAATTACTAAAACTCTATTTTTAATTATAAAGGAAGACCTTTCAATTCAAATGTGTGGATAAGTGTTGATCTTGATTCGCAACCATCTACTTGTGGAGGACCCCTGCAAGTAGTAAGGTTTTGTTTTCAATTTATCAGTTGTGTTCTTCATTAGATTTTTGTATAACTCAATTCATTTAGTTGTTGTTGATAAGTAGATGCATCTGCTAGAACATTTTTTTCCTTTCGCTGATCTCAGATTACATAGAAGAACTTGATTGATGATTCATTACTCATTTCAAAAGCATATAGGATTGAATTTTGTAGAAGTGATAATTGATATAATTTTGTACTTAAATTAGGATTCAATTTTGTAAAACAAAGTTTTAGTTACAGTTTGCATTCATGATTGATTTATAAATTTAAGAGAGTGTGATTCTTTTCAAGAAAGGCTTTAATTTATTCATGCAAGAGAGTGTTGTGTAGATTCAAGTTTCCTTATAAAACAAAATGATAGACATGCAATAGAGTTTCAAGAATTAATTTTATTTTTTAGTGTGAGGTTGATTTTCTAGACAGATAGTTTAATTCTTTTCTTTTTGAGTTTTATTTAGATATCATTTTCATAAGAGTGCGTTCATATTTCATAGAATTAATCTCAATAATGAATTCAATCATATACATTTCAATTTGAATAATTAAAGGCTTCTAGGACATATAGTGCACTTACACTTTGTCGGTCTACTGATCCTGGTTGATAATTCATGTAACAATTTAAGACAATTAAATTGACAAACATTTTGGTGTCGTTGCTAGGGAAGTGTATATAGGAGTCCTTTTATTTTCATTAAAAAAAACAATCACCTACCACCCCCAATATATCACACGGTGCAAGAAGGGCCACACATCCACATCATGAATTCTTATTTTTGCAAGTAGAAGAAGAGGTTAAAAAAAAGGGTTTAAGAAATGGATGGGGATAATGACAATGAGGAAGATCCTTTTGGATTTCCCATTCAAGAAACTAATGCCAATGCTCATATGAATAACATCCCTCCATCCGTACTTCCTAACTTCAAAGGTATGAGATCAGAAGACCCGAAAACCCTTCTTTTTGAATTTGAAATAATTTGTAGATCTTATGGCTACTCATTACACATTCAAAAATTGAATTTGTTTCTAGAAAGATTGAAGGATAGAGCTCTTAGATGGTTCATGAATTTAGGAACAAATTCTATAAAGACATGGAGTATTTTTGGAAGAATATAAATATTATTTCATACACCATGACCTTAGAAATGAAGTCTTTAACATGAACCAAAAATAGGATGAAAGCTTAGAAGATTTAGTGGAGAGATTTACTTATAATGTCAAAAGATATAAATTGCATAGTTTAGGATGACACACATTAAAAACTCTCATACTAAATGCTATAAAGGATGAATGGATTGCTCTTCTTAACCTGGTGGGAAAAGGAGATGTCTCTCAATTGTCATTTCAAGAGATTTGTGAATTGTTCAAGAACACATCAAGAGGAAAAGTAAAGTATTGAAGATCCCCTCAGGATCCAATTATGGACAAAGTAAGTAAGTTGACATCAATATTGGTAAGTCAAACTAAACTTAACAATTTTATAGACATTTTTGGTAATTTAAATGAACAAAAGTACATGTTAAGAATGCAAAACAAGAAAAAAGTTGAGAATGTTGCTTCATTTATATTTTGCCCTAAATTCATAAAGAAACATGCTTTGCATGAATTTCCACTTGATAACATTAAAATTTGTGAAATTTGTGCAGGAGCACATACTAATAAAGATTGTCCATCATTACCAAGGTTAAAGGAAGTTTACTAGGGAGAAAATCAAACACTAGAACAATCTTGTTATGTAGCTCCAAGAAGACCATGGTAGCCTCATCAACCTAATATGATGCAAGATCTTATTTCACAATTTCAGGGATATGCACAACAATCTCAAAGTAATTGGCAAACACCCTTGCCTTGGAAACCTTGGCCATCTTAATCCCAACTTGAAAATCAATATTGGCAACAAGGTTGGCAAGGACCTTATAGAGAAAATCCACCATATCCTCAATCATTCGCTCACTATCCTCCATACCAATATCAATGTTATCCATACCATTCACCTCCACCACAACATATATTTCACCATCAACCGACCTCAATTCAAACTTTCCCATGACCACCCACACAAGCACCCAAAAAATTCATTCCCACTCCACTACCTGCACAACCATTTCATATCCCCAACAATAAAACACCTCAATCCACTTACAATGTTGAGGTATTGCAAAATGATTCACCAAATACCATTGAAGAACAACAACCAGAAGAAGAAGATTCAGATAAGGTCCAAGAATCATGGATGCATGTCGATAAAGTGTAGTTGTTGGAACCTGAGATTGAAAAGTTTCATGCATGCCTATCACTAGATTCTATGAATGGGAATCACATCTCTCAAGACTTGCATACCATGATAGAAACAAGCCAAGGAAGACAAGATTACGTTGATTTTTGGTTCAATACAATCATTGGATCCTAGTACTCAATTCTTCAGTATTTGTTGACATCATCTCAATCAAGGTAGTTGATCTCTCATGTACTGGTACATATCAAAGAGTATCTTTCAAACCTATACGTGATTTTATCTATCATCTTGTTACACACATGGTTCCATTGGAAGTATTCACATACTTGAACGAGATTTCTTTTTCAAGTAGAGTAGGACATATAAAAAAATAAAAAATAAAAACCAAAGAGAAAAATAAGTCCTGTTGTGAAAACCAACTTGCTGGCGCAATTGGACATGAGATTTTCATGAAAACCAAGAAATTGGTGAGAAAAGTTCACAATAAGTTCTACTGTTTTATGACGGTTTCAATCTTTTATTATGGTTCTTCAAATCGTTTTTGGTTCTATGCTCGAGTAGTTTATGTGGGATTCCTTAAGCTCCACCTTTGAACAGATCTTGTCCCATTGACTTCAACACCTTATCTGGGATCAAGATCAAAGATTATTTGGAGTGCCTTGGAACTTGCATACATCAATGGCAAGCCTCCTTGTTGACAACAATGGGAATACAACAATGTCTCTTGATTGTCATATCTTGCAGGTGACTCAACTTCAACACATTCATTCATCCCTGTCAAGATGTACTCAGGTACCTTGACAATCATTTACATTATCAATGAGTTATCTCGCATTGGTTAATGATTTTCATCAGTAATTCGTAATCCAATGATTTCTTTCCATGCTCGACTTCATCACATTCATTTGCATGGTAAGAATTGTACCATGAATTTTGGCTTTGATTAATACTAATGGTTTTATGGAGTCAACAACAACTAGCAACAATACATTTTATTGGTTTCTTGTAGCAACATGTTCATCTTGTTTTTCAATAGCAACGTGATGAAACCACTACAACACCTTTTCATTCATTTCATTTTCAAGCAAAGCAATAAAATTGGGCCTATTTAAGTCAATATGCATTATGTTTCATAGTTTCTACTTCAACATGCAATACACAATCCAAATAAGCAATTCAAACTCGGAGAAAACAACTTTATGCAAAAATTGACATTTTCTGCAATAGCTATGGAAAATTGAAATTTCGTCAGCTATTCTTGTAAGAGCCTGTTTTTGCTGTATTAGCTTGTTCTAGAGGCAGTTTTGGCACAAATATTGCAAGATATTGGAGCATAAATAAAAAAATTATAAGCTTCTGGGTTTTCTTAGAATATGGTAAATTGAGTAAGACGCAGGCAGAATTCCCAAAAAAGTGCAATTTTCCAGGACTTTTCAATGGGTTTTTAAGGTGGATTTTCATTTTTCACCATTGTGGACAGATTAGGCCAGATTTCGGTATTTTTGTACAACAACGTCTTTTCTTCATCAAAATGGGATTCTGAAGGCATAAGGCAGTAAAAAAGGTACAAATACACCATTACCCTTTTGAAGCATTCAATTTGGCTTTAAAATGAGTTTGTGGCATATGTTTTTGTGCAACATTGGATGGCATGAAAAATCATTTTCAAAATTTTCAAAAGATCAAGATTTAAGAATCTATTTGCCGGTAGAATGGTTTTATTCCAACATCTACAACTCCTACTTCAACATTTCAATTTCTTCAAGAGGTAAACTTGAGGTAAAAACTTTCATAAGGCTTTTTAGTTTATTAAAGATTTAGGAAAATATGATGAATAACCACTTTTCCATCAACCATTACTAGCCGCCATATCTTTCCTTTTGCAGACCACTCATACGATCAACCATCCTTTCACTTTTACTCATTTTGATTAAATTTTCCTTTGTTCAAAAAAGAATTATTTATGACAGCAATATAAAGTCAGCATACAAGGTTGCAATAGATGAATTCAAAAGTTGGGAAATGAAGACAATTTCAAGAAGCAGCTTGGCAAGTTTTTATTGCTAAAAGTTGATTATGGAATCAATGAGGAAAGTAAAATCAAGAATATGAAACCATAATACAACCTATGCTTATGGTTTTGTAATATGCATGGAAGAGGCTTGGAAATTATTCAAGTGAATACAAATTTATGTTCATGAGGCATTAAGGCAGGTTGTGTTGACGGTGCTGGACCCACCAACATGTCAAGTGATCTCCCCGATAAGAAGTCCCGACTAGACCTCAAATCGTTTGGTGTAGGAGTCCCAGCAGTGGGTTGTACGATATCGCCTTGACCGTGGTTGCATGCAGAGGTAAGTAAGATGTCCTCATTGGTAGCAAGGGTGTGACATGCACAGTAAGCCAAGGAAGGTGCATGAATGGTTCTAACACACGGAAGGTGGAATGAGTGCAGCCCTTGGAAACCTATGTAAACATGTAGCTTGGAAGGGAACACACGAGAAAAGATGCATCACGAATTGGAAGGCAGGTGAACCAACAATCCAAAGTGATGGTTAAACCAACAACACATCTCAGTAAGATTCATACATACATATATAGAAAAAATCTGTACATACATGCATAAGAAAACAGATACATATATCATTAGAGTAACCAAGATAACTGAAATAAAACAAAAACATATGCATGAAACGTGTTGGCTCTGTTATATTAAGAAGTGAAAGTTCCAAACATATAATACAACCATGACAAGCCAATAATACTGATAATGGAACATTACAGTCACTGCCACCTACTCCTCCATAGAGATATACTAGCTCTGCACTGTGTAGAAGCCAAGGCTCGTTACAATACTCTCCAAGCTTTCTCTAAGATACTCCTGTCGAAAGCTTGGCTGCCCAAAAGCCTTTGCAATTAGTTATGAGGTCCTATAAATAGCAAAAGGTGGGGTGGCCCTTGACATTCCCCTTTGTGACTCTTCACCTACCCTCATAACTCTTTAACTACTACATGAGTGTTACATTCAACTATCGACACTTTGACTTTCACTTTACAAGATGTTACATACAATCTGCACATGTACCCATGTGAGACAAAATAGGCTTGAACAAGCCATGCAAGACATCACTAAGACTTGGAAAACTGTGGGAATATCAACTCTGCGACATCCTCACCATGGTCGATGGTGGCGAACTAATGCCAAGCCTAGTAGTCTGTGATGGTGTCTGTGTACTCTGTGTTGATATCTTTCTGGAAACGAACTATTGCCTCTGTTGGATACAGGTACACTGATTTGGCTCCTCTCTCCAACTCATCTGATAACATGTGCATCATTTTCTTGAGTACGGTCGGACCAATGGCATACTGATGCATAGTGTCTACGTTGATCGCCAAGTCTGCACTCGTGGCTATGCGCATCAACTCGTTAAAGTACATGTCCAACTCCAGTCAGACTTGATTCTTTGTCTTTGCCTCGGTAAGTGTCCCAATATATGGGATCACATGCACACCCACAACGACATCCACGCTTCTGGACACTCGTGCATGTGAAGCCTGCAAACTGGTGATGTCTTGTGGGAGTTCCTCATAGTTCCGGATATGACTCTGGATGCGTGCCTTCAACACCACCGCCTTGGGCTTCATCAACTTGGGCAAGTGTAACGCGGCTCCCTTGTACCTCATTGTACATGTTTGCATGCAATCGATAGCAGTATGCATATTTGACAAGATACATCCTCTCATAGCACAACGCTGCTGCCAACCATTGAGGTGGACAACTACCTTATGCACGGTACCAAATCCGGAATACAACATCCGCATGACTGTCTCAAGGGATGGTACTTCATCCAGTATCGCTCTCTTCAATTTTGCTCTGGTGGATGTTGTAACCTATTCTCCTCCCTTCTTGGTCGTCTGTAACTCCTTAGCCATTCGCTCATTCTATGTATCAAGAAGTGAACACTTAGATGGTGGCTTCGGCATATGCTCTGGTATCAGCAGCCAATGCAGCTAGATGCTTGCGCACGTTAGATACGATCACTTGTTCTTCAAACTGTGCAGGGGATGTGTGGACATCTAGAGTAGTCGCTCTACGCGATTGCACAACTCTATGTTGTGACTCGTCGAATGATATGTTGTTAGGCCCCTATACTACTAGTGTAACCCCTTATTGTTATTAGTATAACCCACTTATTATATTGATGTACCCATGTAGTGCCCATATTGTTACTATTGTTCCCCATAGAAGCCCACTATTGTTATTATTGTGCCCTTACATTATTATTGTTATGTCGGCTCTGATTATGTTATGACCCCTTAGACTCCTATATATATAAAGGAGGTCTTTTCATTTGTATCATCCAAGAATTGTTCATTTATGTAATGTAAAGGAGGTTGCCCCCTCGAAGAGGCTAAGTTCTAAGGCGTTGATCTATATTTTCTATCTTTTCTTGAGCTGGTTTCATAACATATGTTGTTCATCTCTGCTTCCGAATTGTCTCCAAGGATCTCAATATCTCCTTAGTCGCTTAGGACTTGCTTTGCTTCCGGGTTTAATGAAGCCAGTGGGCTGACCTCTTGGTTGTAAGGCATGAGGTCAATATCCTGCTCTACCTCTGGCTGCTCCATCTTTGTATCCATTTACTCCAGTATCTGTTCAATCTCTTCAGCGAAGTCCTGCGACTGCGACTGCTCACCCTACCTTCTTTGTGCCAGCTACTCGGATGAGTCTACAACCTGTATGGGCACAGTTTCATCTATCTGTGCATGTTGTGCCTTCTGATGTGCTTGTCCCTACTGCGCTTCCTTCTCCTGTCTGCGCATCTCTTGTTCTTCCTAGAGTTGTTGCTTCAACTCTTGCAACTCCTTCACTATTTCCTCCATCCTTTGTTTATCTCTCTGCCTTTGTGCATTCCTCCTGTCGCGTTGTCACCTCTTCTCCTCAATCTCCAAAGCTTCTTTCTCCACAAGTGGGTATGCTTTGAACTTGCAGCTTTGTTCTACCTTTGCGCTGTCAACAAGATTTATCTTGCCTTTGTCACGCATAGGTATGTTAGCCCCTGTTGTTGATGATGATGGTTCTCTCCTAGATGTTGTTTCGCGGTGCTTTGCTAACCACTCCATAGCTATGCGAACCGGTTAATTGGGCCTAGAGAAGCTATGGAAATATCTCCATGGGTCTTCCTCAGCCCAATGACACACCCCGTGGATCCAAGGAAATTTCACTCTCGCACAGTGATCCTTTATAAAGCAATGCGGGTCGTACATTTTGAAGCTTCTGGGGCCAAAATTAAATCTTTTGAACTCTTCTATCTCAACATCAGCATGCTTGAGATTCTATATCTCATACAACCTGATCCACAATGGAAGAGCAGGTTAGAGTGCCTTCTTCTTCCGATGCAGTCTAGCTGACAGTCCTATCGAGATGTGGTATGACACTTCTTGCATGATGAGCTTGTCCATGGAAAACTTTGGTAAAACATGCGGAGGTTTCTCCATGTTGTACATCCGTATGAAGGTGCCAAAAGTTGAGGCATACCAATCTGATATGTCAATCAATGCATCCATTGTTTCCTTCGACATGCAAGGTGGATCCTACTCAAATATCATCTTATACACTGGGGTGACAAAATGGTCTGACAACTGTGTGATGACTCCACAGAAGTTGCATTCGGAAAACAGTTTGCAATAAGTGTGTACAAAGGTTTATGCTGATGTCCATGCCCACTTCAAGCCTGGGAACTTCTGACGGGCACAGATTGCATCCAAGATGTATGCAGACATGTGTGTTTATGCCTGCTGACCTGTGGGTGGATTTCGAGCTCCTGTTACCATTTCCTTCAGCCTATGAGCCAACATGTCAGACTAGTTGCATGGTTTTCCTTCATTGGCCAGTTGGTCCAACTCGATCACCCAACTCTACGGGAAGGTCTCCGTGCTCTCTTGGTCGTACAAGAGGCATGAAAAAAATGACCAAGTACTGATATTCCTTCCGCAGTATCTTCTTCTTGTAAACCTGGTTTGGTGTCATCCTGAACTTGGTTGGCTCCTTTACCCAACTCTTCAAGATATCCCTGGAGTTGGCACTACTATTGGGTCTGCTGAAGGGTGGCTCCATTATGATCATGGGCTGTGGCAAGTGGTACATCTGTTGATAGTATTGTGCCCTAAATGTAGCAAGCTCTGTCCTGCTAACACTTCTTAACACCATCGTCTCAGGATCAGTGTGCAAGATGATCCAATGTATCATGTCCGCACATGGAAATGCAGGATACCTACATGCAATCTGGTATAAGCCAGAATTGTGAATGTTCACATAGACCCTATGCTCTTCGAGATCTTCCTCAAATGTGCATGAGAATGTATCATTGATGTCCTACCATTTCAACTTGATGTCTTTGTCTACCAGCATCTTGGTGTCTTCGTAAATCAGCAAACTTGTAGACACTTGCTCAACTAAATCTCCAGTTGCGCTTCTGTTAGTGTCCTTTGACCCTGCTCTTTTGGAAGCCATTGAACTTGAACTACTGAGACACAGACAAACACCTGCTATACCTAGAGAAATGGTGACATGCATGGAAATAAATCTGTTAGTTGAAACCAAAGGAAACTTGAGGACTGACATGCAACATACCAGGGAGACTAATGGCAAGGACTGCACAATTTTCACCAGGAGGTCGGGTGACTGACTGCATGAACTATGCAAAAGGAAATCCAAACTATTGGGAGGTAGGTTGACTGCTGGAATCGTGCAATGCGCAATCTAGGCTGGCCTGTTGGGGGCTAAGATTGTGCAATGCGTAATTTCAGTCAGCAAGGATTGCAGGCCCAGGGACTAAATTGCGCAATTTTCTGGGCCAACAGAGCACTGCCTCTCAAATTTGTGCAGAGGAAGCTTGGAGGATAATGGCTGGACAATTCTACGCATTTTCTAGGAGGAAGGCAGTCCCTTCCCGCTCAAAAATGTGCAATGTTGTCCGGGCAAGGCAGGGCCCAGCCCAAGGTTGCTAGACCCATTGACAAGTGACTGGAAACATATGAAGATCTGAATGCATGGCGAAACTGAGTATAAGCAAGAGTGAATGATCATGCATGCAAACAGTGAATGCAAGATTCAGAAAACAGGAAAACATGCATGTGTGTGAAACGGGTCGTCGATTGCAAAATAGTGTCATGCATGCAAAAAAAGTGAGATGCAAATGAAAAATGAAATGGTGCTTATATAGGCTAACAAGCATGCAAACGACAACAAGCATTCACAAAAATCAAGCAGACAACACTCACACAAGCCAAAACACAAAAAGCGACAAAAATGCTACAAAAGAAATGTAAAGCGGACTTACCCAGAAATAGGTGAGTTGAATGTGCCGAAAACTCCTAGATGCGCCATGGGATGTCAGAGCTCTAAGATCGATGTGAAGAATGAGCTCTATAGCGTCGAATAAATAATTTTGAGGCTTATGAGGTGCATGCCACAAGTTTAGGAAAAAGTGACACTTGGAGAGCATTTTCTAAACGATATTTGCATGTAACCTCCAATTGCTAAAAATAGATCCCTAAAATATAGGGATGTTTTTTTCATGTTGCTTTTTGTTATTTCAGGAAAAGCAACCCATGCATGTAAATCAAGTTTGCTGGGTCCCAGAGGGAACTAGTCAATCTAAAGGCAGATGCAATAGCCTGCAAGACTGGGAGAGGGATTTGTGCAATTTCTGGTGTGAGTTGGGTTGGCTGTCCCTAAGGGATTACACATTTTCTGGGGTCAGCAGGTGATTGTTCCCAGAATTGCGCAATTTCTAGGCCGAGGCCTAATGCCAAGCTAGATTACACAGTTTTGACTGGGAAGCCCGTCTGACTGTTTTGCGCAATTTTGGAACCCAATATGCTGCCCATTAGATTTACGCAATTCCTTGAGGGAAGGATGGTTCCCCTCCAGAATTGTGCAATTTTCTGTGGGAGGTGCTTAGCCAACAAATAGCTTAAGTTCGAAATGGCAGCCTGTGAAGGGAGTGAAGCAAAACTAACATGCACAGGTTCGAGAGCCACTGAAAAACAAATGAAGCCAATGTACTTGACAGTGAGGAGGATCCAAAATGAAGCTAAGGAAAAATTTTGGAGGGTGGTTGTAGCCACTACAACACTTGGTGACGCACTGGTAGAACTTCAGCTCTATGAATGGACCTTGTTCGTTAAAATCAAGTCTAACACCTCTGGAAGTATTATTCAGTTCTTGGTTCGTCTTTGGTTTCCACACTTGCTTGATTGTAAGATGTAGCACCTGCCAAGCTCTTGGTCGGCTGACACACATTCCAAACCAAGCCAAAAAAGTTGTTTCGATTGGGGATGAGGGGTATAGTGGTGCACAAGCCTTATGGTCGTCAGAGTTTAAGTTTTCATCCGTGGTGTTTCTCTGCTGCCAGCAGGCCTGGACAGTACCTCTGCAGAGTCATGTAGGAACACAAGGATCGCTCCGCTACCAGTGAGCTTGGTTAGTACCCCGACGAAGTTACTTTCATCACCTCTCTGCGTAGGAAGCCTTTCTCTTCTTTTTCCTTTTTCCTTTTTCATTTTTCATTTTTTCAAATTTTTTCACATTTCATTTTTTCATTTTCATTTTTCATAACTGTGCATAACACTTATTCATTTCAGAGGCAGAAGAGGGATCATGACTTATTGAGAGCAGAAGAGGTTCTTCCTTCAGAGAAGTAGTTGTATATACCTTTGATGTGCTTGCTAAGGTTTTCCCCCTCACCTTACTCTACTTGACTGAGCCGACAAGGATTAACCCAAAAATAACCGGTTAGAGTAGGTGATACTAGTTAGTGCGCAAGCGTTGTGTTTTCACCAAGATTCACTCCAAACAACACGTATTTTCCATTGGTGTAACATGGACTGATCTGAAATGCGGAAGTTAGATCATCCTCTCAATAAGTGCAAGACTAAAATGGGACTGGTAGGGGATTGACTTAGTGCAACTTAGCAATGAACCACGAATTGCATAAATGGGAAATGCAAGCGGAATATTAAGTTGTCTTTATGCATTAAAATATCAGAATTAAATGACACATAAGTAGCAAATTAAAAGATGCAAACTCACTAAGAATTTTATGACGGAGTTCGTCCCTCCTAGACTACGTCTCCGGGTCCGCTTCAAAATGTTCGACCATTCTATAAGAAGTGCTTTGAGAGTTTCTTTACATGTGATTTTACCAAATGATATGTGCTCACAGGCACTGCTGGTAACTATCGAAAGAAATTCGTCTGCAACAGCTTTCCAGTGCCTGTCTCTGTTCCTGAATAGGCCCAAGGATGGCTAGGAAATGCTCAAAAGAGAATCTGTAGACAAATGTCGAAACTCTGACCCTGAAGCTTCTTTCACTGAATTGTCACTTGAAAATTGAAGCGCAACCTCCTTCTTGAAGGGTTTCACATCTGAAAATGGAAGAGACTTGATGGGCTTCTGAAACGCCTCTCTTCTCTTCTAACACAAGGTTGCAACTTTCTCCTTCCTTTATGCTTCAGGAAGAAAGGCTTGTTGATGGAAAACTCTGGATTCCATTCCTTTCTCTCCCTTTTGAATGGTGTGACAAACCTCCTTTTATACAACTTCAACGTTTATTTTTGGTTTTAAGTTGTTAAAAAAACTTTGGTTGTTTGAGATAGCGCATAAACCTTATGCATTGAAATTAGCTTCAAAATTATTTCAAATGGTAAACAATACCTTGATTTTCGAATTACATTAATTGTTTGAACCCACATACATTTGCACGTTTGTTGGTTTTTCAATGCACATTCATGCATTACCTTCATAACCATATGCACATTACATTGGAGCTTTTAATTAAAGGTTGACTTTCAAACTCTTTTTTATACCTTATCTTCATCCTCGTGATGACTAGGCATGTTTTCATGGCATAGCGCATCTGTTGTGCGATGATTCTTTAGCATTGTTTTGTTTCCTGTTGTGCATGGTATGAGATGCCCCACACTCCCCGACGGTGATGTATCCGCAGTTTTTCGAAGCCAACATTGCAATGACAGTCAGTTTGATGGTATGCCAACTAACCAGGACAGTTTCCACACCTGTGGCATGGACAACTTGATAGCATGCCACATCTCCATGACTGTGCTTATCCATTCCAGAAAATCCCCATGGCACTGACTGGACTTGCAACTGATTTTCATCTCCGCAATGCAGCAAACCTTAATACATCCACAATCCATGTGGCGCTAACCAGATCTGCAATTGATTTGCATGCTGGTGCTTTGTGGACAGGTTGGCCCACCATTTCGGCGGTCAATGGAATCCCGACCTTTGGCATCTAGCACTTCGACCTGCACGTGCCACCTCTGCCTTGCTGGCTTGCTAGCATAGCCACCTTGCATATCTGAGTCAGATCATTATCGCTGCAAAACTATTGACATAACCTCCTTGGCTCCATCCATTCCTGAATAGACTGCTGACTCAGCTTATCCTTTCCGTTAATTCCCTATGGATCTGACCGGATCTGCAACGAATTTGTATCTCTGTAATGCATCATGCTTTAATATGTCGATAAAAATATGCCATATATTTGCGCCTTCTATGGACTCCGTCATATTCTTTGGCAATGACGTGGCAATATCTGTGGCATAAACTTCGCATGGTTAACTGTCGAATGGATTGCTGTTGCATATCATATAACATATAAACTTCGCTTGTTTATATCACCTTGCAACATTTAATATTTACCATAGTTATATGGTATTTGATAACCATGTTTTCAACGAGCCAAACTTTATGCCTCCATGCCAAACATTAATGTAAACCATATCATGTTTAAGGTTTGCACTCCATTTAATTTTATAGTCATAACATAATGTTTTGACATATGCGCCCACCATATAGTTTTAATGTATGCACTCATTTGTAAAGTAATTATTCCATACTTTAACATGGTATTTGTGAAAAAATTTGCACCACCACCACATATTTTCACAATATTGTGCCCATGAAGGAGAAACCTTAAAATATCACTTTTCAACTTGAAGATGTGCACCAATGATAGGATTTGACTCGATGCCACGTGTCAACTATAGAAAAACCACATGGTCAGCAAGGCCTTCTTCGACACCTTAACTTTGACGGATGGTTTCTCCATCAATGGGAGGCCAAACGAAAATCTGGAGACATCACCGAAATCAATGCGTCGAACCCTTCGTCTTGGCACTAGTTTCGTAGTCAATTGAGACAATCAAACTCTGCACAAGTCGAGAAAAACTTTACTACCTAGGACCATCTTTTTTATCAACATATGGTAATATTATGACTTGACTTGCAAGATCCATTTTGGATCATGGACCGAAGAAAAAAATTTCTTCATATAGAGGCAGGACGACAGATAACCAATTAGTGTTAACTGCACAAGTCCTTTTGTACTTTACCCAGCTTGTTTTAAGAGTCACACATGGTTTTATGCGAAAATAACCTACATACGTAAACAAGAAAACAAAGAAAAAGTACAAGTAAATGTGTAAGCAAAGCGAGTAACCAAACAAGCAGGCAAGCAATCAAATGAACAAAGTAAGAAGCAAACATACATGCAAGAAAACAAACCAAAAGAAAACACTACTCCTACTCCTAAGCTAACTGTGCATGGGTATGCTCACATGAAGTGATACTTCCAATGTAGCCACTGACACATTGGTCAACCCATGTTGGTGAAGTCATGGTTCGCGAACAACATAGTTGTGCGAACCAGAAAACATGAAATATATAACAATGAAGACAAACACACTTTGAGTTTAAATGCGTCCACAGAACATAAGTGAGTGCAAGCGCATGACATGCGATCCGTGGATTTATCATGGTGTTGTGTAACACTGCGTGCAGATGTTAAGCATATGCATTGTCTTGACATGCAAGCAGATGAAAGAAACAAATACAACTTGTGTCGCACACGTGTGCTTGTTGTGTAAGATTCCTCCAATGCATGAGTGATGGGATCATGTAGTTTGAGTGGAGAAAGTATAATCTGTGTGTGAGATTGATCTTCAATGCATATAGATGAGTGATGAGGAGCCTTGGGTGTTTCAACAATTTCTTGATCAGAAGTGAAACCAACCTCAGGACAACGAGGACCTGATGTAACCATCAGCTAGGGCTGAAGTGCCTCGACAGTCTGCGGTGTTTCGACTTCGTCGACAGATAGATCATCATATAAAGGTGGCTTTGAAAAAACAACAACGATAGAATCATTATCATGATCGAATACGGGGGTAAATATATCACGACAACTATGATAAAAAAAAATTAATGATTTCATCGACATCCTCATGATCTGATGAATCAAACAGAGGGGTAGATGAGAAGCGAAAAAATTCACCCTCTACGTTTCCCGAAAAGGTAGATGAAAAATCATGTGGATTTTCAAAGAATGATTTTTCCTCCCCGTTGTTGAATAAACGATTGACATCCGGTGTGTTATGTGAATGATCAACAATGGGTGCATCCGTAGATAGGGATACACATGTGAAATCAGGTATGAAAGGATCACCAATGATGTCAAGGGAAAACGGAGGAGGTGCGGACAGAAGGGAATCATCCTTCGTCGTGGGTTGATGCTCAGGCTCCCATTCATACTCTTCATGAATGATAGCATAGGTTGGTTGTGCAACACCAACTCTGTCGATAGCTTGATCCTCATTCACAATAGGTGTAGAGTCCAGAATGGAAGAACACAAGATAGTGTAATCCGGAGGATCAGCAGAACACGAAGATGGAGGTTGAGGTAAGACATGCATGTGACAACCCATGGGCTTCACAACCAAATCTGTGTGAAAATTGAGAGAAGTGATGTTGGGAGGATGTGACAGTTGAACAGATGTGTGTGCATGTTCTCCCACATCACTTTGCAGTGGTGGAGCTGTTTGATGAGGGGATGATGGACAATCACTTGTGACAGCAACCGTGTCCATCTGTGATTGTGCAGCTCCATCATCGAAGTATGTTGAGTGGGGTTTGAGCTTAAAATTCTTCTTGGGATTGAAATATTTGGTAAGACAATATTCAAATTTGTCCATGAGATACTAGAATTTCATCTAACTTTTTGGAGCTTGAAACTGCAATACACAGAAGCGGTCCCAAAAATACGAAGGCGATTCTTTTGGAGTCTTCCTTTGTTTCAATAAATTTTTTTCAAGAGCTTCTGAATCAAAATGATGGAAAGTAGATTCAATGAGATATTAGAAATTCTCAAGTGAGTGCACGCTGCCAGTTGGAAAACTACAGTACCACCGTTGTGGGGATTCGCAAAGTGTGTATGCAAGCAGCAGGCTAGCCTCTTCATGAGAGAAGTCATCTGCATCAGCGAGAAATGAATAGAAGTCTTATACGTACATAGGCCAAGCCACTTCGCCTTCACCATCATACGTGAATTCTGACAAAATATAAAAAAAACTCCCTCATGATACCGAGAGGTTCGGCATGCGAAAAACATCGTGGAGGGACGAGTCTAATAGTATCCATGACGGATGTGCAAAGAATCAAAACAGGGAGAGAGGACACATCTTGTCATCTAGCCCTCCTTCTAGTGCCAAAAATGTTAACGGTGTTGGACCCGCCAACATGTTAGGGGATATCCCCAGTAAGAAGTCCCAACTAGACCTCAAACCGTTTGGTGTAGGAGTCCCAGCAGTGGGTCACATGGTATCGCTTTAACCGCGGTTGCGTGTAGAGGTAAGTAAGATGTCCTTGTTGGTAGCAAGGGTGTGACATGTGCAATAAGCCAAGGAAGGTGCATGAATGTTTCTAACACATGAAAGGTGGAATGAGTGTGCCCCTTGGAAACCTGTATAAACACGCAACTTGGAAGGGAACACACGAGCAAAAATGCATAACAGAAAGAGTCTATACATACATGCGTAAGAAAACATATACATATACCATTAGAGTAACTAAGATAACTTAAATACAATAACAACATATGCATGAAACACGTTGGCTCTGTTATATTAAGAAGTGAAAGTTCCAAACATACATTACAACCATGACCAACCACTAGTCTCGATAGCGGAACGTTAAACACTGTCGCCTACTCCTCCAAAGAGATATACTAGCTCTGCATTGTGAGAAGCCAAGGCTTGTTACAATACTCTCCAAGATTTCTCTAAGATACTCCTATCAGAATATTGGCTGCCCAAAAGCCTCTACAATGAGTTATGAGGTCCTATAAATAACAAAGGGTGGGGTAGCCCTTGACATTCCCCTTTGTGACTCTTCACCTACCCTCATGATTCTTTATCTACTGCATGATTGTTATATTTAACTATCGACACTTGGACTTTAGCTTTACAAAATGTTACATACAATCTACACATGTACCCATGTGAGACAAAATAGGCTTGAGCAAGCCATGCAAGACATCACTAAGACTCGGACAACTGTGGGAAGATCAACTCTTCGACATCCTCGCCATGGTCGATGGTGGCGAACTAATGCCAAGCTTGGTAGTCCGTGATAGTGTCTGTGTACTCGGTGGTGACATCTTTATGGAAATGAACTCTTGCCTCTATTGCATCCAGGTACACTGATTTGGCTCCTCTGTCCAACTCGTCTGATAACATGTGCATCATTGTCTTGAGTGCGACCGGACCAGCGACATACTAATGCATAGTGTTTGTGTTGATCGCCAAGTCTGCGCTGGTGGCTATGTGCATCAACTCGCCAAAGTACGTGTCCAGCTCTAGTCGGACTTGATTCTTTGTCTTTGCCTCAGTGAGTGTCCCAATAAATGGGATCACATGCACGCGCACAATGACATCCATGCTTCTGAACACCCGTGCATGTGAAGCCTGCAAATTGGTGATGAGTTGCGGGATTTCCTCATAGTTCTGAATTTGACTCTCAATGCATGCCTTCAACTCCACCGCCTTGGGCTTCATCAACTTGGGTAAGTGTAATAGGGCTCCCTTGTATCTCATTGTCCATGTTTGCATGCGGTCGATAGCAGTATGCATATTTGACAAGATACATTCTCTCCTAGAAAAGCGTTGCTGCCAACCATTGAGGTGGACAACTGCCTTATGCATGGTACCGAATATGGAATACAACATCCGCATGACTGTCTCAAGGGACGATACTTCATCCAGTATAGTTCTCTTCAATTCTACTCTTGAGGATGTTGTAACCTCTTCTCCTCCCTGCTTGGTCGTCTATAACCCAGCCATTCGCTCATTCTCTGCTATCAAGAAGCGAACACTCGAGCTGGTGGCTTTGGCATATGCTCTGGTAGCATCGACAAATGTTGTTGGATGCTTGCGCACATCAGATACGATCACTCATTCTTTGAAATGCACAGGAGATGTGTGGACATCCAGAGTAGCAACTCTACGCGATTGCACAACTCTTTGTTGCGACTCGTCAAATGATATGTTGTGCATCTCTACTTCCAAATTGTCTCCAAGGATCTCAATATCTCCTTGGTTTCTCAGGACTTGCTTTGCTTCCAAGTTTGGTGAAGCCGATGGGTCGACCTCTTGGTTGTAAGACATGAGGTCAATATCTTGCTCCATCTCCGTATCCATCTACTCGAATATCTGTTCAATCTCTTGAGCGAAGTCTTGCTCCTGCAACTTCTCACCCTACTTGCTTTGTGCCAGTTGCTCGGACAAGTCTACAACCTATATGGGCGTAGTTTCATCTATCTATGCATGTTGTGCCTCCTACTGTGTCTGTCCCTATTGTTCTTCCTTCTCCTGTCTACGCAGCTCTTGTTCTTCCCGGAGTTGTTGCTTCAACTCTTGCAACTACTTCAATGTTTCCTCCATCCTTTGTTTATCTCTCTGCCTTTGTGCGTTCCACTTGTCATGTTGTCGCCTCTTTTCTTCTATCTCCAAAGCTGCTTTCTCCACAAGTGGGTCTGATTTGAACTTGCATCTTTGTTCTCCCTCTGCGTTGTCAACAATATTTCTCTTGCCTTTGTCACGCGCAAGTATGTTACCCCTTGCTACTACTGATGATGGTGCTCTCCTAGATACTGCTTCGCTAACCACACCATAGCTATTCCGACCGTTCATTGGGCCTAGAGGAGCTCTAGAAATATCTCCATGGGTCTTCCTCAACCCAATGACACACCTCGTGGATCCAAGGAAATTGCACTCTCGCACAGTGATCCTTTACAAAGCAATGCGGGTCGTACGTATTGAAGCTTCTGGGGCCGAAAGTAAATCTTTTGAACTCTTTTGTCTTGGCATCAAAATGCTTGAGATTCTATATCTCATATAACCCAATCCGCAACGAAAGAGTGGGCCAAGGTGCCTTCTTCTTCCGATGCAGTCTAGCTGACAGTCCTGTCGAGATGTGGTACACCACTTCTTACATGACGAGCTTGTCGATGGAAAACTTCGGTAAAACATGCAGAGGCTTCTCCGCACTGTACATCCGTATGAAGGTGTCAAAAGGTGAGGTATACCAATCCACTATGTTGATCAATTCTTCCATTGATGCCTTCGACATGCAAGGTGGATCCTGCTCAAATATCATCTTGTACACTGGGGTGACAAAATGGTCTGACAACTGTGTGATGACTCCACGGAAGCTGCATTCATAAAACAGTTTGCAATAAGTGTGTATAGAGGTTTTCGCTGATGTCCATGCCCACTTCAAGCCTGAGAACTTCTGACGGGCACAGATTGCATCCAAGATGTATGCGAACATGTATATTTCTACTTGTTGACCTTTGGGCAGCTGTCGAGCTCCTGCTACCTATTCCTTCAGCCTGTGAACCAACATGTCAGACCAGTTGCATGGTTTGCCTTCACTGGCCAGTTGGTCCAACACGATCACCCAACTCTACAGGAAGGTCTCCGTGCTCTCTTGGCCATACAAGAAGCATGTAAAAATGACCAAATACTGCTATGTCTTCCGCAGTATCTTCGTCTTGTAAACCTGGTTGGGTTTCATCCTGAACTTGGCTGGCTCCTTTACCCAGCACTTCAAGATATCCTTGAAGCTGGCACTACTGCTGGGTCTATTGAAGGGTGTCTCTATTGTGATCACTGGTTGCAGAAAGTGGTACATCTGATGATAGTTCTGCGCCCTAAATCTAGCAAGCTCTGTCCCACTCAAACTGCTTAACATCATCATCTCAGGATCAGTGTGCGAGACGATCCAATGTATCATGTTTGCGCATGGAAACGCGGGATACCTACATGCAATTTGGTACAAGCCAGACTTGTGAATGTTCACATAGACCCTGTGGTCTTCAAGATCTTCCTCAAATGTGCCTGAGAATGTATCATTGATGTCTTACCATTTCAACTTGATATCTTTGTCTACCTGCAACTTGGTGTCTTCGTAAATCGGCAAACTCATAGACACTTGCTCAACTGTATCTCCAGTTGCACTTCCGTCGTGTCCTTTGACCCTACTCTCTTGGAGGCCATTGAACCTGGACTGCTAAGAGACGGATGAACACCTTCTATACCTGGAGACATGGTGACATGCATGGCAAGAAATATGTCAGTTGAAACCAAAGCAAACTTGAGGACTGACATGCAACATACCCGGGAGGCTAATGGAAAGGATTACACAATTTACACTGGGAGGTTGGGAGACTGACTGCTAGAACTGTGAAAAAGGCAATCCAAACTATTGGGAGGTTGGTTGACTGCTGGAATTGCGTAATGCACAATCTAGGTTAGCTTGTTGAGGGCTGAGATTGCGTAATGCGCAATTTCAGTCAGCAAGGCATGTAGGCCCAAGGACTGCATTACACAATTTTTTGGGCCTGCAGAGCACTGCCTGTCAAATTTGTGCAGAGCAAGCCCAGAGGACAGTGTCTGACCAGTTTTCCGCATTTTTTGGGAGGAAGGAAAATCCTTCCCTCCCAGAAATGTACAATATTGTCCGGGCAAGGTAGGGCTCGGGCCAAGGTTGCCCAAACCTGCCGACGAGTGACTGAAAACATATGAAGATCTGAATGCATGGTGAAAATGAGTGTAAGCAAGATCGAATGATCATGCATGCAAACAACGAATGTAAGATTCATAAAACAGGAAAACATACATGTGTGTGAAATGGGTCGCCGAATCGATGACCATCAATGCAAAACAGTGTCATGCATGTGACAACAGTGAGATGCAAACAAAAACTGAAGTGGTGCTTGTACAAGCTAACATGCATGCAAACGAAAGAAAGCATTCATAGAAATCAAGTAGACAACACTCACACAAGCCAAAATACAAAAAGCGACAGAAATGCAGCAAAAGAGATGTAAAGTGGACTTACCCGGAAATAGTTGAGTTGAATGTGTCGAAGACTCCTAGATGTGTTGTGGGATGTTAGAGCTCCAAGATCGATGTGAAGAATGAGCTCTACAACGTCGAATAAATAAGTTTGAGGCTTATGACGCGCATGCCACAAGTCTAGGAAAAAGCGACACTTGGAGGGAAGTTTTAAAACGATCTTTGCACGTAACCTCTAGGTGCTAAAAATAGATCCCTAAAATCTAGGGATGCTTTTTGCATGTTGCTTTTTTCTATTCCAGGAAAAGAAGCTCATGCATGCAAATCAAGTTTGCTGGGTCCTGGAGGGAATCGGTCAACCTGAAGGCAGATGCAACAACCTACAAGACTGGGAGAGGGATTTGCGCAGTTTCTAGGGTGAGTTGGGTTAGTTGTCCCTGAGGGATTACACAATTTTAGGGGTCAGTAGGTGACTGTCTCCCAGAATTGTGGAATTTCTAGGCTGAGGCCTAGTGCTAGGATAAATTGTGCAGTTTTGTTTGGGAAGCCTGTCTGACTGTTTGCGCAATTTTGGAGCCCAACAAGCTACCCATCAGATTTGTGAAATTCCTAGAGGGAAGGATGGTTCCCCTCCAGAATTGCGCAATTTTCTAGGGGAGTTTTTCATCCAGCAAATAGCTTAAGTTCGGAATGGCAGTCTATGAAGGTTGTGATGCAAATTGACATGCACAGGTTGGCGAGCCACTGAAAAAAAAAAATAAAAATGAAGCCTATGTACTTGACAGTGCTAGACATGATGCTAAGAATGGTTGGTAGGGAGGCTCCAAAATGAAGCTGAGGAAAAATTTTGGAGGGTGGTTGTAGCCACTAAAATAGGTTGACACATCAAAAGTTAGAAGAGATGTCGATATCAGGATGCTCTTTCTAGCAATTGAAGGTAATCAAACAACAAGTCTTGAGGACCAAGCTTTGATTACTTTGAAGACTTGAGGTATGGCATAATTAGAAGTTGAATGGGTAGTTGAATGATGTGCTTCATTAATGAGGACTACTAGATCATTTCATGGGTATTATAATTTAGTTGTACTACATATTGCATTTACCTTTGAGAATGAAGTATTGGAATGGTTTGAGGTTTTTGGAAAGAGACACATTTATACACTTGAACATTAAATCCAACATCACATATCAAGTATAAAAAGCTTCAGCAACATGATGATCAACAACATCAAGGCCACTTACATCAAAGACCAATTTTGTAAAGATATTGTCAAAAGAAAAAAAGGTAACATTTTATTTGTTTCTTTGAAGTAAACTACAAAACATAGAATATATGGACATTGAAAATATATCTCACTTATGTTGTATGACCTTTCTGAATCTATCATAACCCATTAAAACCTATTATATCTCATGATATCCCATTTTTCAAATGATGAGCAGGCTACAAGGGTGAAGAATTCATTTGTTTTTTTCACCTTGTTGACTTGGTTTTGATCCTTTTTCTTGACTTCATAAAGCCACTCCATCCATCCATTCATATCAATAATATTGTCATTTGTGCATACAAGTGTTACATGAGCAAAAATGTTACAAGAACCAGACTTCTAAGTTAGATGTCCATAATTCTATTGTTTTTGTATGTTTCTTCATTGAACAAGTTAAAATGTGTTAAGTTGCACAATTTGACATTTTCTAGCAGTCTCCAAATTCTGAAGTGAAATCACAGGTTGATGAACTTTGAGTAGTGGCCTAGCAAAACTAGAAGATGGAGAATGTAGCAAAAAGGTTGAGAAATGATATCTACCATTCAGCGCAACAAAGAAGCACTCTTGTCACTCTAATAGGTCAGTCAATGCCTTGGTTAGTGGCAGAATGCACAACAAAATTCAAGTGACAAAGCATACTAGACAACTATTCAAGTTTGCTAAGAAATGGTGTAAGAAAGTTAAGTCATTCCCAAAGATACATTCTGGAACAAATATGTTGATCAAGTTTTTTTATTTGCATGAGGACATGCAAAGATCTTAGTGTGGGGGAGATGCTGGGTCACTGATTTGTCATCATTTTCACTTGTCTTTGTCATTCATTAAGCCATTACTTCCAACCATCCATTGCACCATTTCACTCATTTGCCACCATTTTCACCATAATTCTTCATGATGTGTCACTATATGTGTAAGTGGTAAATTAACATCATTTTTCTTTATTTTTAGTAGACTAAGAAGAATTTTGCATGGTTTTAACTAATGACAGTTTAATAAGTTCATGTTTCTGCAATTTTGTCAATTTTCCATAGCCACCTCCATAGTTGAGGTAGTAGCACCACTCTGGAAGGAAATTAGGCACATGGAAATTGTTTCTAAAGGTTCCAATATGGATTTCTATTGGTCAAATACCACCCAGCTCACACGTGTGGACCTCCAGCATCAAATCAAGGGAAAAACGCAGCAGTTTTGACCAGTCAACTTCAAACGCATTTTCTGAGCAAATGAAAGTGAACATCGCAAAAAAAAACATGGGTTTTGTTAGGAACTGGCCCAATTAAGTTCTCATTATGCACTTTTTCCAAATTCGTTACCATTTGGGAGATATTTCAGGTTATTTGGAGCCCTATTTTGCAGGTTGCGTGAGCAAACAATGCACCCATGTGTCAATAAACGCCCAGTCAAGCAAACAAAGGTTGGAATGGACTGTGCTTCATCAAATTCGTGGCAACTAGGTGTCCATTCAGTTCTAATATTTAGCCATATGAATCTCCATGAAGTTACATTGTAACCCCTATATAAACACTCCATTGAAACAAAGAGGGAGGTTAATTTTTTTAAGCATACAGTGAATTGCTAAAACTCTGTTTTTAATTATAAAGGAAGACATTTCAATTCAAATGCGTAACTGAGTATTGATGTTGATTCGCAACCATCTGATTGTGTAGGGCCCCTACAAGTAGTAAGGTTTTGTTTTCAATTTATCAGTTGTGTTCTTCATTAGATTTTCGTATAACTCAATTCATTTCATTGTTGTTGATAAGTAGATGCATTTGTTAGAACATTTTTCCTTTCACCAATCTCATATTACATAGCAAAACTTGATTGATGATTCATTACTCATTTCACAAGCATATAGGATTGAATTTAGTAGTAGTGATAATTGATAAAATTTTGCGCTTAAATTAGGATTTAGCTTTGTAAAACAAAGTTTTATTTACAGTTTGTATTCATGGTTGATTTATAAATTTAAAAGAGTGCGATTCTTTTCCAGCAAGGCTTTAATTTATTCATGCAAGAGTGTGTTGTGTAGATTCAAGTTTCCTTATAAAATAGAATGATAGACATGCAATAGAGTTTCAAGAGTTTCAAGAATTAAGTTTATTTTTTAGTGTGAGGTTGATTTTCTAGACAAATAGTTTGATTGTTTTCGTTTTGAGTTTTAATTAGATATTATTTTCATAAGAGTGTGCTCATCTTTCATAGAATTAATATCAATAATGAATTTAATCATATACATTTCAATTTGAATAATTAAAGGCTTCTAGCACGTATAGTGCACTTACACTTCGCTTGTCTACTAATCTTGGTCGATAGTTCATGTAACAATTTAAGACAATTAAATTGACAAACAATGCTATGGGAAACCCTTTCAGGACAAAACCTAGCTAGAAGTTGAGGTCGCTTCGCTCTCTTTCTCTATCTGGAAATATGGCTGCAGGTACAAAGAAGTAAGGTTTGTGGCATGTGGATTGTTACAATGTACAATCCTCCCTATGTGCTCTACCTCATATCCCTCCTAATGGCCCAGTTATAACACAAACCAATAGCCTACTAGTGGTTAAGTTTGGCTACATCAACTATTAACTAAAGTTACAATATAGACTCTTCTAGAGTCTTTTACATCACAATCACGTGGGTAGACCTATTTTCCATGAATAATGGGGGTTGACGCAACGTCATCTCAAATTATAGGTGTGAAAATAGGAAGGTCAACTTATGAGTGGCATAAGTTTTGCATACAGACTCCGACTGATGTGATTCTTGTGTTGTTGGAAATGTCTCTGTGTATAGAATAGCATTAAAAGGTGTGGCGCTAAAGTGACAAATTTTTAGCCCCAAAAAATGATGTTTGATGCCTCAAAAGGCTCCTGGAAAGTTTCAAACCCCATTTTTCCAAACTGGGTCCCACCAGTAAAAATGGTCCCATAACCGAATTCCTCCACTTCTCCACTTTGAATGTATCGAGATGGATGAAAAAAATATAATGATTCTATTCGGATCATCTTCCATTATTGATACAAAACCTCCTAGTTATGACGAGGTAGTAGAGAAGCAGGTATGGCAAAATGCATAATGCAGGACAACACCATCATGAAAACAAATGTGGAGAAAGTGCCTAGACCACAAAGGAAGTTAGCAAATGACTCTAGGTGTTTGTACAAGGATAAACATGACATATGACTTCATAGGAAAATACAAAGTCAAGTTTGAGCTTAGAGGGTTCTCATAGAAAGCGGGAGTTGATTACGAGAAGATTCTTTCCCCAACTACCTGATATGGCTCTATTAGATATATTGTCTTTATCAGCAATTTTTAATTGAAGTTTATATCAAATGGGTGTGAAGACAAAATTTTTAAATGGGTTGATTGAGGATGAGGTATACATTAACCAACCAAGAGGCTTTAGGGTGTGTTACCCACCACACGTGAGTGGTATCCATATGAGAATTTTTTCTCCTAAATGGTCCTCAGTTGGTAGCCAATAGCCCCTTTTAGCCACTAGATAGCTCAATGTGCCACCATCTTTGCCACCTGAGCCAACCATGTAGTCCCTCACCCATCTGTTATGATCATATGTTTGAAGGTGGGCCTCCCAACCCTAAAGATATGGCTTTTCATTCTTATAGTTGAGTAATTTTGTTTTCTTGTGATGGACACTTTTGGGCATGAATTGGTGGGGGGATTCGGCGGAAAGAGTGGGCTAGGTTTGTACTCTTGCCTCTTCTTCCTAATTTGGTGGTTAGACTCAGATCCTAGTCCCGTGGGATCTATTTTATTGGCTATTAGCTTTAGGGTTGGCACTACATAGGAAATCCTGATTTTGTTTGTGTGGTCCCGCTTCCCGACTCCATATACATTTCTCTCCTTCACTCATTCTAACGCCTTTTATCACTTTTCCCATTTGGGTCCCCATTTGTTCGCTATGTCTATAAATAGTTAGCATCCCCTTCCCCTTGTCCACACTTTGGGTAGGGCCCGGAACGATGCCATAGAGGTTGATGTAGCTAAAAAAATTGAAAAATCATAATTTGTCCACTCTCAATAGGAAATGTACCACAAAATGTAAAAGATGGTCGGGACATACAAATTTAGCATGTGGGAAAAATCCTAACATGGGTTCTACCCCTTATCTATGGCCATCACCCTAGTTCCTATGGGCCCTAGATGAGCCCCCTACATTAATGAACCCATGATTGTCCCAACACCTGATGGGCAATGAACTGCCCCACTTTAAAGGGGGTACCTATTGTTATATCCTACACATCATGCTCTCATCTCTTGGAACCTCGAGCAGTTTTGAAAAAAAATCAATGAAAGGAAAAGGGCATATGAAGAAGGGTGGAAAACAAAAGGTTTGGGTAACTCGTGTACTACGATTTGCTTCCTCCTACACTTATATACCCAAGTGTGGGCTTCCCTCATTATAGCCACCCTTGTGCCATGACATGTGGCCTAGATCCTTCCCCTGATCCCCACTCTATTCTATCACTATATCACTCGCCACCTACCACTTAATGGATGTACCATGGACATGTCACTCTCTTTAAAGGTTGAAACCACCTAATAGGGTCCTTGGGTACCCCACTTATTAAGTTTGGAGACACTTGTACATGTCAAAGCCCACTATGGAAGGGAATGCCACCATGAATTGTTCACTTGATTCCATGATTTGTAAGCTCTTTTACTTGATTACTCTAATGATTTGTTGTATCATAGTGCAAGGGGGCACATTGGATCTTATGCAGGATTGCAGGTGGGCCTCAATTTGAGGTTTGGTCTCCCTATACGAGGTCAAAGCCCTCCATAGGGCCACATTAGCACTTGTAGGGTGAGCGATAAGAGCCATGGGCCTCCACCATAGCAGAGAGTACTTCATGGATGCCCAACACCATTCAATGGTTGCTTGTGTTCCACCTTTTAGTGAGGATGATGCACCTGGACCACCATGCCCTGCCAACTCCACACTTGTAGCACACACATGGTAGAGGTTCCAAGGTCCAGATGAGGACGTGTCTCACTGCAGGAGATAAAAGGAGGGTTTGTGTCATCATCCTAGCCCTTACAAATGGTTTACATGTATTATCGATCTGCTTGGAGACCCATGAGGATGTCTTTATGCCCCCACACCCACTTGGGAGCACCATAGTGACTTTCTTGGAAATCAAGGGGCCAACCCCTTGTCCACTATGTTTGGAGCCCATTCTCTCACCATGGCACGCTTTGGACTTCATTAAGCCTTCTCAATGGCTCAACGACCCATTATCTCGATCATTTTTCCCTCTTGAGAGGTTTATTTTTATTCTATTGAGCTATCTTGGTGGGCTTGTCACCAAGGGATGTTATTATTGCACATTATTTTATTATTTGGGGCTTAATTAGGCATAAATAGGAAAATTGAACTCTTTAGAGATCATATAAATTGATCAGAGGTGATTCATTTCTCTCATCATCACTTAGATTGGATTAGTATCTCTTGAGAGATTTTAGCACTTTTTATTGGGGTAAACTTTTTAGAGTTTCTTGATCAACTATGATGTTTGGATTTTTGCTATTGTCATTGGAGCTTCTTTCTAATGCAAAGTTGAGGAATGGATATACTCTCTATCTCATGTAAGTGAACCTTTAATGCTATTATTGTTATATTACTTGTAGAATGCATGTATATTGTTATCATTATTCTTGTATGGGTTAATGTAATGCAAAATTATTTTGGGACTTTGAATAAGTGATTTAATGCATGTGTTTCTCGTTGAGGGATTGAGTGAATGTTCCTAGAGGAACCTCTTAGGTTGAAAGACCTCTAAACTTCATCTCATTGTCAAATTTGAAGTATAAATCTCTAATTACCTAGTTGTTTCCCCTGAATAGGCTAGTGGAGTTCAATTAGCACTCATTAGCTCATGAAATTCCTCAATTTAGGTGTATCTTGACTCCATTAAGCCCCCTAAGCAAGGAATTGATCCTCACATCCTCTTGGTGGTCAAATTTATCTTTCTTTTCTTCACTCTTACCAATTTTAGGCCTAACCCTAGAGGGTCACCTAGGGCATCAATATAATTCCTTTGTATCCATCCAAATACCTTGAGTTTTGGTCCACTATTGCATTGGAGCTTTCTCTAGAGGTCCTCCAAGTTTGAGGAAAATCGGATGGTGGAATCCTGAGATATAGCAAGACCTAGCCATAAGACCAATTCTTGCCCTAGGTTGGTTTGGGTTAGTTTCCTCACTTGGATTATTGCATTCAAATATCACAAGAAAACTTGTCATTTGATCATATTCTCTCCCATAATTAGGTCAATCCCTTCTGTGGTTGATCAACTTAATACCCTTAACCTAGTTTGGGTCCACTTGGGTTCTTTGTGGTCCCACAACTCTACAACTCAAATTCCACAAGGATTACATAGAATCAATATCTTCACAAGGATCCTTAAGCCTAGGAAGCCCCTTGACAAGGAATATCTTCCAACCCTAGGCCTCAGTGTTCTTATAACCCTTCTTAGAGAGCCAATCACCTTTCTTTCAAAGCAAGAAAACCATCTAGTTCAACCTCTCTTGTGAATAGGCTTTAGGAATCACCTCATATCTTATCATTGACCCATCCATTTTTGTGATTCTTCTCATACCGGAACTTCTCCAATCGGTGAAATTTCGTAAAGAGCAAGGAGCCTTAGCTAAGGTGACAATGGGTTATTGCTCAATTGTTGCCCCTTGACCTAGGAGTTGCTCTATAGGATCCCCTCCTAGGACCCCTACTATTTTTAGTGGTAACATGGTGCATAGGCATGAGACCTATGTTTGCAGGATGAAGAAGGACCTGTATGGATTGAAATAGACACCACATTCTTGGTACTATAAGATTGATTAGGTTCGGGTTTCATTAAGACAAATGTAGATTCTAATATTTAATATTTGGTTGTTCACCCTAGTTTATTTGTTTTAGTCTTGTGTGTAGATGATCTTATACTTACAGGAAGTTCAAAATAGCTTTGAGAATGGTGCAAAGTAGAGTTGGTGAGAGGAATTGACATAATGGACATTGACTTGATGCATCACTTTCTGGGTCTAGAGGTGTGAAAAAGTCCATATGAAGTTTTCATTCGACATAATAAGTACATACTTGAAATTCTGAAGAGATTCTAGATGATGGACCAAAAACCAATGGCTACTCATATGGTACCAAGTATGAATTCCTTCGTTGATTCTAATTTATATTTGGTTAATATACTTGTGTACAAGTTGTCAATGGGTTCCCTCATGTACTTAGTAAACACAAGGTCTGACATTTATTTTACAGACAACACTTTGAGTCATATATGGTGCAACCCAGGTAGGTTTATGTAACTTGTGTACCATGATTTCTCCCTCCTATACTCATATACCCAAGTTTGGGATTACCTCATTATAGTCACCCTTGTACCATGACATGTGGCCTAGATCCTTCCCCTTATCCTCGTTATGTTCCATCACTATATCACTCGCCACTTACCACTTGATGGATGTACCATGGACATGTCACCCCTTTTAAAGGTTGAAACCACCTAATAGGGTCCTTGGTTATCCCCCTTATTAATCTTGGAGACATTTGTACATGTCAAAGCCCACTATGGAAGGGAATGCCACCATGAATTGCTCATTTTATTCCATGATTTGTAAGCTCTCTATTGATTTTTTGTAGTGGAGGGGAAGGGGACACATTGGATCTTATGCAGGATTATAGGTGGGTCTCCATTTGAGGTTTGGTCTCTCTATATGGGGTCCAAGCCCTCCAAAGGGCCACATTGTCACTTTTAGGGTGAGCATTGATATCCATGGGCCTCCACCATATCAAAGAGTACTTCATGGATCGCCAACACCATTCAATGATTGTTCATGTTCCACCCTTTGGATGAGGATGATGCGCCTGGGCCACCATGCCTAGTTGGCTCCACACTTGTATCGCACACCTAGCATAGGTTACAGGGTTCATATGAGTATGTGTCTCACTGCAGGAGACAAAGGGAGGGCTTACGTCATCATCCTAACCCTTACAGATGCTTTACAGGCATTATCGATCCAATTAGAGACCCATGAGGATGTCTTTATGCCCCCACACCCACTTGGGAGCACCATAGTGACTTGCTTAGAGAACAAGGGGCCAACCCCTTGTCCACCATGTTTGGAGTCCATTCTCTCACCGTGGCACACTTTGGACTTCATTAAGCCTTCTCAATGGCCCAACAACCCATTATGTTGATCATTTCGCCCTCTTGAGAAATTTATTTTTATGTTATTGAGATATCTTAGTGGTTTTGTCACCAAGGGATGTTATTATTGCATATTATTTTATTATTTGGGGATTAATTAGGCCTAATTAAGCAAATTGAACTCTTTAGAGATCATATAAATTGATTAGAGGTGATTCACTTCTCACATCATCACTTGGATTGGATTAGTATCTCTTGAGAGATTTTCGCACTTTTTGTTGCGGTGAACTTTTTGGAGTTTCTTGATACACTATGATGTTTGGATTTTTTCTATTGCCTTTGCAGCTTCTTTCTAATTCAAAGTTGATGAATGGATATAATCTCTCTCTCATGTAAGTGAACCTTTAATGATATTCTTGTTATCTTACTTGTCGAATGCATGTATATTGTTATAATTATTCTTGTATGGGTTAATGTAATGCGAAATTCTTTTGGGACCTTGAATAAGTGATTTAATGCATGTGTTATTCATTTAGGGATTGGGTGAATGTTCCTAGAGGCACCTCTTAGGTTGAAAGAGCTCAAAACTTCATATCTTTGGCAGATTTGAAGTATAAATCTCTAATTACCTAGTTGGTGCCCCTGAATAGGCTAGAAAAGGTTAATTAGGGCTCCTTAGCTCACGAAATTCCTCAATATAGGTGTATCTTAACTCCATTAAGCCCCTAAGCAAGACACCGATCCTAGCATCCTCTTGGTGGTCAAATTTATCTTTGTTTTTTTCACTCTTCCCAATTATAGGCCTTACCCTAGAGGGTCACCTAAGGCATCAATTAAATTCCTTTGTAGCCATCCAAATACCTCGATTTGTAGTCCACTACTGCACGGGGGTTTCTCTAGAGGTCCTCCAAATTGGAGGCAAATCTAACAGTGGAATCCCAAGATATAGCAAGCCCTAGCCATAAGACCAATTCTTACCCTAGGTTGGCTTGAGTTAGTGTCCTTAGTTGGATCATTGCATTCAAATCTCACAAGAAACCTTGTCCTTTGATCCTATTCTTTCCCCTAATAATGTCAAGTCCCTCCTTGGTTGATCAACTCCATACCCTTGACATGGTATGGGTCCACTTGGGTTCTTTGTGGTCCCATAACTCTACAACTCAAATTTCACAAGGATTACATAGAATACATATCTTCACAAAGATCCTTAAGCCTAGGAAGCCCCTTGACAAGGCCTATCCTCCAGCCCTAGGCCTTAGCATCCTTATAGCCATAATTAGAGAGCTAATCACCTTGCTTCCAAAGCAAACAAGCCATCTAGTTGGGCCTCTCTTGTGAATAGGTTTTAGGAATCACCTCATATCTTATCGTTGATCCATCCATTCTTGTGATTCCTCTCATACTGGGACTCCTCCCATCAGTGAAAGTCCGTAAAGAGTAGGAAGCCTTAGCTGAGGTGACAGTGGGCTATCACTCCATTGTTGCACCTTAACCGAGTAGTTTCTCTATAGGATCACCTCCTAGGACCCCAGCTAGTTTGAGCGGTATCAAGGTGCATAGACATGAGACTTATGTCTGTGGGATGAAGAAGGACCTTTATGGGTTTAAATAGACGCCACATGTTTGGTACTCTAGGATTGATTAGGTTTGGGTTTCATTAAGACAAATGTAGATTATAATATTTAATATTTGTTTGTTCATCCTAGTTTATTTGTTTTAGTCTTGTGTGTAGACGATCTTATACTTATAGGAAGTTCAAAAGAAATTTGAGAATGTTGAAAAATAAAGTTGGTGAGAGGACTTGACATAATGGACATTTACTTGATGCATTACTTTCTGGGTCTAGAGGTGTGAAAAAGTCCATTGGAAGTTTTCCTTGGACACAATAAGTATGCAGTCAAAATTCTAAAGAGATTCAAATGATGGACCAAAAGCCAATGGCTACTCCTATGGTAGAAAATATAAGTCCTTTGTTGATTGTGATTTATTTTTGGTTAATATACGTGTCTACAAGTTGTTGATAGTTTTGTTCATGTACTTAGTAAACACAAGGCTTGGCATTTATTTTAGAAACAACACTTTGAGTCATATATGGTGCAACCCAGGTAGGTTAATTGGGTTGGAACATAACACATGCATTAGTACTTGAAGGGCATAATGAATTTTAGACTAATATATGTTGGTGATGGAGAGGTAGTGTTACAAGGCTTTTTAGATTATGATTAGGCAAAGAGTGCTAGTGATAGGAATAACACTACAGGGTGTTGTTTCACTTTAGAAAATGGTTTTTTGGTTGAGTAGAAAAGGAGCACCGTAGAACTCAGTTCAGTAGAGGAAGACTATATGGTGCCAAGTCTTGCTAGCTGTGAAGCCATAAAGCTTTGAAAGTTACTGGTAGAGCTAAAAGATCAAACTTCTAACATTACTCTGATTTAATATGACAACAAACTTGTATCATACTCTTTGATATTCAATCATACAAGTAATGCATATAACCAAAATAACATTGAGTGCAATTTATCTATGATCCAAAAAATACATCAACAAAGAGGATTTAAATGGCTTTGTTGATGATGTTGGACCCGCCAACATGTCAGGGGATCTCCTCAGTAAGGAGTCCCAACTAGACCTCAGACCGTTTGAACTAGGAGTCCCAGCAGTGGCTAGTAAAGTAATGCTTTGATGGCGGTAGCGCGCAGAGGTAAGTAAGATAACTTTGTCAGAAGCAAGTGTGTGACCTTGTAGCAAGTCAAGTGAGATGCATGGGGGTTCTATCATGCGAAGGGGAAAAGGAAGTGTGTCCCTTATAAGCCTGTAATAGTATGCAACCTGAAAGGAACACACGAGCTGACTGAAATCACAAGTTGGAAAGAGAAGTAGTCCACAATCCAAAGTGACAAGTTAAACCAACAACACGTCTGAAACAAGGTTCATACAATTGCATAAAAAATAGTTCATACAAAAATGCATAAGTTAAATAACATACATTGCTAAAGCAACCAGAATAGTCCAACTACAATAACAACATATGCATGAAAACGTGTTGCCTTTGTTATATATTATATTAAGTGAAATTTCCATCCATACACACTATTGAAAACCACTAGCCCCAATAGTTGAAAATTACATTCAACACCGCTTGCTTCTCCAAATGGATGTATTCACTCTACACTATGGAGAAGTCAAAGCTCGTCACAATACTCTCCCAGCCTTCTCTAAGAAATTCCTAGCCAAAAGCATGGCTCCCAAAAGCCTGTTTTATGAGTTATAAGGTTTTATTTATAACAAATGGTGGGGTGACCCTTGACATTCTCCTTTGTGACTCTTGCACTGTGATCATGACTCTTCACATTACATAGTGACTGTTCACATTCCACTAGTGACACTTGGAATTTCACTTACAACATGTTTACCATAATATAAATTTTCCACATGTACCCATGTGAGACAAAATAGGATAGAGATAGCCTAACAAGACAACACACTATGACTCCAAGGTTCGGGGAAAGACCAACTCAGAAACACCCACTTGATGCTTCTCAGTCATGTACTGATGCCAAATTTGGTGTTGTGTTGTGATGTCCCCAAACTGCTTGATGTTGTCTTTCTGAAAGCAGACTCTTGCCTCCATGGAATCGGGGCATGTGGTCTTGGAACCTGTGTCCCTCTCATCTTGAAGTATGTGTTGCATTGTCCTGTGTGTGGTTGGACCACCAATGTACTCCTGCATGTTGTCTGTGCTCAGTTGTAAATCATCACCGGTGGCCTTGCGCATCAACTGCTCCATGTACCTATCGACCTCTGACTAGAATTGGTTCTCATGCATAGCTTTGGTGAGGGAACCTACATCTGTTCACTCTCTTCCTCAGCTACTGGTTGTTCTAGCTTATCAACCTGTATGGGCATCGTTTGCTCTATCATTGTGCCTTGCCTTTATTCTTCCTCTTGTTTCTACTTCTCAGCTCCTGTTCTTCCTTCGACTCTTGTTCTGCTTGTTGTGATCTCAGTTCTTCTACCCGCAAGCTTTGCTCTTCACTCTGTTGTCTGTGTCCCAGCATAATCTTCCAGCTAGGTCTGCACAGTTTTAGAGCTTAAGCTCACTGTTGGGATGTTCTACACAATTCTGGAGAGCAAGGGTGATTGTCGGGCTGCTCTGCGAAATTATTGAGAGCAAGGAATGTTGTTGGGCTACTCTACGCAATTCTTGAGAGTAAGGTAGGTTGCCCTATAGGACTGCGTAGTTCGTCAAGGCAACACCAGAACCGGATGCAAACTAAGTCATGGAGGGTCAAATTGTGGTTAGTTAGTAAAGCAATTAAGTGAACACAAATACAAAGCAAAAGATAAACTTAAATGAAAACACAAGTACCTGAGTAGTTCAAGACAAGCTGCTAAGATTTTGAGGAGGGAGGCTAAAAAACAAAGTGAAGGCAAAATTTTGGAGGGTGGTTGTAGCCGCTACAACAATGGCAACACACTGGTATAACTCCAGCTCTTTGTATGGACCTTCTCTCATGTAAAGCGAGTCTAAATCCTGCGGAAGTATTGTTCGATTCTTTGAACGACATGGCTTCCTCACTAGCTTGAGTTAAAGATATAGTCCCTACCATTCTCTTGATTAGTCAGCACACATACCAAGCCAAGTCAACTGAGTTGTTTCGATTGGTGATAAGGGGTATATTGATGCACAAGTAATATAACTGTCAAAGTTTTAGTTTCATCTCTGGTGTTGCTCCGCTGCCAGCGGGCCTAGACAGTACCCCGACGGAGTCACTTCAGGACACAAGCATCACTCCGCTACCAGCGAGCCTAGAAAGTACCCCGATGGAGTTACTTTCTTCACCTCTCTGCACAGGAAGTCTTTCACTTCTTTCGCCTTTATTTTATTTTTCATATTCATTTTTTCATTTTTCAAATAACTATGCATAAGCACTTATTTATTTCATGAGGCGAAAGAAGGATCCCGACTTATTAAGAGAAAAAGAGGTTGTTCCTTGAGATAAGTATGTAATATATACCTTTGACATACTTGTTAACGTTTTCCCCCTCACCTTACTCTACTTGATGTTAGGATATTCCGACACATAGGAAATAGTTAAGTATAACTTGGTCTAGTGTATAGTTAGGTAAAGTGTGTTTCTTTACTATGTAATTTTTGTAACTTACAATCTGACGGTCACGACATGTTCTAGACATGAAGTGATATGACAGTTCATTCTCTCCTCGGTATTACCGACACTTGATCTGTGGCCTAACACCCGCTTGGTCCATGATATCTATTTAAAGAGCATGGAGGGTCATTTGTAAGGTGACTGTTCATGAGAGAAGCTTATGTAAATTTTCTTTATTTTACATTAATAAATTTCCTAAAGTGGCCACGTTGGCTCAGGCCATTGATTGTTTCCCTCTTTGAGGGTGTTAACCACGTCAAGAATACTAGTGTACCAATCTGTGATCTGTTTGTGAGCGGTGTCCTTTGGTGTTATATTTAAGGAACTTACGCTGTAAATTCCTACATGGTATTAGAGCTATTTGAGGGTCACATATGTTGGTAATCCAAATCTGAAGCCAGTACAACTGCATTCGATTGTCATTTGCTAGATATATTATTCCTGACCGCTTTTAGGCAGAGAAGACTACTCTGTTGTGTTCAAAGCATTTGTTCAAGTGAGGAACCCCTTTTGTTTCACGCAAAAAGGTTTCCAGTAGCCCTAGCTACATCATTTTTTAGATCTTGAGGTATACAGTCTGTATTTGCAGTTATAGTTATTTATCTGTCTGTTTATTTCGGTTAACAATCCTCTATATTTTTTTTATTACCAAATCTATACCTTTCATTTCTACGTATGCTCTTTGCCACATGACTCTGTACAATCTGGGAAAATCAGATACAGAAAGAAAGGATTTTTCTCATGCGTATGCTCTTTTCTGTTGTGCCTTAGTGTAATCTCGGAAAATCAGAAACATTGAGAAAAATATATAATTTTCAGAAAAATATGATTTGAAGCCGCAAGGCTTGGATTGCCTTTGTGTGTTCGTTTTGGTTTGTGTGGCTTTTTTTGTTTTGTAGGAAAATAGGGATTTTTCAAGTAAGCATGCACTCAAAAGATTCAGTGAGCAAAAAAAAACTCCTTTTCCAAAAATTACTAACCTTTTAAACTAGCTCGCTTGTTCAAAAGTAGTTTATGAGAATAGAGGTCTTGGGTTCAAGTCTTTCTTTTTGTTGAGTTATTTTTCAAAAAGCACATGTAACTTATGCTTTAAAGTTACTGTATGTAAAAGTGTTATCACCCATTATCAAAAGTGAGTCACTTATAATTCTGAAGTCACTTTATCTTTTATTTAAGTTACAATTTAGTGGGTAATTCATAAAGAACTATCGTAAAAGTGACTTTCACTTATTTATAAAAGTGGATCATATAACATAACTTTTTTTTTAAAGTGAGATAATTAGATTAAGTTTGGAAGGGCGGAGGGAAGGGGGGCGCGCGGCAAGGGGGAGAATTTTGTTTTAAAATATAACATTATCATTCATTTCCCAACATTCACGTCGTCCGTCGACATCTTCAACAACTTTTCTTCTAAAAGCCTTAACTTCTTCACCCGGAAGTCGTTTTCAAAGCTGTTTTTTTTAATCAACCTAATTTATCGAGATCTTTCCCTTAGAACACTTACTTTCAACATCTTCAGCTTCAGTTTCTTTTAAAATGGAAACTCCATGCCTAGTTATTCTTGACAACACCAACTACTTCAAATGGTTATCCTACATTGTGGATTTACTTAGAAGTAAAGGTCTTTATAGAATAGCCTCAGGGCAAGAATCTAAACCTAAAGATGAAGATAAGGCAACCAAATGAGAAAATAAGCAAGATCAAGCACGTGGGTTGATAGGGATGTCTATTTCTCCAGACCTTAGATTCCATATCGCAAAATTTGATACCCTGATGAAGCAATAGAACAACTCAATAAAGTTTTTGGAGTTAAAAATGAAATTAGAGCCCATCAACTCAAAAATGAGTTTCTTACGTTGGACCCCAATAATTTTTCTTCCATTGAAGATTTTTTGCCTAAGTTCAAGACCCTTAGACTTTTCTTGAAAGCTGTTAAGGTTAAGAAAGAAGATGGTAGCCTTATCTATTCCATTCTTACTAAGTTAGGACCAGCCTACTCTGTGTTTGTTTCCACCTTCCATTCTACTAGAGAAGCCTTTATTTCTCAAGGAAAAGCCTACAAGGCTCCCTCTTGTGATGCCTTTTGTGATTCTTTAATAAGAGAACAAGAAAAAATCTTACATATTGGTCTTCTTAATACCGAAAACTCTTCTAAGAAAGCCTTAACAACCCATCAACAACCAAATTAAAAGAATCCTAAGAAACAAAATACTGAAAAGAATGGTTCTAAACCAAACAGGGGTCTTAAGCAATTTTAGTCTCACAATGAAAAATCAAATCAACAAAATGATAAGGAAACTAAAAACAAAGAGGAAACGGATAGACATTGCAACTTTTGTAATCGTGATGGCCACTTAGAATCCAAACGCTTTAAGAAGATGGAAGCCTTGGAAGCAGCAACGGAGAATCATAACATCCATTTGGAGCACTCTTCAACTTCAACTTCATCTTCAGGAATAACACTTTCTGCATGTGGTTGTCAAGCATCTCGGTCTGGTTATGCACTAAATGTATCTTCTTCTCATTTTCATGAGTGACTCATTGATTCTGGAGCTTCTTATCACATGGCCAAAAACAAAGTCATGTTTTCTTCTTTAAATGATTGTAACACCAAAAATATATATGTTGGTGATGATAGATCTCTTAGTGTTGTAGGGACTGAAACTATTCATCTAAACAATGGTCAATTTAATGATGTATTATGTGTTCCTTATCCTATAACCTTGTATCTGTATATCAGATAACTCATTCATGTGAAGGTAAAATTGTTTAATTTTAACCTCATGATGTTGTAATTAAGGACCTAAGAGATCCTAGACAGATTTTAGCTATTGGCATTGCTGATGATTCTACAGAGTTGTATAAGTTTAACAACTTTGGGTCATCAACTATTCCCTCGGTATTTGTTGCTCATAATGATAAAGTGAGCAAACTTTGGCATGAACGATTTGGTCATTTAAACTATCGCTCCCTTCAAAATCTATGTAAAGAAAATATGGTGATAGGTCTTCCTATGGTATCTTGTAGAGATGGTGTTTCTTCCGGATGTGTACTCGGAAAACATCATCAGGATAGTTTTGAAAAACGTGCCTCTTGGCATGCCTCAGCCCCTTTACAGCTTGTGCATAGTGATTTATGTAGTCCACTTCTAGTTGTTTCATTCTCTAGCTACAAGTATTTCTTAACTTTCATTGATGATTTCCCCAGACGCACTTGGGTATACTTCTTAAAACTTAAGAGTGAAGTCTTTAACATGTTCTTGACCTTTAAGGCCTTTCTTGAGAAACAATCTGGACATCAAATTCTTAAGCTAAGATCTGATAATGGCGGAGAATATGTTAACAACAAATTTATCAACTTTTGCACTGAGCATGGAATTCAATTGCAACATATTGTTCCATATAATCCACAACAAAATGGTGTCGCTGAAAGGAAGAATCGCACCTTAAAGGAAATGGCTAATTGTATGCTTCAATCTAAAGGACTTAGTATTAATTTTTGGGCAAGAGCAATTAATTGTGCAAATTACATAGTAAATCGCACTCCTACTAAGGTTTTAAAGAATATCACTCTAGAAGAAGCATGGAGCTCAAATAAACTAGATGTGAGTCACTTTTGTGTTTTTGGAAGTGAAACATGGGCCCATATTCCAAATGAAAAACATAAAACCTTAGAACATAAGAGTGAAAAATGTATTTTCGTTGGATATTCTGAATATATCAAAGGAAATAGATTTCTTCAACCTAAATCCAAAAATGTTATCATTAGAAGAGATGTAAAGTTTGCCGAAAATATGTCAGCCTATGAGCCTAGTTCGGCAGATGTGCCACCTCCCTCTATCCCTTCTACTTCTAAAAATATTTCTTCTTCAGATGATGGCAACGAAGATGACAACCCCCCCCCCCCCGGAATACTGATGCAACTTGTTTCCCTTGGTTCTTTAGGAGTCGGCGGGAATCAGCCACTTCATCACATTGATAGATTTCATTTTCAATTTTGAGAAAAGCCGAGAAAAGGTCCTCACCCTCGGGGATTGGGGTGGGTGGGTAAATAGTATGAGGTGAGCCCTCCGTCCTGCGTGGAGAAACTCTTTATTAGCTACTGCCTTTTAGATCTGGAGCGCTTGGGTCAAGGTGATCGAGCGTCCAGGTCCACGGTGGGGGGGGCGTGGCAGGCTACGTCGAGTAGGACTTGTCAGATAGCCCCCCTTACTGGCTTGAAATACGTTACTAAAAGCCTGTCTAATACGTTACTAAAAGCCTGTCTAAACCTAGTCGTAACTGTAGAAGCCTAATCAGTCCCGTTTGGCCACTGCTTTCCTTACCGGCAAGCCAATCCGTAAGACTTTGAAGTAAATCCTCTCCTCTCCTCTCCCTCTCCTCTCCCTTATGGTCGAGTACCTAAAGGTCCTCTCCTTAACAGTCGAGCCTGCTTGCGCATCCTTAACAGTCGAGTACCTAAAGGTCCTTATGGTCGAGCACCCTAAAGGGTCCTTATCAGTCCCCCCCCCGACCTTCTCGGGATCTTCCTTCAGCTCCTCAACTTCCAAAATGGGTCCGCGCTACTCGGGAATCAACGTCGTACACGTTCTCAGTTTGATAGAGCCTCTTCTTTACTAGCTAAAGCTTCAGCGAATTATGATCCTGACACCTTTGCAAAAGCTTCAGGCCATCTAGATTAGGACACATATGAATGAAAAATATCGTTCATTATTGACAAATGATACATGGGACCTTGTTCCTCTTCCAAAGGGACGAAAACTTGTTAGATGCAAATGGGTTTATAGAACCAAATTTGGACCAGATGGAAAAGTTGATAAACATAAAATTCATCTTGTTGCTAAGGTTTTTTCACATGTTGAAGGAATTGATTGTTAAAATGTGGCAACAAGAATATTCCAATTTCACTTGTCCTTAAATTAAATTGTGAATTAAAATTGAATTTAGTCTTAATAGCTACTTGGAAATAATTAATTAATTCATTTTGAATTAATTAGTTGGAGAAGTTTAAGTTAGAAGTCTTTTTGAAGTCATGCAAGAGTTATCCCTTAAATTAAGGGGATACGATTGAGTTATATTTGAGTTGTAATTAGTTAACTCAATTTATTGAGTTAAGTCCAGTTAAATTAGTTCCAAACTGTTTGAGGAACTAAAAGTGAGTTAACAGCCAGTTGATGCATGCATACACTCAACTAGTGCTACTCCAGTTAACTTAAGATTCCCTCATCAAGAAACTCATGCGTGTCTATCCTGAGAAAGACCTAGTTGAGATTAAAGTCAAGGACAATGTACTATCAGTTGCATGTGTTTTCTTATAAAGAAAACTCATGCATGCAGTCAAGGAATCATCCTTGAAGATTGTGCAGTTTTGGAGGCTTGATCATCTACTTGGTAGGAGATCATCCACTTGGTAACATGTGAATCATCCCAGAGGAACATCACAAGGAAATAGGAGCTTGGAGGGCAGAGAGGAAGGCTGGAGAGAAGCCAAGATTGCCTATGAGCATATGTGAGGATTGTATTGAGAGCTGGCTAGCTGTGAGAGCTAAGGCTTTGTGTAATTCCTATGTATTTCCACCTTGTATGATAATACAAATAATGGGGTTTTTAGCTGAGGCTTTCCCCAAAGTATTTTCATGTGTATTGTGCATTGATTCTTCTTCTTCTAGTTATATCGTTCAGCTCAATCTTTAAGCTTTTGCAAATTGATAGTAGAAGTAGGTTATAGTAAACTGCTTTGATTTATATTGCATTATCGGGTTAACCTACCATCAGATTTTCTACATGGTATCAAAGCTAGGTTTGTAGAAATTTTCTACATGGTATCAGAGCTATGAACAATATACTGAGAAGAGAATTTGAAGTTTGAAATTCGGGGTTGCAGGTGCAAATCGAATTCATATCATACTTCAATGTTGGCCAATGGCATTCTATGGCTTGAGACTCGAATATGCCTTGGAAGGTAGCTCGAATTACATAGAATGGAGGCTATATTAGAAGATAATGGGTTGAAGGAATTCATTGATAAAGAAATCCCAAAGCCAGCTTCAACTAATGCACAAGAGTTGGCTGAGTGGAAAAAGTGTGTGGCGAAGGCGAGACAGATCATCCTTGAGGGAGTTTGAGACCATATTGTCTCAAATCTCCATGGGAAGGTGTTGTGCCCTACAACAACCCCCCATTTCATATCATCTGTATTTACAAATAATCAACGTATGAAATGGGTCCCTTTTAGAAATTAATTGGTATTAATGAATTTGTTCGAAAAAGCCATGATAATCAAATAAGTATGTAAAATGAAGCCTTTTTCGAATAACAATGTTTCCAAAATAAAACAATCTTTTGTTATTGCGATAAAGCAATCGCAAGATCGCATATCGCAATGACAAGAGAGGCGCACTTAAACGGCACTTTGGCCTTTGCCGATGCGATATCGCTATCGGCAGTCGGCGTTTTATTTGCATACACAAAAAGAGCACATATCTCACACCCCGATGCGACGCTATATCGGCGATCGGCTATCGGCACTGCCTCTTATGAGAAAACGCGTCAAGTTATAAACCCCGACCCGATGCGATATCGCTATCGGTCGTCGGCGGTATCCCATGCATTTTTATAAGGCGCCCACCTCTTTCCCCGATGCGATGCGAATTCGCTATCGGAGTTCGGCAAATCACTTAAATTGTATCTGGTAATGTGTTCATATGCTAGTCCAATGCGATATCGCAATCGGCGTTCGCCAGGGCTACTTTCAAACGATAATGTAACACTCTCCCCCCATGTGATGCGACATTGTTCATCGGTAATCGGCATTTTCAAAAAGTGATTGTTCTAAGCTTTAAAGTTATATTTAAATCCGGTTGATAAGGCGCAGATTTAAAAATGCCGTTAAATGCAGGGATAAGGTAATGCATGCGTATTTAATAACCTTGCCCCTTCGATTAACGAATACTTGCGTCTAAGGCATATCATATCTGTTGCACGCGTTGGGTGGTCTTTCAACTGAATAACAGCGTAAATGGTCATTTAATGGGTAGCAAGCCTTAAAATCAACATTAATGCATATGCAATCTCTTACCAGTGATTGGATCCGCAGCCACTTTTTGAAGATTAATAGCGCCACGCTTCAAGTGATATATACCTTTCCAATTATGCTTTGTCTTCATTATTCCTCGTGTTACGATTTCTCTCGCACTTGTGTAGAGTTCGTTTGTTGAAGAAAGCCTGAACATGATGGGGAAGAAAAATAAGAGGAGTTCTGGTACTACTACAACATCTGTTGCAGGTCAAGCTGCTCCAATTTCAAAGAAAGGCTTAATCTCGGACACTACGTGCTCTGGTCTTCATAGGACCACATGGCATGGCACATATAATCTGTTGGAGGCCGAGCAACCAAAAGTGACAGTGAGAACGGCTAGTGTAGATGTATTAAGGAAGTCTAATGCAACGCTCAAAGACTTGGCCGACTCCTTTTTACACAGAATAGCGGCCAGAGAGCAGGTTCTCCCTTACACAGACGTGGTGCGCTGGGCAATCGAAGAAATCCCCATCACTGATAGAACTTTCCATACAAGGGACGGGAGGATTTTCGGGTCGTTCAAGCCTGATGACCTGAGGCGAATGTATCATCTGCCTGAACCGGAGCTAGTCTACAACAGAACCTTCGTGGAGAAATTCGCAAAAGAAAATGAATCACCATCCGAACCCCTCCGAGATTGGAGGCAAAACCCAGCCAAGCACAAGCATGAAAGTTCGGGTAAGTACTCCAACGTTTCTCTGGCTTCTCCCTATTGCTATGCGGGGATTATGATGTGTAGATTGTGGGGATTACATGACTCTATTAATATCAATATTGACATGGTTCCCCTAATGGAAGCGGCTATCAATTCTATAATCATGGACTGGGCCACTATTCTTTTTGATAAATTGGTCGTAGCTGTTCGTGAATTCAGAAACAAAACTATAGTCTCCGAAAGGAAAATCCCTCCATTCTATTATTCTGCTTACATTATGGATACCCTGTGTCTTAATTCTGAGTTTCCTGTCCTCGGTTGGAAATGGACCACCCAGGATCCAACACCCATTCATTTGTACCATCAGAAATTGTGGAAGTCCTCTTACAAGGACCACTTGTACCAAATTTGTAATGGTTTCATGGCGCCCATCTACTATTCTATTTTTGACAGACCCATTTCCAGAATTTTTTATGAAGCCTCCTTTGACTTACCTGCCGTAGCGAGTTGGTTTGGGGAAGAGTATTTCTCCTATATCAGAGTTTTTGGGAGTAAGGCTAGGCCACATGTCCTCCCTTTGTATATCCCAGACAAGCTGTTAGCCCGGGAAATCTGCTACCAGATTATGGCCGACAGTGTCACACAAACTCTCAAAGAAGAGAAGAAGAAAGGTTGGCCCTCTTTTCCTTTAAGAATTGGGGTTTTTACTCTGCTTAATTACAAGCACGCAGAAAAAGAAGCAGCAAAAATCCAAGCTTTATCCCTGGCCACTCTCCCAAGCAGACTCTATGATCCAAAGAAAACTGCCTACATTGCCCTAGAACAAGCAAAATTAACAAAAGTTGATCATCAAGAGGATATATTTGATGACTTGTTCGTAGGTGCCGAGACAATAAGCCAAGTCAAACAGCTTGCCATAATGAAATACAACGATGAGGCGTTGACTGAGTTTAATAAACTTAGGGAGCAGAGGTTGCAAACTCTGCCCCTAAAGTTATTATCCTCAACCCCAGCGTCTTCCTCAAGCGAGCCTGGTCGGCAACAGATACATTCACCTCCTGTTACAACTAAAGAATAGGATAAACAACAGGAGGAAAGACAGAAAAAGCTGCAAGCAGAGAGGCAGAAAAAGGAGCAGATAGAAAGGCAGCAAAAGACACAGAGGGAAGAAGAGCAGAGGAAGAAGAAGGAAGAAGAAAGATTAAAGAAAGAACTAGCAGATAGGCAGAAAAAGGAATTGGAGGAGCAGCAGCGGAAAACGCAAGAGGAGCAGCAGCGAAAATCACTTGAAGAACAGCAGAAGTTAGAACAAGAGAAAGAACGGAGCAAAGCCCATAAGCAATCTTCCATTGATCCTGAATTGATTAAACAATGGAATCAATTCGATTCCATTATCAGTGGAAAGGAAGGCTCCAAAGACACAAGCTCCTCTAAAACAAGCAATGCGCCCGATATCACTTCTTCTCAGGTTCTAGGAGGAACCAACGGCCCACCCATTTCACAGGATGTTGAGATTATCAATAAGGACCCTTCCGATCAAATTGTTCTCCAGGTGGAAGAAATTCCTCCCCTGGATATTTTCTATAGCCCAAAGCATAGAGCCGTTATCAAGCGCTCTAAGAAAAGACGAAGGCTTGATCAACCTTCTATCTTTCCTGAGCAAACAGTCACGGGCAATATGGTCTGGAAGGAGGATTTGGATCCCTCCGATGATCTAACAAAGCTGTCGCAATTCGCGGGAGCTTATTCTGCAGCAACTATCGACAAAGCATCAGAGGTAAGTCTTCTGTTGAAGACTAAGGACCATGAAATATATGCATTACAGGCGGAGGTAATTGAGGCGAAAAACAAAGCAGCACAGGTGGAAGAGCAGTTGCTAGCTCAACAGCAAGAGAACAATTTGTTAACCCAACAACTGCAAATTGAAAGACAAAGGATAGATCAAAGTGAAACTCAGAAGGCAAAAGAATTGTCGGAGGCATTGTCACAGTTGGAAGCATCAAATGAGCTGATGATGAAATCAAAAGATGAGCGAATAGCTCAACTATCAACACAGCTCGAAGGTATCAAGAGCACACAGAATGTGAAAGTCTTCAGAGCAGAGGCAACTCAAATAAATGGCGCATTACTGTCTCAGATCAGACTTTTATGTCAAAAACTTGCTAAGGCTGAGCAATTATGCGAAATATCTACAACAGTGTGTGAGCAAATAGAGAAGGCCAGGAATGAGCTAGATCAGGCCGAAGAAGCCATATCCGAATACGTTGAGTGGCAAGACACTCCAGAAGGGAAAGCGGCGAATTTGTCCCGAATCTATGAAACGTATAAGGACATACTCTTCACTGAATGGAATACTCAGGTAATGAAGGCAGAAAGGGCGGCTTCCAGGTGTAAAATAATTGCCAGCAATATGATCAACCTAGTCAATGATACACTTTATTTGGCGAACATGATCTCCAAGTGCACACCTGGAAGCATAACAACAGCAGGTATGCTTGAAGAAGCAAGTTATCCTGACTTGGAGGAACAGAGGAAATTAATTACCGGAGTAAATACTTTAACCTCTGATGCATATTGGCTCTTTCTAATCAAGCCACATACTCGAAGGTCTGCTCTCAAGTGTTTAACAGATGCCCTCGGATACCTGATCCTCAACATTCAAGATGCTACATATGATGCTCAGCTAACTTCGCGTCTCAACACTCCACCAGAAGTAGAGCCAATGCTGGCGATATGTCAGCTAAGGAGTAAAGGCAAAGAACCCGTCGAATGAAGCATTGCCGCCAACTGCCAGATTGCCAAAAAAGATGGAACAAATATTTATTGATGCCAATTTAATAGCTTTTCAGTTGTTTAGATATTTAGATTAGTATAGTATTTATAGACCCTTTCATTGTTTTGGAAAGGGTCGTAAAATTTTGTAATAAGACTTAAAGGCTGAAGTTTGCACTATTGTGCTTCAGTCTATATTCTTTTTGTGAAACTCGACCAATGGTTCTGAATTTTGATTATAAGGCTGTTTTATACAATTGTGCACGACTGTCTGTTGTTTGGAATGCTTTCCGATTGGAAGGAAGGACTGCGACATAGTGATTGATGTACTGGATTGATCGATCAGCTTACATGGTACTATTATCTGTATCTGTGTTCTTTCTGATTATATGAATTTCTGTGTTATTATCTTTGCTATTGTTGAATGCATGTATGTGATATAACAGTGAATCGTCATTTTGTTTCACTATTGAATGTTTGTGTTGATTTGTTATCTCTTTCACTCATGCATGTATCAATGATATGAATGATTAAGCGTAGTAATTCGCTCTAATCGCTCTGCATAACTAATTATGCAGAGCAATGTTTAAATGGTTCAAACGTCTATGCTTAAAGTGTTAGAGTCATTTATATGCCTGCCTTAAAGCACAGATCATCAAACGCTACGCTTTGTCTAGTAAGTCCCGGGATCCGATTATAGTTATTACATTTTGTTTATAGTTTAGCTGTCCGCTCATTACCATCTTATCTCATAAGTCATTCATCCATCCCATTCACTTATACTTCTTGGGAAACTGGTCCCATTATCCCCAGTCGGAACCACTATTCCAAATGGAAAAGGAGCTGCATTAAGGTCCGGACCAGGTGGTATCCCCTTTGTTGTGGCAGCGATTTTCGAGGCCTCAACAGAAGGATACTCCATTTTCAATGTGGAAGACATTGAAGGACCTCTACCAGAACAGTAGTGACCAGAGGAAATTGACGCTCAAGGAGAAGCTTCGAAGAATCAAGATAGAGAAGGGCGATATTATTTCCACATATATGAACAAGCTCACCACCTGCAGAGATGAGCTTCACAGTGTGGGAATAACTACTGTCGATGATGATATGGTGAGCCTCACTCTCCTTGGCCTTCCAAAGAGTTGGAATAGCTACCAAGGCTCTGTGAATGGAAGGGAGAAATTGTCGGATTGGGAACGACTATGGTCGAATCTTATGCAAGAGGAGATCAGGAGGAGCACACGAGATGGTTCTTCATCCAAGAATGATGATGAAGAAAATTCGGCCTTAGAAAGCAAGCAAGGAAAGGGAAGGGGAAGGCTTCCCATTCCAAATTGAATTCTTCTCATGGAGGGAAGAAGGGTGACATGTCTAAAGTGAGATGCTTTAATTTTCACGAGATGAGACATTATGCGACTAATTGCTCATTGAAGAAGTCCAAGAAGGGATCCTCAGAAGGATCGGAAGGTGAGGCATTAGCATCTCAGTTCGAAATGGGATTTACCCTCATCGCATGCATGGTGTCAATGATGATGGGTTGTGTTTGGTATCTTGACAGTGGAGCCTCATTCCACATGATTGGTGATAAAAGTTTATTCAGTGCCTTGTAGGAGAAAGACCTCAAGATGCGCATAGAGATGGGTGACGACGGAAGGTATAGTGTTTCAAGAGTGGGCACGATTGCTTTTTAGAGGGAGCATGGAGCTCCTCTCACCTTGACAGATGTGATGTATGTTCCTAGACTGAAGAAAAAATTGGTATCAGTCGCGATGTTGGAGGACAAAGGCTATGATGTTGTCTTCAGTAAAGGAAAGGTGTTCCTAAGACACATAGCCACGGGTCAGACCAAGAGGATAGGGATTCGGGTGAAGAATCTCTATAAACTAGAGGTAGATGATTGTGCAGCATTGAGTACGAAAGACGAATTGGTGCAAAGCCAAGACATTGGCGAGTTGTTGCACTGGTGGTTGGGCCATTTGCATCATGGGGCTTTGAAGATAATGCAACAGGTATCTACAAGACTTCCGAAAGGTCAACTTGAGCAAGTTGACACATGCAAAGGTTGTACCTTAGGAAAGTACACCAAGTCTTCCTTTTATGATCAAGACAGTCGAGCAAAGGCTATCTTAGAGCGAGTTCATACTAATGTGTGTGGACCATTCTCGACGGTATCCATGGTGAATCAAAGGTATTATTTGATTTTCATTGATGACTATTCTCGTAAATGCTATATTTATTTCATGCAGAAGAAGGACCAAAATTTCACAGTTTTGTGAGTTCAAAGCTTTGGTCGAGAAAGAGTCAGGGAAGAAGAACAAGGCCTTGAGAAGCGACGATGGTGGAGAATATGTCTCTCAGAGTTTAAAGACTTCTGTACAGCGGAAAGAATTAAACGAGAGTTAACGTCACCTCATAACCCACAACAGAATGGGGTGGCCGAGAGGAAGAAAAAAACTATTGTAGGGGCAGCATAGGTAATGTTGCATGACCAAGGCCTACCACTTCAATTGTGGGCCGAGGCATGCAACACAACGGTCTATTTGCATAATATAAGCCCGCATCGCATACTTGGGATGAAAACACCAGAGGAAGCTTTCTCTGGTAAGAGACCAAATGTGAGTCACTTCAGGATCTTTGGCTCATCGGTATATTTCCGTGGGACAAAGAATGCACGGAAGAAGCTTGAGCCGACAGCAGAGTTGGGGATACTTGTGAGGTACACTGATACACCTCACAACTATTGGGTGTACTTGCCTACCAGTCGAAGGACAGTGGTTCGCAGAGATCTCAAGTTTGATGAGCAGAAGGTCATGCGAGTTTCCCTTGAGAGTGAGCTCCAACTACAGGCTGTGGAGGAACTATTGGTTCCTAAGGAGGAGGAGCCTCAGACTGATGCAGAGCCGCCGCATGTAGAGGTTCCAGGAGTGGAGACATCCACTCAAGCAGAGTCTTCCAGAGATGGACAGAAGTGCACCAAAGAATCCGAGAGATTGTTGGAGGATGCGAGAGAGAATGTGGGAGCACCATCTTTTCAGCACAGATAGAGGAGGTCACCTGGGAGGTACACTAGATACATGGCCCTTGTTTGGGAATGTGTTGAGACCGAGCCATCTTCCTTTGAGGAAGCAGTGCAGCAGCCGATTTGGGTTGATGCTTTGGTGGAGGAGTATGACTCCATAGTTCGTAAGTGTTTGGGACGTGGTTCCGAGACCGGAAAACAAGTCAGTTGTAAGTTCCTGTTGGCTTTATAAGGTAAATCAAGTTGCTGATGGTAGTGTGGAGAAGCATAAGGCATGATTTGTTACCTGTGGATTTTCACAAGTCGAGAAGATCATGTTGCTACAATATATTTCGATAGAGGAGCAAGATGTTGACATTTTGACAAAGACATTTTCAAAGTGTAAATTTGAGTTCCATAGAGATAGGTTCGGGGTGGCAGATAATCCCTTTCTTGTTGAGAGGGAGTGTTGAAATGTGGCAACAAGAATATTCCAATTTGATTTGTCCTTAAATTAAATTGTGAATTAAAATCGAATTTAGTCTTAATAGCTACTTGGAAATAATTAATTAATGCATTTTGAATTAATTAGTTGGAGAAATTCAAGTTAGAAGTCTTTCTGAAGTCATGCAAGAGCTATCCCTTAAATTAAGGAGATAAGATTGAGTTATATTTGAGTTGTAATTAGTTAACTCATTTTACTGAGTTAAGTCCAGTTAAATTAGTTCCAAACTGTTTGAGGAACTAAAAGTGAGTTAACAGTTACTTGATGTATGCATGCACTCAACTAGTGCTACTCCAGTTAACTTAATATTCCCTCATCAAAAACTTATGCATGTCTATTCTAAGAAAGACCCAGTTGAGATTGAAGTCAAAGACAGTGTACTATCAGTTGCATGTGTTTTCTTATAAATAAAACTCATGTATGCAATCAAGGAATCATCCTTGAAGATTGCGCCGTTTTGGAGGCTTGATCATCCACTTGGTAGGAGATCATCCACTTGGTAACAGGTGAATCATCCCAGAAGAACAACACAAGGAAATAGGAGCTTGGAGGGCAGAGAGGAAGGTTGGAGAGAAGCCAAGATTGCATGTGAGCATCTGTGAGGATTGTACTGAGAGCTGGCTAGCTGTGAGAGCTAAGGCTTTGTATAATTCATATGTATTTCCACCTTGTATGATAATACAGATAGTGGGGTTTTTAGCTAAGGCTTCCCCCAAAATATTTTCATGTGTATTGTGCATTGATTCTTCTTCTTCTGGTTATATTGTTTAGCTCGATCTTTAAGGTTCTGCGAATTGATAGTAGAAGTAGGTTATAGTATACTGCTTTGATTGATATTGCATTATCGGGTTAACCTACCATCATATTTTCTACATTGACTATACTAAAACCTTCTCCCCTGTTGCCAAAATGAACTCTATCCACCTTGTTCTTTCCCTTGCTTCCTCTTTCATATGGGAAGTCCATCAGATGGATGTTAAATCCGTCTTCTTGCATGGGGACTTGCACGAAGAAATCTATATGGAATAACCTCCTCGCTTTATACAAATAGACCCCAACCTTGTATGTCAGCTTAAGAAATCCCTTTATGGTCTCAAGCAAAGCCCCTCGGGCTTGGTATGCCAAAATGGATAGCTTTCTTTTAGATATTGGCTTTTCTAGGTGTCATTTCGACAATACTATCTACACCAAGAAAGTGGGTAAGTCTCTTATCATTCTTGTTATTTATATTGACGATATTATCCTTACTGGTAGTAATCCCAACCTTATAAACCATGTGAAGTCTAGCCTTAAAACGTAGTTTGAAATGACAGACTTAGGACACTTGCATTATTTTCTTGGTCTTCAAGTCTTGCAATCCAAAAAAGGTATTTCCCTTTCCCAGTCCAAATATGCTTGTGATCTTCTATGCCACTTTCACATAGAAGATTGTAAGCCAGTCCCTTCTCCCTTTCATTCTGGAGACAAACTTTCAGTGACTTGTACTTCCCCTGAAGTTAATGCTACCTTATACCGTCAACTTGTTGGAAAGCTTTTGTATCTGACCCATACCCATCTTGACCTTTCCTTTTTAGTTGGCCTTATTGCTCAGTTTATGCAAAACCCATATGAAAGTCATTGAAAAGCAGCTAAAAGGATACTTCATTATGTTTGAGGTCTAGTTCAGTTTGGGATTCATTACAGTGGAGAACCATCTTCTCTATTCGTTGGTTTCACTTATTCCGATTGGGCTGGTGACCTTGATGATTGGAAGTCTACCGCAGGTTATGTCTTCACTCTTGGTTCTGGACCTATTACATGGGCTTGCAAGAAAGATAGTGTCATTTCTGTTTCTTCAGCCAAAGCAGAGTATCATGGCAGCATAGAAGCTAGTAAGGAAGCCATGTGGCTTCATCAGATCCTGTCATAGTTTGGTTTTCAGCAGCAACATCTGACTACACTTTGGGGTGATAATCAAAGTGCCATTCAACTATGCAAAGATCCAGTCCAACATCAGCGCAACAAACACATTGAACTACACACACACTTCATCAAAAAGCTCATTCATGACATGTTCTTGAAGTGCAATATTGTTCAAACGATGATCAAGTTGCAGACATCTTTACAAAGGCTCTCACAGAGGCCAAGTTTACTAAACTTCGATTTATTGTTGGAGTTCAGGAAGTTGTCACTAAGGGGGGATAGGCTCTAATGCTTCCTTCCTCCAATTGTGTCATCTTTGTACATCCTTCAATCCTATCCTAAATTGTTCTTAAGGGGGGATGTTAGGATATTCCGACACATAACAAATAGTTAAATATAACTTGGTCTAGTGTATAGTTAGGTAAAGTGTGTTTCTTTACTATGTACTTTGAAGCATAAAACTTCTGATACGCAGAATTATATGTATAAATAATTTATTAAAAAGATGAATAGACAGATGATGATTGATTACAATGGGGTTCCTGGCTTATATACCGCCATGGACACCCTTTGGGAAAGGGCATGATCTTATGATCGTGCCCTTTCGTCTAATTAAACCTAAAATTAAATAATAAACCTAAAATTAACTAATTTTTTTCATAACATTGCCTTCCTCTCGAAAGAATGCTTTGTCCTCAAAGCATACGTAACGACAGATGTGTTGACAAAATGCTTCATTCTCCCAAGAAACGTCTTCTTCGGGAAGTCCTTCCAATTGATCAGATATTCCAAGATGATCAATGTCCCACACTTTAAAAGATCTTGGATTAATCTTGTAATTTATGTTTTTTGGTGATGTGGATATTGGTATGGCTTGATGTTGACGGGGTCTGGTCTTGCCTTGACTTCTATTGTATGCTCAATTTCCTTATTAGACTGCATCTTCATAGTTAGGTCTTGAATTACTTTTTTATGCTTTCGAATCAAATCTTGTATCTCTGGTGACTCTTCTCTGGTCATATTTGCAGATAACATTTCTAATTGGTGACATTGTACTACATAAGCAGGTGCTCCTTTTCGACTCAGCTTCATCATCTGGGATGATGATACAACTTGATTTTCTGGTGCTTAGAATCCGTGTAGTTTGTACTTTTGACCTCCCCATTTGAATTTTATAAATTGTACTTGATGGTTGGCGGCATAAGTACCTAAAGTTCGTAGTCATTGGATACCTAAGACTACATCTACTCCTCCTAACGGTACCGTGAAGAATGGAGACTCTAAATTAAAGTCTTGAATCTGCAAATTGACCTTATGGCATTTCCCCACCTTTTCAATCTTCTTACCATTAGCTACCATCACTTTCATGTTTGGTAAGGGAAATGAAAAGATATTGAGTCTCTTTGCCACGGTTGCATCTAAACAATTGTGTGTGCTTCCAGAGTCGATGAGAACCACTACGTTGTTCTTCTTTATGTGTCCCTTTAACTTTAAGGTCTAGGGTTGTGATATACCTGTCATGGCTGATAATGACACTTGCGGAATACTTCCGTCATCTAATTCTGGTGAGAATTCTGGGGCATCTTCTATTTCTTCTATGTCAGAACCTTCACTATTTGAATCATGGGTTGCTTCACAATTATATAGGTTTTTTGGTTCTTTTCCTTTAGCACATCTATGTTTGGGGTCCCACTTCTCACCACAACGTTTACATTTACCCTCTTTTATCCTTTGCATTTCCACATTAGATTTTTCATCTTCACGACGATAAGGTGGAACATATCTTGTATTATTTGAGTCCACATACTGGGGTATCCTTCGTCTTGCATATGTTTTTTCTGCTTTAGACCAAAATATTGGTTCAGATTTCTTTTCGGCTGTTTTTGCTTTCCGTCGTGCTACTTCTATTGATGTAATGTCATGCATCTCAAGTTCTGCTTGTAAATGGGTTTTGAGTCCTGAGACGTATGATTGAATCAAACAAGATTCTGATAACCCAGGTACTCGTGTTACTAAGGTCTCCCATTCTTGAGTGTATTCGTCCACACTTCCTTTTTTTCGTAACTTGATGAGTTTTGAAAATAACTCTTCTTCTCTTACACCTTGGAATCTTTTAAAGAAGGCATCTTTAAATTTTCTCTAGCTAATGACGTGTGTTGTTTTTTTCCACCACATATACCAGTTATATGCTTCTCCTTCCATTTTCACGGATGCATGCCTGAGCTTTTCGTCATCGCTTCTGCTTTATTTATCCATGCAACATTGTTTTTTCCGTTTCCATCGAATTTAGGCATCTCGACTTTTGCCCTTCGTTGGTATGTTGCTAATGGTTGAGCAAAGAAAGGGTGTTGATTGGTAAAGTTATCCCAGAGTTGCTTGTTTGTAAACGCTATGTTACTCACTTTTTGGTGGGGTGTCACTGATTTTCTTGGGATTCAACTTTTTCATGAGAGTCTGTTGACTTTGTTGAATCTGATGAGATGTGTTCTTGATTCTCTTCATTTTCTTTTAGTCGTTGTTCGAGTGTACAATTCGACCTTTTACACAGAAGTTTCAGCATTGTTAAGGCATCTCTGATGTTTACTTCTGTTTGGACATGTTGATTTTCCATCTTTATTTCTATTCGATTTATTGTATCGCGAAGATTTTTTATTTCGTTAGCTTGCTCCCAAGCTTGCTCTGGTATTCATTTAATCTTTCACTGACCTCATCATGGTTGCTATTTATCTTATGCTCCGCGTCCAACAATTTTTTTTTTGGAAATCCGCCATTGTTATTATCGACATTGAGCAGGTTTGCGGGGGCGTGTATTTACTTGCCAGCTAAAATATTTTTCCCCCTTTTTTTTTAATTAGCTAAAATAAATTTTATGCATATACCTTTTAATTAATTAAAATAAATTTAATTAATTAAATTAACTATATATATATATATATATATATATATATATATATATATATATATATATAACTTATAACTAAATTAAGTTATATATTATATAACTTCTAATTAAATTAATATATATATATATATATATATATATATATATATATTATAACTTATATATATATCATATATATATTGTATATGTATGTGATACAGAGAGTCACTTACACCCGAAGGTCACGTCCGATGCTCCTATCGTGACCGTATCTGCACAGAAATACCGTGGCCCTTCCTGTCTGATTGTGGCCATGAGATTCTTGTTTACCAGCAAACAACGATTGCGGTGTTTTCCACGGTGGCAGTTGTTAACTTGCGGACGTCTTTGTTGTTTTGTATGCTAATTCACTCACGCAGACGAAAGCAGACAACGGATCCTTGGTGACCCGATGCCCCCACGCACAGGCTGCCTACGTCCAGAAAAAAGGACTACTACGAATCTGATTTTGTCAATAAATATATATATATATATATATATATATATATATATATAGATATTTTCCACTGCCGCTGGGGAACGCACGTCTATTCAGTGAATTATTGTGCACAGCGAGATGTAGCTGGACTGAGCGGACTGCCTAAGAACCGAACGCTCTGATACCAGATGAAGCATAAAACTTCTGATACGCAAAATTATATGTATAAATAATTTATTAAAAAGATGAATAGACAGATGATGATTTATTACAATGGGGTTCCTGGCTTATATACCGCCATGGACACCCTTTGGGAAAGGGCATGATCTTATGATCGTGCCCTTTCGTCTAATTAAACCTAAAATTAAATAATAAATCTAAAATTAACTAATTTTTTTCATAACATACTTTTTGTAACTTGCAATCCGACTGTCACGATATATTCTAGACATGAAGTGATCCGACGGTTCATTCTCTCCTCGGTATTACCGACACTTGATCCGTGGATTAACACCCGATTGGTCTATGATCTCCATTTAAAGAGAATTGAGGGTCATTTGTAAGGTGACCACTTATGAGAGAAGCTTATGTAAATTTTCTTTCTTTTACATTAATAAATTCCCTGAAGTTGCCGCGTTGGCTCAGGTCGTGGACTATTTCTCTCTTTTAGAGTTTTAACCACGTCAAGAATATTGGTGTACCGATCTGTGATCTGTTTGTGAGCAGTGTCCTTTGGTCTTATATCTAAGAAACTTACCTTGTAAATTCCTACACTTGACTAAGCTGACAAGGGTTAACCGAATATAGAAAAAACCGATTAGAGTAGGCAGTACTAGTAAAATTGCAAGCGTTGTGTTTTCACCAAGACTCACTCTGGATAGAGCGTATTTGCCATCAGGGTATCATCGACTAAAGACAACAAGCTCTTCATAAAGATAGAGAACAACAGATAACCAATTATTGATAGTTGTACAAATCCTCTTGTACTTCACCTTGCTTGTCTCAAGAGTCAAACACTATTTCATGTGAAGTTAAACCTACGGGCGCATAACAAGCAAAGGACAGAAGTAAACGAAAGAAAAACATGAAAGCAAAGCAAAACATGCAAGCAAAGCAAAAAAGAAAGCAAACACTACTCCTACTCCTATGCTAAACAGTGCATGGGCCTACTCATGTAAAGTGATATTTCCAATGCAGCCACTAGCGCATTGGTTGACCCATGTTGGTGAAGGCATAGTCGACCAAAAAGATATTCAAGTAAACCGGCGCACAGGAAAGATAAGACAATGAAAACCAACACGCTTGAATTCTGAAAGCGTCCACAGAAAAGAAAAGAGTAAAAACGCAAGACACACTCTGCAGACGTACCATGGTGTTGCAACACAATGTGCGTAGACGATGAGCATGTACACTCTTTTGACCATGAAACGAGCAAACATGAAAAAGGAAGACAACTTTCACTTAACAAGAGTGTTCGTTGTGTATGATTCCTCCAATGCATGAGCAATGGGATCATGTGATTGTCGTGGAGGATGTAAAATATGTAGATCAGATTGGTCTTCAATGTAAACATGAGAGTGATGAGGATGCTGAGGTGTTTCAATAGATTTCTTATCAAAAACGGAATTGACCTCAAGACAACAAGGACCTGACATAACCAACAGCTCGGGCTGAAGTGCCTTGACAGCTTGAGGGGTTTCCACTTCATCAGCAGGTAGATCATCAAAGACAGGTGGCTTAAACAGATCAATAGCGAATGAATCTGCACCGTGATCGAATGGAGTAAAGAGATCATGACAACCACGATTAGAAAATTCGAGATGAGTATCGACATCCTCTGATATGATGAATCGTACAGATTGGTTGATGAGAAACAAGAATGTTCACCCTCTGAGTTTCAGAAAGAAAAGATGATAGATTGGGTGGATTCAAAAAAAAAATGTGCCCTCTCCGCAATGCAATGACAGACAGACATCCGATGTGGTTTTTGAATGATCAGAAGTAGAAATATCCGGGGATGAATTTTCACAGGATAAGTCAGAAATGGCAGAATCACAAAAGATGTCAGGAAAAAGCAGATGAGGCGCGGACAGAAGGAAGTCATCCTTCGCTGCGGGTTCTTTTTCAGATTCCCACACATACTCATTATAAATGACAATGCAGATTGGCTACTCAACACCAACTTTGTCGACAACTTGATCCTCGTGAACAACAAATGTGGAGTATGGAATGGGAGAACACAACACAGTACAATCCAAAGGATCAACAGAACGAGAGGACAAAGTTTGAGAGAATAAGTTCATGTGACAACCAACAGGCTTGTAGTCCAAATCTGTGCAGATATCCAGAGCAGGTGGGGTGCTAGGATGTGACAATTCAACAGATGGGTTCGCAACTTCTCCCACCTCGCATTGCAGAGCTAGAGTTGTTTGATGAGAATCAGATGGAGGGTCACCTGTGACAGCAACCTTGTCCATCATGGGTTTGGCTTCTCTAACACTAAGGTATGCTGGGAGAGGTTCAAATGATTCTAACACATGTGGATTTCAGATATGTGAAAAAGATTCTGAAATCCTTCATTACGAAATTTCCAATCAATTTCGTCCTCTGGGATTTGAAAAGCGAGATTACAAAAGTGATCCCAAAATTGCAAAAGGGATTCATCAAGTGCTTTCCGTAATTGCAAAAAAAAATATTGAGTGCTTTACAATCATACCAATAAAAAGCATGGACTAGCGCTCCGATCATCTGACATAATAATGAATGAATGTTGTGGGAAATGTGACACACCATTGCAGTGTGTGCCCTCTGAGTGTGTTAGTGAACAATGAGCAAGCAACGTCGTCTGTGGGGACTTCATTCCTTTCATAGAAACCCATGAAGGCAACTCCGTGACTAAGCAAGGATGCTATGCCTTCACCATCATATGTGAAACGTGACAAGTCATTGAAGAGATCCTCTGACACTTCAAAAACACGTCCATGAGACAGACATGTCAGAGGATTAACAGTAATGTAAGTCATGAAAGATGTCCAGAGATTCAAAACAAACTTTGAGGACTCAACTTGTCATCTGGCCCTCCTTCGGGCGCCATAAATGTTGACAGTGCTAGACCTGCCAACATGTCAGGGGATCTCCCCTGTAAGAAGTCCCACCTAGACCTTAGACCATTTGGAGTACGAGTCACAGTAGTGGGTAGTAAAGTAATGTCTTGACTACAGTGGCGCATAGAGGTAAGTAAGATAACTTTGTCGGAAGAAAGTGTGTGACCTTGCAATGAGTCAAGTGAGATGCATGGGGATTCTATCATGCAGAGGGGAAAAGGAAGTGTGCCCCTTAGAAGCTTGTAATAGTACGCAGCCTAAAAGGAACACACACGCTGAATGACATCATAAGCTGGAAAGTAGAATAGTCCACAATCCAAAGTGACGGGTTAAACCAACAATGCATATGCAACAAGATTCATACAATTGCATACAAAATAGTTCATACACAAATGCATAAGTTAAATAACATACATTGCTAAAGAAACCATAATAATCCAACTACAACAACAACATATGCATGAAAACGTGTTGGCTCTGTTATATATTATATTAAGTGAATTTTCCATCTATACATACACCATTGACAACCACTAACCCCAATAGTAGAACATTACAGTTAACACCACCTGCTCCTCCAAAGAGATGTACTTGCTCTACGCTGTGGAGAAGTCAAGGCTCGTCACAATACTCTCCAAGCCTTCTCTAAGCAATGCCTAGCCAAAAGTCTGACTCCCAAAACCCTGTTATATGAGTTATGAGGTTTTATTTATAACAAAGGGTAGGGTGACCCTTGACATTCCCCTTTGTGACTCTTGGACTACCCTCATCTCTTCACATTACATAGTGACTGTTCACATTCCACTAGTGACACTTGGAATTTCACTTACAACATGTTTACCATAATATACATTTTCCACATGTAACCATGTGAGACAAAATAGGCTAGAGACAACACATTGTGACTCTGAGGTTCGGGGAAAGACCAACTCGACAACACTCACTTGATGCTTCTCAGTCATGTACTTATGCCAAGCTTGGTATTGTGTTGTGATGTCCCCAATTGCTTGATGTTGTCTTGTTGAAAGTGGACTCTTGCCTCCATGGCATCCAAGCATGTGGTCTTGGAACCTGTGTCTGTCTCATCTTGAAGTATGCATTGCAATGTCCTAAGTGTGGCTAGACCACCGATGTACTTTTGCATGTTGTCTGCGCTCCACTATAAGTCATCACCGGTGGCCTTGCACATCACCTGCTCCATTTCCGTTTCGACCTCTGACTGGACTTGGTTCTTGTTCTTAGCTTTGGTGAGGTAACTTGCATCTATTCACTCTCTTCCTCAGTTGCTGGCTATTCCGACTTATCAACTTGTATGGGCGTTGTTTGCTCTGTCATTGCACCTTGCCTTTGTTCTTCTTCCCATTTCAGCTTCCCAGTGCCTATTCTTCCTTCGACTCTTGTTCTACTTGTTGTGATCTCAGCTCTACCACCTGCAAGCTCTGCTCTTCGCTTTGTTGTGTGTGTCCTCTGCCTCCTTTTGCTTCTGCTGTCAAAGCTGCCTGCATGAAGATTGAAAGCACTTTCGCTCTGCAGCGTTGTTCTCCCTCTATTATGTCAGCAACTTCCTCTTTCCATGTTCCTGTACTGGATAGTTGCCTTTTTCCACTGTTGCTGGTCTTGCTGCCTTGTTAGTGTTGAGCATCTGCATATATTGGCAAGTAAATCGATGCTTGCTCAATTGCCTCCCCAGTACTGCTTTCAGCGGTCGCTCTTGAAGCAACTCTTTTTGGTGCAATGACTATTGGAGAGAAGTGCTTCGCGAGTGTGGTACCTATGGGACAGAAAAAACACTCATGGCCAATAAACATTAGCTCTTACAAATCCAACTTCACAACATGATCAAGCAACAATTAGGGCATATGATGAGAGGAATTGCATAGTTTTGACTGACAGGGGTGTCTGACTCACTGTTGGAACTCTGCACTGCGCAGTCCCAATGATCAGTGTGGAAGCTTGATCACTGGAACTGCGCAATGTGCAGCTCAGTGTGGGACAAGGCCTGGGAGAGTATGTATTGCGCAAACTCAGTGACCAAGTTGGGAGACTGGCTCCTGGAACTGCACAATTCGCAGTTGGAGCCAACCCAAGATAGGATCTACGCAATTCCAGAAGCCAAAGCAGAGGCCTTGAGTTGCCAGATTAGATAGTGCATGCAAGTGAATGTGAGATCCGAGCAGGGGGAGCCCGGATCTGTCCATGGGGAGTGTGCAAACATGCAGATCTAAAAGATGATGCAAGGAGGAGTGCAGATCTGGCTAAGTGTCGATGTATGCATGTGAAACAAGTGCAACAATCGATTAAACTGAAAGAACACGAAGCATGTGAAGGGAGTCGCCACAACGACCCTTAGAGCAAAAATTGGGTCATGCATGTGACGCTTAAGAAAGGCAATGCAAAACTTGAAACAGCACTTCTACAAGCTAAAACAAGTTAAAACGCCAATGGTCGTTCAACAAAACGAGTGAAACAAAATTTTCACAAGCTAAATAGGGAAAAGCGACAAGAAAAATAACAAAAGGCGATAAAAGAAAAACTTAACCCGAAAAGCGACGAGAACGCTACGAAGGCTCCTTGATCTCCTAGGGAAGCTAGAGTTGGATGATCGATGCATAAGTGGGCTCCTGAGGCGTCCATTACATAGATTTTAGCAAATGGAGTTCATGACATGTATGCTTGAAATCAAGAACAACAACGACACTTAGCAGAAAGGTCTAAAGATAACATTGTGTCACCTTTGGGAAACTGATAAAAGATCCCTACTTCCTAGGGATGATTTTCCTCTTAGTTTCTTGTTTCTTCAGGGCATTGCCATGCACTGCCTGGAAAGATTGCGCAATTTTGGAGGGAACTAGGCAACCTGTTGGCACATGCATCAAACAACAGCTGAGGGAATGCTTCTGCGCAATTCCTGAGTTGAGTGGCTTAGGCTGCATCTCATGCTCTGCGCAGTTTCCCAGCTGAAGACAAGTTGTTTGCTAGGTCTGCATAGTTTTAGAGCCTAAGCTCACTGTCGGAATGTTCTGTGCAATTCTGAAGAGCAACGTTGACTATCGGCTGCTCTGTGCAATTCTTGAGAGCAAGGCAGGCTGTTGGGCTACTATGTGCAATTCCTTAGAGCAAGACGACACAAGAACTCGATGTAAACCAAGTCATAGGGGGTCAGCTTGTGGTTAGTCAACAAAGCAAGTGAGCGAACACAAATTGCAAAGCGAAAGATAAACTTAAATGAACACACAAGTACTTGAGCAGTGCAAAAAAATCTGCTAAGATTTTGAGGGAGGCTCCAAAACATGGCGAAGACAAAATTTTGGAGGGTGGTTATAGCCGCTACAACAAACCTTTAGAGTCCAAAAAAATCACTACAACAAACAAATACATATCATCAAAACCATTGTGTATATTGGGATCCTCATCATCAATATCACCCTATAAGCATTAAAATAAGATAGGAAAATATTAACATGTCAAATCAAGATTTATTTTTTAGTGATGGGTACATTTTTATTAGAGTAATGACAAAGGAGTTCAACAATCATTGCCACCAGCGTCTGTTAGTTTTTGTAGCATCGAATATTGTTCTAGTCTAGAAACTTTGATGAGAGGCTAAAACACAAGTTCTCCAAAACCCATAAATCATTTATGGAAATTCCACCTAGAGATGGCTCAATTAAATTTTTCCTAACTCTAACATAGAAAATTGATTAATTAATAGTAATTAATTGAGAAATGTGAGAATTCTCTAGAAACACACATAGATCGTCTTGGAAATGATCTTAGCCATTGATTAAGTGGTCATTGGAGTCCCAACTGGAGATTATAAGAAGAGGTTGATCGGTAGATGGATAAATACATCATCACAATGAATGAGAGCCAACAATGCGAGTTCCTTGGGTAGGTCGAGATAGCTAATATTAGAGTTCGATCAAGAGAGGGGACGCAGGGCTAGAGAGGGGGAAAGATAGTGATTCAGAGGAATATTTTCTAGTTCCAGAGAGACAAGAGAGGAGGCTGAACTATTTCCCCTGCAAGCAACACAGGGCCTGCGCAGTTGCTTCAATGAGTAATTCATTTTTTCTGAAGAGGAGGTTGTTTCAGTGTCCAGAGGCCGGAAGGATTTTCCAAGAGGCGGGAGAGACACTTTCCTAGTCAGCGGCAAGCAAGATAGCTTGATTAGCATCAGGATATCTTGATTAGCCTACGCAGAGGGTTTGGACAACTTGCTTTCTAGTTGTCAGTTTGAGTTGGGATTGCTTGGAGATGAGGGTAAATTCCCTCAGGTGATTTTGCTAGTATTTCTCTCAGATTGGATAGTTGCACATCCAAATTGATTGTACTTAGAATTCACTACTGCATAATAATACAAACCCTCAATTGTTGTACTGGGCTTCCCACATTGGGTTTTCCCGTGGACATTTGTCAAAAAACAATAGTGTTAATTTTTATGTGTGGTAGCATTTCTTAGTTCCTATTTTTGCTTCCACAATATTTTATTTGGTGAAGAAATTGTGGTGAATATTTTGTTATTTTGTTGTAAACCAAATAAACTACATAATTGATTTTTCAGTTAGAATAGATATTTGTGGTTGCTGCATTTCAAGGATTTTTTACATGGTATCAAAGCGTATTTGATAGATAGAAATCTTAGAGGCATAAGAGAGAAAATTATGTTGTTCAGAGGCAGTAGCAGGCCGAAATTTTCCGCAGCTACGCAGTGCCTAGCCAAGCAGTGCAAATTGTTGCGCAAAGGTTTGATTTTCTAGTTGTAGTTGCAGGGAAGTTCGATTTGTTCAGGGAAGCGATTCCAACAAGCAAAGGGAGAAACAACACAATATTTCACAGAGTATACCTCTTGTTTGGGCGCAGAAGGGTTTTACAACAGGGTGCTAGAGCAGAATCAGTGCCACGTGGAAGAGAAAGTGCAGACACAGAAGGAGATTTCTCTTAGAGGGTTTCTAGTTCAGAAATCCAATATTTCCAGCTAATGCAGTAGGCAGTTTTTCTCTCCAAAAGGGAGTGTGAATAATAGAGCCAGTCGCTGAGCAGGAGAAAGAGGGAGATTTCTATTACAGGTTGAGTTTTTACAAAAATGGCCATAGTCAGCCTTAGAGATCAAGACAGATTGGACAGTGCTTCCAACTATATCATCTAGAAGGCTAGGATGTCCTTTCTCAGGATGAGCAGGCTCTGAATACCTATGCAGATAACGTTGTGGAAAGAGATGGTCAAAGTGAAGCAGATGACCCTAGATGGAGTCCGAGACAATATAGTCTCACATATGGCAAGAATACAACCAAGGAGATGTGGTATGCTCTTGCAACGTTATATCAATATCCTTCCGAGCAACAGAAGATGTTCTTGAAGGAAAAATTGTAGAATACTAGGATGCAAAAGGGTGAGACATAGATCCCTTTCTCACCAGAATTCAGGATATCCAATTTAGCTTGCAGCCGTAGGAGAAGCACCTCAAATTACAGAGTTTGTGTGTTTGGCCCTGAACAATGTCTCTGAGGAATGGGAAATCTTCATCCAAGGCATTTTGGGATGAGATACATTACCAAGGTGGGACCAGATGTGGTCAGATCTACAATGGGAAGAGATGAAGCGATCTCTAGTAAAGAGAGACAAGAGATCAAATGGTGTGAAGGAGTAAGACAATGTGGCCCTTGCATCAAAGGGGAAAGCCAAAGGTCTCAATCAGAGATAAGGCTCGCATGGAGAAAAGAAGAAGAAGAAGGATCTATCTAAGATGAAGTGCTTCAGGTGTGGCAAGATTGGCCACTATAGTACTCAGTATCCTCAAAGGAAGAAGGACAAGAAGGAGTAGGATCAAGGGGCATTATCCGCAAAGATAGACAAGGTATCCTCCCAGTTGGAGGAAGATTTTCCCATGTATGCAACTATACCTAGAGGAGAGAGGTGGGCCGATATCGAGCTTTAGTCCCAAATTTGCATAGAGATTTAGATAGGGTTGGTGAGCATCAAATGGTGTTTCCTGAATGATCATTACCCTTACTACAGGGACCCACAATATTCGATAGCAGGAGGATCAATGTTGATTGATGCAGTTAGATTGCAGAGTGACAATTGCAAACTAGTTGGAGTTAGATGATGAGGAGAACAAAACAATGTTGATAGCAAGGCAGGAGACTCAATGCATAATCAACAACAACACATATTTCTCAGTAGACAGTGCAAAGGCTAGTAGCAGTCAAAGACTTTGGAGACAATTGCAACATAGACACAGTTGATTCAGTATTTTGGCTGCTTCTCAGTTGCAGTAGCAGCGGCAACAGTTAAGAGGGAGTATTAGTTAGGTTGCAGTGCACATGCAAAGTTGGCAACAATACAAGATGTACAGTGCAATGTCAGCAGTAGCACAGATGCAGCGTGGTTCAACTACAGTTAGTGGCAAATCAATCAGAGTTAGCGCAATGTTAGTGGATAGTTGCAGGCAACTACAGTTGTTAAACATCGGTAGTGTATATGGGAGGATGATGTAGAGACAAGGTGTTGTAGTAGTCGTGTAACACTAGAGAGAACACCTTCCTTGCTAAAAGGGAGTGTTAATTTGTGTAGCATCAAATGGTGTTTTAGTCTCGAAACTTTCTGGAGAGGCTAAAACGCAGGAGTTCTCCAAAACCAAGAAATCGTTTATGGAAATTCCACCTAAAGATAGCTCAATTAAGTTAATTGATCATCATTTAAATTTTTCCTAACTTAAGAAAACTAGTTAATTAATAGTAATTAATTGAGAAATGTGAGAATTCTCTAGACACTCACACGAATTGACTTGGAGATTATATCATCCATCGATTAAGTTTTAATCTTGGTCGTTGGAGTCCCAACTAGATATTATAAGAAGAGGTCGATGGATAGACGGAGAAATACATCATCATAGTGAGTGAGAGCCAACAGTGCAAGTTCCTTTGGCAAGTCGAGCTAGTCATTATCAGGGGTCGAGCTAGAGAGGGGACACAGTGCTAGAGGCGGGTAGAGATAGTGATCGAGAGGAAGATTTTCCAGTTCTAGAGAGACAAGAGAGGAGGCCGAATTATTTCTCTTGGAAGCATCGCAGGGCCTACGTAGTTGCTTCAATGAGCAATTCAATTTTGTTGAAGAGGAGGTTGTTTCAGTATCCACATGTCAAAAGGATTTTCTAGGAGGCAAGAGAGACACTTTCTCAGTCAGTAGCAGGGATGACGACTTGATTAGCATCAGTTTCATGTTGAGTGTGTGGTGGGTTGCATAGAGGTGATGCAGAGCCCACGCAGAGGGTTTGGACAACTTGCTTTTTAGTTGTCATTTTGAATCGGATTGCTTGGAGACGAGGATAAATTCCCTTAGGTGATTTTTCCAGTGTTTCTCTCGAATTGGATAGCTAGTTGGGCATTCAAATTTATTGTACTCAAAATTCACTACTACGTAATAATACAAACCCTCAGATGTTGCAGTGACTTTCTCACATTGGGTTTGTTCAGGGAAATTTGTCCAAAAACAACGGTCTCAATTTTTGTGTGTGCTAGCATTTCTTATTTCCTATTTTTGTTTTCGTAGTATTTTATTTGGTGAAGAAATTGCAGTGTGAATATTTCGTTATTTTTCCCTAAACAAAATAAACAACATAATTATTTTTTCAGTTAGAAGAAATATTTCCAGTTTCTGCATTTCAAGAAATTTTCACAGCGTCGAGGTATATAGAGGGCTTGGTGCTCTTGATTAAATGCTACTTCCATACCCTCATACATGACAAAATAGAATGGAAACATTGCAGTGCCCCAAATCCTAAAATCCTAAAAATTGTTAAGTTTGCTAGATTTTGAGTAAGATCTAAAATTCTACTTTCGCCATATGAAATCCAAGGAAATTGGAACCACTCTGAGATTTGCAAACCTACCATTGAAATGCATCAGAATGAGGCCAAAAAATGATTGTAAGAAGCCTCAAACCACTTTTTTTCTGGACACGTGTCCAAATTTCTAGACACGTGTCATGTGATCAGGACCTATGCCAAACATGTGTCATGCTCATGTCGTGTCTAACATGTTAAATATGTGACATCGGGGAGGGGGGTAGACATGTCCAAATATCAGCCAGTGATTGATATCTTAACTAAGCCACTTGCAAAAGGGAAGTGCAAGATGTTAAGAGAAGAACTTAGTGTGGTGGAGAACAATTTTCTCAGTAAGGGGGAGTGTTAGTGAAAGTACCTTGGTTGTGACAGACATTGCATGCATGTACCTACCAGCTATGGACAACCTTCTATAACAACAAATCTGAGCACCTGCAGATTTGGGTGCATCACTCTTGAGTTATAGAGGGAGAGGGTGAGTCACTTTTGAGTTATAGAGGGAGCAGATTTGGGTGCATCACTCTTGAGTTATAGAGGGAGAGGGTGAGCCACTTTTGAGTTATAGAGGGAGAAGGTGCATGCATGCACCTGCTAGATAACCTTAGATAAAGCATGCACCACCCTCAACAAATCTTAGAGGCATGCAACACCAGCTAAAGTAGATTAGGAGTTAAGTAAAAAATAAAAATGAAATTCAGATTGGTTTTATCGTTTAGTAAATTCTACTTCTGAGTTTGAGTCACATGAAAACCTTTTTTTGTAAACCCTAACACGCCTTTCTCAAATATATAAGAGAGCGCGAAAAGGTGTGAACATTCATTGAGCCTTGAGTCTAGCAGCAAACAATTTAGGGGTATTTTCCTATAGCGGTTTTTTTCATGTTTAGAAGTAATAAAATAAGTCATGGGTTTTGACAGTGGTATATTGAATTTTGTTCACTGTTTCTACAGTATGTGTTTATAGATTCTAGCATTTACTAGCAGATTTGTTTTGATATGTTCTTAGTTCTGTTTCTTTTTAGTTTCTTGTAGGAATTGTAGTAATGCACATAGTAAGGATGGACTTAAATGTCAACTAATCAGTCACTTTTAGAGTGATTGATTTGGAGGACTGGGTTAAGACTCATGAGCCATTGCTCCAACCAACCAATCTTGAGTGAATCTGGTGGGCTCCATAACCTACCTATGTCTTAACACAATGATTAGCCCCATAGTGCAGATGGATTTAACTACCAACTAAAAAGAAGGAAAGTTGTGCCTACATTGATGATAACTATGTTACTAGGTCATTCTTCTGGGTCCTTTTTCCCTACTCCATGGATACACCCAGATACATATTATACCTGGATCATATAGGTGATAGATCAAATATGGGCCCTTCCCAGACATGTCTTAGATCTCCTTCACGAACAAATGCCTATCAACTAAAATTCCTTTGTGAGAATTTATTTATTATCAGATGCAAGCATGTTTGATTAGTAGCCTCATCTTTGAACAGATCTTTCAAATTATTTTTGGTACTTTCTTTGCCAAAGGGATTAATGTGGCAACAACACAACATTAGAAAAGATCTACTGTCTATCTGCTTGACCACTTGTTTAAGAAGTCATTTTACTAGTAATATTCAAAACCACATAAACCTGTGAAAATGCTTATGCAAGAGAACCCGCTCTATTCCTCCCTCAAATCTGATTTAGAATTAATATTATACTTCAAACAATTTTATACATGTATGTATCTGTTTGTTGTGTGCCTATCATATTCAAATTTTTCCAAAAGGATAACATATCTTTACCTATTCCCACTACACATACCGTAGCAAATGAATAATAATCATTCTATGAGTGCAGTGATAATTAATCTATGGGTACAGTAAGCCTGCCACCCAAATTAGTGAAAGGTTACACTTCTCTATGGGATTCAAAGAAATGCAAATTGGCCCATTGTTTAATATTCTTCTGTGGCTTTATAACAGGATAAGATCCACACACATTTTGTGGATACACAGCATATCTATTTCCCAAAATTTCATCCTCCATTAACATTATTCTCTTCTATTGGCTTAATTAAAAGAATGAATGCATTGGGTGTATGAGCCTTGAGGTGTATTGAGAAAAACCCCATCTGTATTTTCAAACATGCAGTTCAATGAATTTATTTTCCGAGATTGTAGGATATCCTGTCAGAAATATCGGCTAATCTTTTGAAACAAATCAGTGGCTGGATTCTTGCTTGTCTGCAACAAGACTGTCCAGTTCTACCACTGCCTTTCAACAATGTAAGAGTGGGACATCAGACCATCTCCAGGATTTCAATGTTTCCTTTACAATTTGCAGCAACCAAAGTTTGGGACTGCCCTCTCCAGCATACAGAGGAAACAAACTGCCCATCATCATCATATACCTCTTGACCATTCACTGGGTCTACACAGTTAAACTTGTAAGATGCCACTGGTATTGGAAAAGATTTATGATAGACAAACACCTGGAAGACAACAAATAATAAAAGTTACAAAATCAACCCCATAACAAATATGTATGCCCATATTTAATTGACAAGCCATAGAGCTAAGCAATTCCTACAAAATTAAAAGGGGGTGCAGGGAAAGAACTAATCTTGAATCGCCATCTCTTTCAGTTCACATTATAAACATAAGAGTCTCAGAAATTTGACTCAACTACAAGCTTTGCAAAATAAACAAGTGTATAAGAAATATATTGTTCTGGGTAGAGCTGGAGCAGTGTTAAGAATAGATCTGAAGCAGTATATTTCAAACAAACTCAACTGACATACTAGAAGATGTGAATTCTTGTTTCCATAATAAACATAGAATTCCTTCAATAAAGAAAAGTGATTAGATCAATAAGTCAGAAATCACAGATAGTAGTAAGTGTGTCAGAAGAGTAAGTGCTTCAAATATTTTCTTTTTTTTCCAGCTTAAGAAGCCAAGAAATGTTCTTTTGTTTGTATTTTTATTTTTCTTCGAAGAACAAATTTCACAAAGGATTTGAAAAACACTCCCACAAAAGATATTAAGCAAATATAATACGAAATCTTTAAAAAAATGCGATTCACTGCCTAACAGATGATGAACTAGTGGTAAGAAAAATTCTTTGGAAAAGAGTTACAGAATTGAGTTGTGTAAGTAGAATACCTCATTTGATTCTGAACCAGTAGCGATGTACCCATCAGCAACAGAAAGTCCAACAAAGTTCTGTAGGTAAGGAATAGAGTACTGAGGGTGCAACTTATATAAAACAGATTCTTAAAAGTTAAAACGGCAATTGATAAAATTTAAATTAATACCTTTTCATTTTTATGCCCAGAATATGTCAGAACAGGGTTGCAAAGTACACCCCCTGTACTTGTTGCCAGATCCCAAAGCTTGAGTGTACCATCAATTGAAGCTGAGACAAGGTTGGTCGAATCAAGAAACTTGATATTACTCACAGTTTTCCTGTGATTTGCCAAAATGCACCATGGTGTTTTTATATTTCGAAGATCATAACAATATATTTTATAATCTGCAGACCCAAATGCAAGTAGCCAGGCAGAGTCTGGTGGAAACTGAACAGAGCACACATTTGCATTTGTGTTGATTGTACCAACACTTCCTTCCTGAATAATTCATTCAAAGGCAGACATTAAAACATGTAATCTTTGATCAAACCTAATGAACAAAGAATTCAATTCAATTTTTATATCCAGCTTTGTTAAACACTGCAGTTGCCTTAGCTGGAACTGTTACTTACCTGATTAATATTCCAAAGTTTCACATTGCCATCATCACCCCCACTTGCCAATCTTGTTGGACAAGCTTGTGAAAAATCAACAGACCAAACACGTTTCTGATGTTCTTCAAAGTTCATGATAGCCTGGTTTCTTGTAATATCCCATAGCTGCCAAAACATCGAATTACAATTTACAAAACAGAAATTCTAAAACTCTGTCAAGAAACAGAAATCAGGAAATTATATCAAAATCAATTAAGCAACTTTCTTTTTAGATGTTATTTGTGATCTCACAATTCAATTGGAGCAATCACATTGGCAATGAAAGATAGTCACATTACTCACATTAGCACCATATTAATTAGCACAAGGAAATTTGGAATAGTTTATTAGTCTCACCTGTACAACACCATCAAAGGCACTTGATGCAATATGATTTTTGATGTATCTATTCCAGCAAATACCACTAAGTTTTGATTGACTATTCATCTCAATAACGGGATAGTGAATATCCAGATCCTCATTGAGAACTGTATCACACTCAAACACTTTAATTTTCTTGCTGGACCCTGCAGTTGCAAAGAACTCTTTATCTCGGTCAAAATCCAGGGAACATACTAAACTAGAGGAGTTAAGCAAGTCTCCTTGTCTTAAAGTTGCTTTGACCTTGAATTTGCTGAAACGTAAATACTTGCACAAGCTATCGAAGAAAGAACCAAGTCTGTCACTGTTACTTTTATTACCATTGCATTTAATACTTGATAAGTTGCTGACCATATTTAAATCACATCCTTCAGTCCTCAAAATAAGCCCCTGTCCTGAACTGCCATTATATGAGTGTCTTCCTAATGTGTCACTTACAGACTGTTTTGCCTTTGATCTTGTGGAAAAATACACCTTCTCTAATTCCTTGAAATTCTTGACCACACGACCACTTCTGGATATGAAGTCTCCTCTAGCTCGACTCTGCAAATTTAACTTTCCCAGCTTCTTCCCATAACTCATATTGCGAATTTGATTTCCTTGTTGCAACTGTTCGCCAAACATAATTGCTTTTCCAGTTTTTGCAGACAAAACATTCACCAAACTGCTATTGTCAAAATGTATTCCCTTAGTTTGTGCAAGCTTGGGAGAAGAGGAATTATTCTTTTTTCCTTTACCTACTGCCAGTTTTTCTTCTTTGCTAAATACAAATGAAGATATGCCTTTCTGCTTAAGGACAGACTGCTTGTTTAAAACAACCTCAATGTCTGATGTTATGCAAGTGACACCCTCACGTAGTTTTTCAGCTTTTTCTTTCTTCTGTTGTTGCACTTGAATAAGGAAATCCATCAATAACTCACTGTCTGCTATTTCCTCCTCTAATAAGTCGACATTTTTCCATTTTGCTAGAACCTTCCTAGCTTCATTGATGATTTCACTTTGCAATACTTCACTGTATCACAACCATTCATAAAATTTCAAACTAGGCCATGCATTAAAATAACAAAAAATCTTCTTGTGCTCTTATAAAATTTGATTCACCAACAACTTTATAAACTGAAATTATTCAAATGATTTTACCAAGTTTTTGTCAGCAATGCAACTGATGACATTCAGATGACTTTAATTTTCCACATATTTTTCATTGGAGATATGGACTGTGTTATAGGAAAGCCAGGCAAAACAATTAAGAGGGGGTACTAAAAGGGGAAATTTGGAACGCTCGGGTTTACTGTAATGTGCTTAGACTTACTCCAAATAACTGTCAGGCACATTAATGAAAAAACTTAGACTTGAAGAAAAAGTTGCAAAATGAAAAAAGGCAATGTTAGGATTAATGCAATTTCCAAAGCACTTTTAAGGATAAAATTCCTATTATCTTCTTTTAATGGAGCAATGTCATGTGACTCAGAATTGGCAACAACTAGGCAAACACAGAGAAATCAAATTAATGATTTGACAGTAAATTAGCTTAGTAAAAAAATGCATTGAATATTCAAAATTGCAAAAGAAAATATCAAGGATTTTCCATTTTGCAACAAATCCGTTCTATTTCATAACAATCTCAAAAGGAATTTAGTTCTCACAGCCTTATTGAAATTATGGCAGTCTACACCCTTTAGCAGCAGCAAAATTGACAACAGAAAAATGCAGCAGAAATGTATCAAAATATGAAAAATAAAATGCAACTTTTTGGCTTAAATGCATCCCAATTTTATCTCTATGCACACCCAAATCTGCCAAGTCAGCCCTATTAGAAATGGCAGAGCACATAATAATCAATGTGTGATTAACATAATAAAACCAAATACATACTTGTAATCACACATCATAAAGAAAGATAGCCAAGTATTCGAGGTGTACAGCTATAACAAGTACCCTTTAGCTAATATCATTAAGATATATTGTGATGCACCTACAGTCTGTGATTCTCAGAGTGCACAGCAGATATTTGAAGCAACATTAGATTCATAAAACACAACAAGGTACACACAATTCATAAGCCAAACTCAGATATTCAATAGGGCTGCAACCATGCATATTACATAGAGGCAAATGCTTCCATCTCCGTATTTCTCGGGGCGAAAAGCCTCTTACTAATTAAACCAAGGCCAAAAAGGCCCAATTACATGAAACTTCAAAAATTGAAACTGTGGTTTTTCCACAGTCAGAATTGTTTGGTTCTGAGTCCTTCCATTGCTTCATGGTAACCCAAGCATATCTTTAAGTACTACTACTTCCACACAAATAAGAATCACCTCTCAAAGTGCCAAACACAGCCCAGGCCTCATGATTTGAATAGTCAAAGCCAAACTGGATCACAAACACTTGGAATGAAGTACGAGATTTCTGTTGTTCTTGGTTTGGGGTTTGCGCACAGCCGTTAAACTTGGAATATGCAAAACTACAAGGAGAGTTTTAGGCTACTAATTTGGAAAAGACACACGAGCATATATATATGGATGAATCACTGGAAAACTAGCAAAATAGTTCACATAGAAGCAATGATTGTTAAAACACATACAACACACCTTCAACAAGATAAGTACCAAAGCCACCGAAATAGTTCAATTTCCTTAGTACAGATGAAAAAAACATACATCGTAAACATTCAAAGAATAATATTACAGTATTTACGACATATGCATGAAAGTGTGTTGGCTCAACGAGCCTCTGTTAAGCAAAAGTTCCAAGATACATCAAGACAGTGAACACCACTAACCCCAAAAGTGGAGTGTTAGAGCAACCACTTGCTCCTCGAAAAGAGTTATTTTCCTCTCTAATACCTAGTTGGAGGAGCCAAGGTGAAAAGTCCTTTACATGAGCTATGAGGGTGTATATATAACAAATGGGGTGACCATTTAGCTCCCTTGTGACTCTTGGACTACCCCCATGATTGTTTGACCTCTCTATGACTCTTTGACGCCCTCATGACTTTTCATATTATATCGATGACTCTTGGACTTCCACTTTAGATTACATTTCTCCAATATTGAATTTACATAATCCACAAAATGATGTGGCAAATGATGACTCTTGACATGACACTGATGACATAGACTACATGATGACATAGCAATGTCAAGGCATTCTTTGTTGTCGCTTTCTTTGGTCTTCTTGAGAGATGGAACATGCTCTTCTTCTTCCTCCTCAGTATGGCTCGAAGATAAGGAATCTTCAATGTGATCTTGATCTTTAGTTGTTGTCGCAATCTGGTATCCCTTTATCTTTCGTGATTGGTCAACTTGTTTTCACAGCTCCGAAGGTGTCTTCTAGCAGGGTCTCCTTCTTTGATAAAACCCTAGTCTAACACGATTCATGATAACCACTGACTGAGCTAGAACCAGGTGACAAGCTAGGAGATAGGCTCAAGGATTGCACAGTTGCACAACTCAGGAAGTCAAGGGTGAGGACTGAGCCTTGAGACTACGCAGTATGCAGTTCAAGCAGGCTAGCGCTTGTCATCTATGCAGTTGAGGGGCTCAAGAGGTCAAGCTAAGGGCTTGAGGCTTGAAGATGCCTACTGCGTAGTTCTGGAGGAATAGAGGCCAAGGGATTGCGCAGTTGCGCAGTTCAAGAGGTTAAGGCTACGACTTGATGCTCGAGACTACGCACTGTGCAGAAGAGAATGACTGGAAGCAGGGGCTGCACAGTTTTGGAGCTCAAGGGCTAAGGCAGAGCAATGAGACTGCTTAGTGCACAATTCTGGAAGGCAAAGACTGCGCACGGCATAGTGCCAAGAGGCAATGTTGAAGTTTTGGGACTGAGACTGCGCAGTGCGCAGTTCAGGAAGGTTGAGTGAGGCCAAGTTGCTCGGAAAGAACTTGCCAGATTTGGCTATGTATGGGATCAGTGAGACCAAAGTGAACAGTGATAAACTTAAGTATGATCACACACTTAGAATAGTTGACGACACAACATTGATCACTTAGAACACATGAACAACATACTTCCCTCAATGTGATGACATTGCAACTACTTTCCCCAATTGCGACACTAAAGGTACACTTTGCGATGATAGTGACAAAACTTGTGTGACAATGCTTGAAACTTTGAGAATGAGTGTGATACATGTCTACATGGTACGAATATCCCATTAACACCAAGGTTACCCTTTGAAACAAACCAAAACCACATATATGCGATGTGCGACACTTGCAATGCTAAAAGACGACACTTTTATTTTCTTTCAAACGGAACAAGAATACTTCAAGAAAACACAGGTGATAACTCTTAATACTTGCGACGACAGCATGCAAAGTCAAAGTAGGCTCCGAAATTTGGATGTAGGCCAAAATTTTGGAGGGTGTTGTAGTAGCAACAATAGATGGTTAACATCCCATTTTCCCTCATTTATGTGGAAGAAATAAGAAAAGCTAACCTCACAGGGATCCACAATAGTCATATCCTCTAGTGCCCTTTCCTGACTAAGAGACCTCACTTCATCATTTTCATCCATGTGGACTTGAATGGGGCTTTCATTAATACCATATTCGTACCCAATTCTCAAATCTGCAATCCAAAGGTCATCCATAGATTCTTCCTCTACTTGATTATCATGACCTTCCTTGGAATCATCCTCCTCTTTGCTATCTATTTCATGTTGGATAGGTTGCAACTCTTCTTCTTCCTTTTCCTTTCCTTGAACAATATCCTGTAAGGTTTCTACCACATAATTTTGGAAGCAAAGTTTAAGGAGAAGGGTGTTCGAAGGATTTTCTTTGAATTTGCATCTCATCTCATAGAGATTTTCTCCTTGCTTATATAAATGGGAGAAGAGATCCTTGGCACTATATCTTCCTACCAAATCCATACAAGGCTTACTATATTCATCCATTCTTTCTTGCAAAATTTGGAAGCTTTAGGGATCAAGACCCTCATCCTTATCCTCAGAGGAGATGTTTTCAAGTTCATTGTTGTTAATTTCCAAATTTGCAATTGACAACTCTTCCACATCATCCTTGCTTTCTTGGTCATCATGGTCATCCAAATCTTCATCAGGTAATGAGATATTCTTCTTTGATTGCATGACACAAAGATTTGAATGCACCAGTGTAATAGGCAAGCTCAAGAAAAAGATAAAGGAATTTTCTTCATATTCTCGTTGTACATCATAGAGGTCTTCCTTCTTCCTACTATAGAGGTCAAGTGGGAAATCCTCGCCCTCATCCTTAACCACATGCTCGCAAAAATCATTGCAGTCACCCAGTCTTTCTTACAATATTTTCAAAATCTCTAGGATCAAGGTTATAGGGAATGTCGAGGACAACTTATTTTTCACTATGGGCCATTTTTCATCTTCTTGTATATAGGGAAAATGTGGAGTTTCCAGGGTGAATTCTTAATGCCTTGATAGATGCTTGCTTCACCCTACAAGCATTAACTTTGTGTTGGAAAATCAAAGAAATTATATTAGGGTTTGATTCTCCTTTCTTCATAATTACTTGTGAGTGTGTTGGCTTCTTTTTCTTCATTATTAACTTATCTTTCATCAAGCAATTACCATATTATGTGTGTATGAAGATCACAAAACAAGAGACACAAGATATAGGCACATGCCAGGGAAAAAGCCCCCTCGAGGGAAAACCCAGTCAAGATGATTCTTCCTTTCAATAGTATTTTTTGAGACTCTTTACCCTAGACCAAGACCAGACTAAAATCTTAGGAGACTTCAATCTCCCAATCCAAACCACGAAATAGAGAGAGAGGCACCAAAATCTGGATTTTCTTCCTCTCTATAGACTTCCCCAAACTCGCACTTCTTTCGACCTCCTGGCAACAGACTTTACACTTCTCTAGCTCCTCTTGAGATATCGAACTTGCTTGAGAATTGATGCTTCAAATGACTTCGACCTCCTCGTATATATAAAAGCTTCTTGTGGGTCGAATTAGGGTCCTTAGGCTAACTTGATGTGGAGGGTACATAGTTCATAGTTGACTTGATACAAAACCTTTTTACATGATTCAAAAGCCCAAGAAGGGTCTCTTTTAATGTACAATGACTATATAAACTCAATATTAATCCTAGGAGTCCACAATGGGGACTTTGACTAATATAATGATGACCCAAGCATGAAACACATGCTTTAATAAGTCATTGTTACAATAATAAAAATTGTTTTCTTTATTCTTTTGACAGGTACATTAATGAAGACCGAACATAGTTACAATTTCTAACACTCCCTCTTAACTAGGGATGTATTCATAATGTACAAATACAATGGACGATTTCAAACTATATGAACCATGAATAACTTTTAGGCACCTCAATGCCATGGACTAGATTCCTGACCAGGGAAATCTATCCAAGTGGGACTAAGGTGGACTCAAGATTTCAACCCCTCTAGTTACCATCAGACTTGCTAGCCACCAACCCAAACATAGAGGTGTGTATCCAAAACAGAGCTCAATAACCAACACCACATTTTCAACTTCGGGACTTAGACATCAACACAAAGTGTCAACCAGATGTCTCCCAGGCAATGCTTCACTCGCAAAGCATCAACAAATCTCTTCCACTTTCTTATCATCAATACAATCAACAATATCTACCGAACCAAGCAGGTTCCTTAGATATTCAACTTGTCTGCTACTTGTTCATCTGTTGAGACATACTCCAAATTCACAATCCCATCCTGCACCAAGTTCCTAATAAAGTGGAAATTATTATTGATATGTTTCGTCCTTGAATAAAACACAGGATCTCCAAACATCTTGATACAACTTTGATTGTCACAATTAATCACAGTAGGACCCAGAGACTTCTCAAACAAATCTGTCAAAAGCTTCCTTAACCAAACAACCTATTTTCCTACTTCACATGCAGCCACATATTCTGCCTCGACACTACTCAATGCAACGGGATCTTGCTTCCTACTCATCCATGAGATCATAGCAACTCCCAGACTAAAGCATCCTCCAATAGTGCTCCTTCCATCGGTCTCACTGCCACCCCAATCAGAGTCTGTGAAGCCAATTAGCTTGACTTCCTTACTATCATACTTTAGGCAGTGATGTATAGTGCCACGAAGATACCTCAATATATGTTTGGCAGCTATCCAGTGATCATGACAAGGCTCCAACTGAAACTGACTAAGAATGTTCACTGCAAAACATATATTTGGCCTAGTATTTACCAGATACATCAGGGAACCCACCAACTATTGATATGAGGTAGGATCCATGAGACTAGAGTCAGAGCTCCTCAACTTCTTGAGGTTGGTGATCATAGGAGTAGTCATCGGCTTGGAATCCATCATCCCAAATTTCTGCAATAACTTGATGATGTACTTTCCTTGCCCCAAATATATCTCCCCAGGTCTCTGCCATACTTCTAGACCTAGGTAATAGTGCATCAATCCTAGATCCTTCATTTCAAATTCAGCTGCCAACATCTTCTTGCATTCTTGAATTCTTCGCTCTACACCTGTGATGAATAGATCATCCACATATAGTAGAATAATGACAAGCTCATTATTCACGACCTTGATGTAGAGATTCAGATTAGCAGAACTCTTCACGAACCCAATTCTCAGTAGATATGCATCCATCCTAGCATACCATGCCCTAGGTGCTTACTTCAAACCATATAGGGCCTTCTTAAGTCTGCAAACATGAGAGTCCTTGTTATTCACTTCAAAGCCCTCGGGTTGTTTGATGTACACTTCCCCATCAATGGTCCCATTTAGAAATGGTCTTAACATCCATTTGATGGATATTCCACCCCATTGTAGCAGCCAATGAAACCAACAACCTAATGGTAGTGTACCTTGCTGTAGGTGCAAAGGTTTCTTCATAGTCAACATCTTCCTTTTGAGAGAAACCCCTTGCAATGAATCTTGCTTTGTACTTGTCTATACTTCCATCAACGAAATGTTTGAGCTTATAGATCCACTTTCATGTGACAACTGATTTGTCACTATGTCTAGGAACGATCTCCCAAACCCCATTCTTCATGATGGATTGATATTCTTCCTGCATAGCTTTCTTCCAAACCTCTTCATACTCAGCGTCCTTGAATGTAGATGATTTGGCTTCAATTAACTTTGTCATATATGCAGCATAGCCAGAATATCTCTTTGGTTTCTTAATTTCCTTGAAGGAACCTTTCGCAGTTGCATGTCCTTCAACATATTCTAATGTAGCTTTCAACCAATTTGGCCTCTTCCTTGTGGTTGGGACAACCACCGATTGAATAGGCTCACTTGGTCCTTCTTCAATGATATTTGTAATAGAGTTTTCATGAACTTTTTCTTCTTCAAATACGAGAACTTCTTCATCATCAGAGTCAATAGGAATATGCTTTGATTTCTTGTAAGCTTGATTTTCTTCAAATATGACATCCCTTCTTACTTCAACGTGTCTTCCTTCCTTTATGTAGATTCTATATGCTTTTGAGGAAAGACTATAACCAACGAATATTCCCTTGACACTTGTCAAGTCCAACTTCTTTCACTTGTCTTTTGGAACATGGATATATGTTGGACTTCCAAAGATTCAAAGGCAATCCACACTTGGCTTCTTCCCTGTAAATACTTCTACGGGTGTAGTATTATCAAGACTCTTATGAGGACTTCTATTTTGAATGTATACGGCAGTCATCGTTGCTTCTCCCCATAAGTACTTCGATATATCTTGATCAAGGAGCATAGTTCGAATGTCTTCTTCAATTGACCTATTCTTCCTTTCGGCCAATCCATTTTGTTCGGGATAGTAGGGAACATTGAACTCCCTCTTAATACCAACTTCGTTACAATATGCAATCAACTCTTTAGAAGTGTATTCCCCACAATTGTCAGATCTCAAAGTTTTTATCTTTCTTTCGGTTAGGGTTTCCACTTCAGCCCTAAACTCCTTGAACTTATCAAATACTTCATCTTTAGTTTTCAGTAGGTAGAGCCGTGTCTTCCTAGAATGACCATCAATGAATGTCACATAGCAAAGATGACCTCCAAGTGATTTGTCAGACATGGGCCCACACACATTGGATTGGATGAGGTCTAATATCTCTTTAGACCTAGTTTCACTATTATGAACTGGCTTTCTAGTATGTTTCCCCGAAGAGCATCTCTTGCACACACCTTCATGATCTAACTTCATATTAGGAATACCATGAACCAGTTGACTAAGAGTAGGGATGACCTTGTAATGTAGATGACCATACCTCCTATGCCATAGCTCAAAGGGACTTATTTCCATATGAACCAAAGTTTGAGGAGGTGGTGTAATGACCTGATAAAGACTTCTTTCATGAACTCCAATAACCCTAGCTTTATCAATGCTAGAGCCTTTTCCCCAAAACAATACTTTTCCATTAACAAAAGAAACTCTTTCCCCTTTATCTTCTAAACAAGAAATAGAAAATAAATTCTTTTTCAAACCTAGAACACAAAGAATGTTGTTGAGATGCAGCTTCGATCCATTATCCAACTTCAACGATGTTGATCCCAGACCTCTAACAGCATAGCTTTTGTTGTCACACAATTCCACTACATGAGAAGATGGCTCCTTTGATAGTGTATGAAGTTGCTTGCTTTCACCTGTCATGTGTCTCGATGCTCCACTATCAATGACCCATGCATTGTCATTAATAAGAGATCATGTAAGGGCAGCCAAGAATCCTCGACTCTTGACCTTGTTGAATAAGTAGTAGATGACCTTCTTGATCCAGTGTCCAACAGTGTTGCAACCCATTCTTATGTAGTTCACCATAGAGGGAAAATCCATGCCAACAAAGTGATCTTCAACTCTTCCTGATCTTAGCTCTGATACCATGTTCAAAAATCAAAGGAATTATATTAGGGTTTCATTCTCCTTTCTTGATAATTACTTGTGAGTGTGTTGGCTTCTTTTACTTCTTTATTATCTTATCTTTCATCAAACAATTACCATATTATGTGTGTATGACGATCACAAAACAAGAGACACAAGATATAGGCACATGCTAGGCCAAAGCCCCCCTCGAGGAGAAAACCCAATCAAGATAATACTTCCTTTCAATAGTATTCTTTGAGACTCTTTACCCTAGACCAAGACCAAACTTAAATCTTAGGAGACTTCGATCTCCCAATCCAGACCACGAAACAGAGAGAGAGGCACCAAAATCTCGATTTTCTTCCTCTCTATAGACTTCCCCAAACTCGCACTTCTTTCGACCTCCCGACAATAGACTTCGCACTTCTCCAGCTCTTCTTGAGATATCGAACTTGCTTGAGAGTTGATGCTTCAAATGACTTTGACCTCCTTGTATATATAGGCTTCTTGTGGGTCGAATTAGGGTCCTTAGGCCAACTTGATGTGGAGGGTACATAATTCATATTTGACTTGATACAAAACCTTTTTACATGATTCAAAAGCCCAAGAAGGGTCTCTTTGAATGTACAATGACTCTATAAACTCAATATTAATCCTAGGAGTCCACAATGGGGACTTTGACTAATATAATGATAACCCAAGCATGAAACCCACGCTTTAATATGTCATTGTTACAATAATAAAAATTATTTTCTTACATGTTCTAACACTTTGAAATTTAATTAAGAATGAGGGCCTCATTCTTCCAGTGGAGTCACCACGAATGATATGTCAATATAGTGGTATGGGGAACAAGACACGTCTCGTGTCACTGACAACGATGCCAAAAATGTTGCCACACAATCTAGCAGAGGTCCTAGGAAGGGTACCTAAGGGACAACTACTAGACCAAATGACAACAATGGGACAAAGACCCACTATCACCTTAGTCAATGTCCCCTGCTCTTTACGAACTTTCACCAATGGGAGGAGTCCTAGTATAAGGGAAATCACTAAAATGATAGGATTAATGGTAAGGTATAAGGTGATTTCCAAAGCCCATTCAAAGGAGAGACTCAGATAATGGTTTGGTTGCTTCAAAAGCAAGGTGATGGCTCTCCAAGAAGTCTTACGAGGAGGCCTATACCTAGGACAGAAGGGTAATAAACACAAGGGATACACCTAGATTGAGGCTTCCTAAGGGAATGGGAAAGACCTCTCCTAGGGTTTTGTAAGCTACCAACCACATAAAGGTTTGGGACCGCAAGAGAGACTTAGAAGAATCTAAGTGAGGCCTAGGGTTTGCAAAATTCCAAGAGGGATGATCTTCAACGAGATACCTAGGTCAAGCGAGGATGAAAGAGGTCAAAGAATGATTAATTTCCAACAATTTTTCAAGAGCAAATGACCTTTGGAGTGTTGCTAACCAAAGAAGGTAAAGAATAGAAACAATTTTGGAGCTAGGGCTTGAGATTTCTCTCAAACTAGCCACAAGAATTGCTTCAAATTTTGAGGGGAGCTAGAAGAAAGGGCAACGCAGTAGTGTACCGAGTCGCACCCCAAGGAGATCCTCCCAATGCAATTTGCACTAGGCCCTAGTTGGCCATCTAGGTTTAGGGAAGAAAAATTGAAAGAGAGAAGAAGAAAATATGTTAGGGGTGATCAACTAGGATTAGGACCAATGCCTAGACAATTGGGAGAAATGGAGTCAAGATTAGCTTTAATGAACAAATTCACTCTTCCAAGGAGAGCTATGTAGCTTTTTCTAACCCTAGGTGGCAACAACTTGACTACAAAGGAATTTATACTTCATTTGGCAAGAAATGATGGAGTTTCAAGGATGCAACAAGCAAAGCTAGCCTCTAGGAACATTCATTCGCAATATCTAACATGTAATGCATGCAATACTTCAAAATCCCAGTGTTTTCATGAATTCACATTACAATTAGGGCACATTAAGATTGTGACAAGATATTCCATACATTAATCATGCATCATAGTAAAGAAAATAGCATCAAGATAACACTTACAAGATAAAGCGAATATATCCATCCATCATATTTGCAAGATAGAAGCTCCAAGACAAGATAGCAAAGATCCAAACATCAAAATGCATCAAAAACTTCCAATTTCATCCATCAATTGCAGGTCTGAATTCTTTTTACAAGAGAAATCCCAATCCAAATGATGATGAGATACAAATGAGGCTCAACTTCTATTTATATAAGCCATAAGGAGTTCGATTTAGTCTAATTAGCCTAATAAGGCCCCAAAAATCACTTTAATGTGCAAAATAACAACCCTATTAGTGACAAGCCCACCAGATAGCCCAAAAGTGTGAAATAAGCCTTCCTAATGAAATAATAACGAAAAGGGTCGTTGGAAGGCCGATATAAGTCCTCCATGTGCCATGATGAAGAGGAAGGCTCTCAAAATGATGACCAAGGGGTTGGCCCCTTGGTTTCCAAGCAAAACATTTGTGGTGCTCCCAAGTGGCTGTGGGGCACAATGAATGGTCTCATGGGTCTCCAACTGGATCAAACATGTCGATGCTCCATCAATAAGGGCTAGAATGATGATACAAGCCCTCCCATGTCTCTCCGGATGAGACAACACCCCATCTGGGCCCTAGATCAGCTGCCAAGTGTTTGGTGCCACTATGTGGCAAGCTGGGAAACATGTGTTGATTTGGGATAGCATCGGATGTGCTCTAGCCATGAAAATTGGTGGAGAGGCTAAAGCACATGAGATCTCCAAGACCCAGAAATGGTTTGTGCAGATTCTAACCGGTTTTGGAGATATTAGAATAATTAATATTTTTAATGGAGTTCCTAAGTATAAACTTAGGAAAAATAAAATATTAATGGGTGTTAATATAAGACTGGGTTAGAAGGAACACCAGACTGAGATATTTACTTATGCCCAAAAGGTTTTTTTATAATAAGATTCCGCTCAGAACGAAAAAAGGAATACATCCTAAACAAGGGGCCATGGTTCTGGGGCAACGCAGGGCTCTTTAATATCCCATGGTTTCCAGATTTCGATGCCAATACAATGGTGGTATCAAAGATGCCAATCTGGGTTAGGCTGCACAACCTTCCCCTACACTTCTGGCACCACAAGGTTTTAATTGCTATAGGCAATACCCTGGGGAAATTTCTAAAGATAGACGAAGACAGAATCACAAAGGGAATATTTACCTTCGCTGAAATATGTGTTGAAGTAGATCTTAGCCAAGGGCTACCAGAAAGTATAACATTGAACTTCAATAACACTCAGTGGATACAATCCTTGGATTACAAAAACACAGCATTCCGATGCCGAGGATGCCTTCAAACAAGCCACCTTCATAGTGCTTGCCCACAGGCAAGAAACATTCCCAATCAGAACAAGAAACAACAGAGGAAGCCTAAAGGATGGCAAAACACAGAGCCATTGGAAGAAGAAGAAGACACAACAGACACTACAGAAGACAAAGCAGAAAAGGATGAACAAAAATTCCAGCACAACATGCAAGAGCAAGAGGAAGACCCCAATATCCCATTGCAGCAACACGATCCCCAGACAACAGGAAAGGAAATAACTGGCAACAAAAGAACTCATGGATCAGAAGGATCTAAGTCGGACAAGGATACTCCCATAACTATAACAGAAAATCAGCTCTCCATTGTAACTACTACCCCAAACTCTGGGGGATGGCATAAGGTGGAGAAAAAGAAAGGGAGAAAAGAATAGCTTTTTTATTGGACACAGATTGTCATTGATGTCAATATGGCAATATTCGAAAAGCAGACGGAGCCAAGAGGAGCCAAGAGGAGTAGACAGAGCCAAGAGGAGCAGACACAGCCAAAGAGGAGGAGATAGAGCCACCAGAGGAGCAAACAGCGCAAAGAGCAGAGAAAGCAAATGGAAGCATGCAAATAAGTCATCAGAGAGGTTATACACATGCATTTAACAAAACTATCGAAGCGCAGACATATATATGAATGCCTTGATACTATCGGCGGGCATCTATGACACATTACATCGATCGGAGCAGAAATCACGTGTATGAGTCCATAACACTATCGGCGGTAAAAACCATGCATATATGTGTTTAACACTATCGGAGGAGCAGTGGACGCGTTTTAATAGCGAACAAACATGCACCATCAGATTTCCAGCGAAAAGATCCGACGGCTACCGCGCGACAAAGATGCACGGGAGATAGCGAGCGGGAACGGCGGTAAACGGTATTGTTCGCACTGCCTTTGGAGGGTGCGCGGTAACCGTATGCGGGCGAGCGATGACAATCACCGGGCAACGCGTGGCAGATGGGACAGGTCAAAAAACCGTTTTATCGTGAGTTAACGCGCGAGTAGTTCGCGGGATCAAGAGGAGCGAACGTCGTCGGATCGCCTAATGAATGATCGGATGGCCAGGATTAACTTCATGTGTTTTTGACTGATGTGACAGGTAATCATATGCAGACCCGCCGCAACATTGCAATATACGTTAATATGTTATCGCATTCGTCCGGCACACAATATCGCATCGGGACTTCGGGAGGGTGGTAAGCGGCCCCTTTGCGATCGCCGATAGCGATGAACATTGCGGACCCGATGTGACATTATAACATGGTTAAATGCTACGTCGCATCCGGTTCATCGGAGCAGGGGAGGATCGACCGTCGACCATCGGCGGAGTCATGGGTCCGATATATAAAGGACCCCAGGAGTCACGAATCGCTGATTGCGATTTAAGCACGGACCCGATACAGGTTTAAATGCGGGTGTAATATTTCTTAAAGGCCACCCCTTCATTCTTTTCGACTGTTTTTGCTCATATTTCTTGTGTACTTACATATTTGCCTTGCGCGCGGTTTGAAGGGCCAAAATGCATATGATAATGGTTCCGATAGTTCAAAAGGCTAGAATCAAGCCGATTGCGATTGCGATAGGACGTGGCATGTCCATTAAACGAAACAGTGTCGGTGGATGCCTGTTATCATTGAAAAAAACGGCCCTGGATTACAATTTTAACACATAGTGACCGTAAAGCCAAGAAGTTGAATGTAAAGCCAGGGCAGAGGAAGCCGCAGTGACTGAGGAGGAAGCCTAAGAGGCGGTGTAAGCGGAAACGAATGGACAGAGGTATGGATATAAATAAAACAGTAAAAACAGAGAACGAGAGTTGCTGTTATTGTGGTGAAGAACCAGAGGGTGAGGTAGTAGAAGCAGCAGAGGCAAAAGAGGCAAAAAAAGCAGCGGAGGCTGTAGAGGCAGCAGAGGCAGGAGAGTAGGAGTGAGTGAACATCAACTGAATAGAGTGCAGCAGCATACTAGTGTATACCAAGATTGGGTTGGAGCCCAAGAGGTTGAAGCCTCAGAACTGAACAGGACTGAAGTCATTGGGGGTAGGTGCTCCTAAGTGCAGAACCACTGCAAAACAGAGTTGGTGCTCTAGAGGTTGGAGCCTCACTAAAGTCCAAGTTGGAGCTTGGCAACTATTCACAATCAGATTTATACTTATATTGTATTTATTTCATTGCACTGTCTTGAGTTTTAATAAAAGCATTAATTCCAGCTGTTGATCTCTGTGTTCTGTGTATACATATACATATCTATATATGCTTTTGGCAATCACTAGAACAATTAAAAAATAATAAGAAATACTGATTCACCCCCCCCCTTAGTATTCCCAACAATTGGTATCAGAGCAGGCTTCTTCATACTAGCCTAACAGCGTGAAGAAGGATCTGCAGCCATGATGAGAAATCACGAAGCATCAGGAAGACCCCCTTTGTTCGATGGCACTAACTTTGGTTTCTAGAAGAAAAGAATGACCTACTACTTAATGTCCCTTGGACCTGAAGTCTGGCATTTTGTTCAAAATGAATACAAAACTACTTCCACTCTTCCAACAGACGAAGACGAGAGGAAAGCCTACATCGCAAATGCAAAGGCCATGAACTCCATCACTAGTGGAATCACTGATTCCGAGTTTACAAAATCATGCACTGTACCTCTGCCAAAGAAATGTGGGAGAAGCTAGTTGGCTTGTACGATGGAGACTCAAAAGTCAAAAAGGCAAAACTTCAGACTCATAGAAGACAATTTGAAAGTTTAAGGATGGAAGATGAAGAAGATATTGCAGCATACCTCCTCCGAGTAGCTAAAGTGGTAAATTCCCTGAAAGGATTGGACAAAAAAGTGGAAGAAAGTACCATTGTTCAAAATGGTATTAAGGTCTCTTCCAGACAGATTTGACTCCAAAATAAGTGCTATAGAAGAAGCAAAGGATCTAGATACCCTCAAAATGGATGAACTCCATGGAATTCTCACTGCCTATGAAATGAGGAAAGGTGGCCCAAGCTCCAAAGATGCAGCATTCAAGGCCTCGAAGTCAAAGAAGGGGAAAGAAAGGAATGACTGTAGTGATGAGTCAGATGTGGAACCCGAATTGGCTCAATTTGTACGAAAGTTGAAGAGAGGATCTAAGCTTAAAGGCAAGTATCCTCTTATCTGTTTTAAATGTGGTAAAATAGGTCATTATGCAGCAAAATGTCCTCATAAACATGATAGTGATGATGAAGGAAATTCTAAAAGAATGGCACATAAAAAGAAAGGGTTCAATAAAAAAAACTTCTTCTCCAAGCAAGATGAGTCTGATGAGGATGAGTTTATGGTCATCAAAAAGAAATCAGATGAGGAAAGTGATCATGATGAAAGCCAAGAAGCATTATTCATGGCACTCACAGATGATGATGACTCAGGGCTGGAAGGAAATGTAGATGAACTGTTAATAAGTGCCATTGAAGAAAATGAGAAATTATGGAACAAAATCATTTCTCTCAAAGTGGAAAACGAGGAAATAAGAAGGAGAGAAGACCTCTTGGAAGCAAAGCTTAAAGGAAAAGAAGAGACTTGTGAAAAACGTGAGGCCGAAATAATGTCCCTGAGAAAGGAGTTGGAGCAAATTAAAAAGGGTTGTAAAAGCTCTCAATACTTGAGACTATTCTGAAGAATCAAAAACCTCAACATGACAAGTCTGGAATAGGTTTCAAAGGAGAATCCTCAAGCACTAAGAATAATGCGAAAAGCTATGCCGATGCACTTTCCTGCAATCCAAAAGATGAAAACGTATGTTATCAAAAGTGCATCCTAGATCCCAAGAATGAAGAGAGAATTACTCCAAAGAAGAATGTGGAATCGAATCATGGACACTACAGCAAATACAAACCTGTACTCCACCAAGGGCCCACCGCAAATCCAAAGAACGAGGGAGGAGTAATTCCCAGGAAGGAAATCGACTCAAACCGTGGAAGGAAATCGACTCAAACCGTGGTTGCTTCAACAAGTACAAAACCATCTTTCTTGGACACTGCTTTCATTGTAAAAACTTCGGTCATCAAGCCAAACATTGTATGTTCGCAGAAGTGAAAAGACAAAGCTAAAGGACCGAATAATCAACTCATATGCCCCCAAAAGGCAGGGACAAATCAAAACCTTCAATTCATTTGATCCCTTGACCAAATTTGATCTGATTTGCTCTTTCTGCTACAATAATGGACACTATGAACAAGACTGCCCACTCAAAGGAAGAAAGACGAGTAGCAAGAACTCCAGCATGGACAAATGCGGCCTGGCTCTATATGCTCAAAATAATGAAAACCAGTGGTTTGTAGATAGTGGGTGCTCCAGACACATGACAAGAGACAGAAGGAAGTTTGTCTCACTAAGTAAAAAGGAAGGGAATGTGTCCTTTGGAAGCGGATCAGGCAGAATTGCAGGAAAACGAAAAGTTACTCTGATCAATGGAAAAGGAAAAGCTCAAGATGCTCCGCTAGTTGACGAGCTCAAACACAACCTCCTGAGTGTTAGCCAAATCTGTGATCAAGGACATAAGGTCGTTTTCAGCACCAAAGACTGTGAAATAAGGAACTCTGCCTTAGGGAAACTTGTGCCAAAGGGGGTGAGAACACCAGACAACATTTACATTATGAACAAGATTCAAGAAAATAAATGCTACTTGAGTCAGATAGATGAGAGTTGGCTGTGGCACAAGCGACTTGGACATACAAGCTTCGAAAATCTGATCAATATCAGCAAAATCAAAGTTGTACGAGACGTCCCAAAGCTGTCCAAACCAAATCAAGCAGTGTGTGGTCCATGTCAACATGGAAAGCAGACCAGAACCAGCCACAAGACAAAGGAGCTCTATACATCGAAGCCCTTGGAGATCATCCATGCTGATGTGTGTGGGCCAACTAGAAATCAAGCACTCCAAGGAGAAAGGTACTTTGTGTTATTTGTTGATGATTATACTAGAATGATGTGGATATATTTCATAAAGTATAAATCTGAAACTTTTGAGTGTTTTAAGAATCTAAAAGCCCTTGTAGAAAATGAAAAAGATTCAAAAATTAAGTGCCTCAGAACAGACAGAGGAGGAGAATTCACATCAAACGAGTTTAGTGAGTTCTGTAATATTCATGGAATTAAAAGGGAATTCTCGGCTGCCAGAACACCTCAGCAAAATGGGGTAGTTGAAAGAAGAAATCGAACAGTCCAAGAAATGGCAAGAACTATGCTATTAGCAGCAGACTTACAACCTAAATTCTGGAGAGAAGCAGTAGGAACAGTTGTCTATACATTGAATCGAACTCAATTAAGACCAAATTGTGAAAAAACACCTTATGAGCTATGGAAAGGAAGACCTGCTTCGGTGAAGTACTTCAAGATCTTTGGAAGCAAGTGCTTCATAAAAATAAATGATGGCTCACCTGTAAAGTTTGATTCTTAGGTTGATGAAGGGATATTTCTTGGACACTCTACACAGAGCAAGGCTCACAAGTGCTACAATTATTGACTGAAGAAAATAGTAGAAAGCATTGATGTAAAGGTTGATGAAGATCTTCCAGAAAGGGAAATTGAAGAACATGAAGATGACTCTCTCATTGAAGAAGAACCTAAAGAAGAAGTAATAGATGAGGAAGAAGAAGAAGAAGAAGAGGAAAGAGAACCACCTAATACCCCTTCAAAGATGAAGTATGTCCAAAGACATCATCCAGAAGAGCAGATCATTGGCGATAGAGATGAAGGTGTGCAGACCCGAAGAAGGACATCAATCACACCCAAGAGAAAAGTCATTGCCCTCCTATCTATGATAGAACCAGAAACTTTTGCAAAAGCAAGTAAGGATCCTCATTGGGTAAAAGCCATGGAAGAAGAATTGTCCCAAATTGAGAAGAACAAGACATGGGAGCTGGTACCTCGTCCAAAGGACAAAAACATAATAGGAACCAAATGGGTGTTCAAAAATAAAATGAATGAGGAAGGACAGGTTATCAAAAACAAGGCAAGACTTGTCTGCAAAGGCTATTCACAAATTAAAGGAATTGACTTTGAAGAGACATTTGCACCAGTGGCCCGTATGGAAGCTATCAGGATGTTCTTGGCATTTGCTTGTTCAAAAGGATTCAAAATCTATCAAATGAACGTGAAATCAACATTTTTAAATGGGGAACTCAAGGAGGAAGTCTACATGGAGCAGCCAGAAGGTTTCGATCTAACAGCAGGAAAGGACTTAGTTTGTAAGTTGAAAAAGGCTTTATATGGGTTGAAACAAGCTCCTAGAGCTTGGTATGCAAGACTGGATCACTATCTACAACAACAAGGCTTCAAAAAGGGAGTGGTTGCAAGCAATCTATACATAAAGACATATCAAGGTAAGTTACTAGTTGCTCTTGTTTATGTCGATGATCTGATTTTTGCTAGTAATAATGATGAAATGAGCCATGAATTTTCTTAAAACATGTCAAAATAGTTTGAGATGTCAATGATAGGAGAGTTGTCCCATTTCCTTGGACTTCAATGATAGGAGAGCAGGATTGTGTTTATCTCAAACCAAATATCTAAAAGACATGCTCAAAAAATATGGAATGGAGGATTGTGCACCCATGAGCACACCTATGACCACAAACTGCAAACTAAGCAAAGATGATGACTCCCCTCTAGTAGATGCAACTCATTACAAGTCAATGATTGGAGCCCTTCTATACTTAACAGCTACACGCCCAGACATAATGCAAGCAGTAGAAACGGTGGGAAGATTTCAATCTGCTCTCAAACAATCCCATTTATTAGCTGTAAAAAGAATTCTCAAATATCTGAAGGGAACTTCTAATTTCGGTCTTTGGTACCCAAAGAACTCAACACTGACTGTAACTGCATACACCGATGTTGATTGGGCTAGAAGTATAGATGATAGGAAAAGTACTAGTGAAATGCATTCTTCCTAGGAGACTGTTTGGTATCCTGGCTTAGCAAAAAACAGTCAACCATATCATTATCTACAGCCGAAGCCGAGTATATTGTTGCAGCAGACTGTTGTACTCAGATACTATGGATGAAGGAAGCTCTAAAAGATCTTGACATATGTACAGATCAACCAATTACCATTTATTGTGACAACACAAGTGCTATCAGTCTAAGCAAAAATCCAATGATGCACTCAAGAACCAAACACATACCAATCAAGTATCATTTCCTCCGTGAGCAAGTAGCTGAACAAAACATCATCCTGGAATATATAAGTACTAAGGAGCAGATAGTTGATATTTTCACAAAACCTCTTCCTCGAGAAGCATTCAAACATCTGGGTCAAAAGATGGGAGTTATTTCTTTATCATCACTCAAGTTCATTCACAAAGATGTAGCAAGACAGGGGGAGCAATTTGACAGGGGGAGTCCGTATGCATTCCTCTGCCATTGATGTCAAAGGGGAAGAGAGCAGAAGAATATTGCCATCAATAACAAAGGGGGAGATTATTGGACACAGATTGTCATTGATGTCAATATGGCAATATTCGAGGAGCAGACGGAGCCAAGAGGAGCCAAGAGGAGCAGACGGAGCCAAGAGGAGCAGACGGAGCCGAGAGGAGCAGACACAGCCAAAGAGGAGGAGACAGAGCCACCAGAGGAGCAAACAGCGCAAAGAGCAGACAGAGCAAATGGAGGCATGCAAATAAGTCATCGGAGAGCTTATACGCATGCATTTAACAGAACTATCAGAGCGCAGACATATATATGAATGCTTTGATACTATCGGCGGGCATCTATGGCACATTACAGCTATCGGAGCAGAAATCACGTGTATGAGTCCATAACACTATCGGCGGCAAAAACACTATCGGGAGTCCATAACACTATCGGCGGCAAAAACCATGCATATATGTGTTTAACACTATCGGAGGAGCAGTGGACGCGTTTTAACAGCGAACAAACATGCACCGTCAGATTTCCAGCGAAAAGATCCGACGGCTACCACGCGACAAAGATGCACGGGAGATAGCGAGCGGGAACGGTAGTAAACGGTATTGTTCGCACCGCCTTTGGAGGGTGCGCGGTAATCGTACGCGGGCGAGCGATCACAATCACTGGGCGACGCGTGGCAGATGGGACAGGTCAAAAAACCGCTTTATCGCGAGTTAACGCGCGGGCAGTTCGCGGGATCAGGAGGAGCGAACGTCGTCGGATCGCCTGATGAATGATCGGACGGCCAGGATTAACTTCACGTGTTTTTGACTGATGTGACAGGTAATCATATGCGGACCCGCCGCAACATTGCAATATATGTTAATATGTTATCGCATCCGTCCGGCACACAATATCGCATCGGGACTTCGGGAGGGTGGTAAGCGGCCCCTTTGCGATCGCCGATAGCGATGAACGTTGCGGACCCGATGTGACATTATAACATGGTTAAATGCTACGTCGCATCCAGTTCATCGGAGCAGGGGAGGATCGGCCGTCGGCCATCGGCGGAGTCATGGGTCCGATATATAAAGGACCCCGGGAGTCACGAATCGCCGATTGCGATTTAAGCACGGACCCGATACAGGTTTAAATGGGGGTGTAATATTTCCTTAAGTTCGCCCCTTCAGTCTTTTCGACTGTTTTTGCTCATATTTCCTGTGTATTTACATATTTGCCTTGCGCATGGTTTGAAGGGCCAAAATGCATATGATAATGGTTCCGATAGTTCAAAAGGCTAGAATCAAGCCGATTGCGATTGCGATAGGACGTGGCATGTCCGTTAAAGGAAGCAGTCTCGGTGGATGCCTATTATCATTGAAAAAAACAGGCCTGGATTACAGTTTTAACACACAGTGACCGTAAAGCCAAGAAGTTGAATGGAAAGCCAACGCAGAGGAAGCCGCAACGACAGAGGAGGAAGCCTAAGAGGCGCTGTAAGCGGAAACGAATGGACAGAGGTATGGATATAAATAAAACAGTAAAAACAGAGAACGAGAGTTATTGTTATTGTGGTGAAGAACCAGACTGTGAGGTAGTAGAAGCAGCAGAGGCAAAAGAGGCAGAAAAAGCAGCGGAGGCTGTAGAGGTAGCAGAAGCAGCAGAGGTAGGAAAGTAGGAGTGAGTGAACATCAACTGAATAGAGTGCAGCAGCATACTAGTGTATACCAAGATTGGGTTGGAGCCCAAGAGGTTGAAGCCTCAGAACTGAACATGGCTGAAGTCATTGGAGGTAGGTGCTCCTAAGTGCAGAACCACTGCAAAACAGAGTTGGTGCTCTGGAGGTTGGAGCCTCACTGAAGTCCAAGTTGGAGCTTGGCAACTATTCACAATCAGATTTATACTTATATTGTATTTATTTCATTGCACTATCTTGAGTTTTAATAAAAGCATTAATTCCAGTTGTTGATCTCTGTGTTCTGTGTATACATATACATATCTATATATGCTTTTGGCAATCACTAGAACAATTAAAAAATAATAAGAAACACTGATTCACCCCCCCCTCTCAGTATTCCCAACATTTTTATTTTTATTTTTTAGTTGTTTTCTATGAAAACAATAACAATATTTCTGCATATGCTTATTGCATCTACAAAATGTAATTTTATCTTATGAATAAAATTACGATTTTTTCTACGGGGAAAAAAACACTAGGTTAGAAGGTTCCAAAAGTCATGGATCAAGCCAAATCTAATCTTAGCCATTGATTAGAGATTTAATCTCGGTCGTTGATGGACCAACGAGAAAAGTATAAGAGGAGGCTTGAGGGTCAGTTGAAGAACACACCAGAGTGATCAGACATTCTATTCTCTAGAGCGGGGTTTGCTAAGAGAGATAGAATCAGTGATCAGCAGCAAGGGGCAGTGAATACACAGCAAACAAGCAGAGTTGGTACCAAAGAGACAGCGCAGAGCTCGGAGAGGTTGAGGCAGAAGTAGATGGGAGCTATGTAGAAGCAGCCAGGAGCTGCGCAAAGCCAGGAGAGGCCAGCGTGTGAGACGCAGAGGGTCTAGGGACTTATGCAGAAGCTCCAAAAGCTGACGCAAAGGCTAGCAGAGCTGACGCAGGGCCAAGAGGCAGCGCTGGAAGAATTTCATGGAACAGACTGGGTGCTGGTGAACCAGGTAGGGTGACGCAGTCCTTATTAGAGTGTCACAGAGCAATGGGAGCTGCAATTTTTGTTGTGGGATCGTTCATCCAGTTATTAATCAATCGAAATCTCTGTCTCCGAGGAGAGGCACTACTGCCGAGGGCATTCTCTGTTGGTTCAATCATTTCTAGCAACCTAGTTGTATTATGAAAACTACATAATAATAAAACCCTCTTAATAGTTGCACCGGTTTTCCCGCATTGGGTTTTTTCCGGGGACATTGGTCCAAAAATAACGGTGTCACTTGTGTGCTTGTTTTAGTTAATGATTTGTAGATGTTGATACTGTACTTGTGTTTATTTTCAGTATTTACATGGTAAATAACTTGTTAAGTAATTAAACAGGTAGGAAGAAATAAACTAGATAGTACAAGAATAAATCCTAACGGGTTAAACTTAGAAATTCCAACATGGTATCAGAGCGTAGTTGCAAATCACAAGATAACTGAAGGCATCAGCTAGCGGAGCAATAACAGCGGATTCAGTTGTCCCGAGTGACAAAGTTGATCCGTGCAGAAGGCAACAGAGAAAGGAGTGATGCAGAGAGACTACATCATCATTCTGGGCCAAAGAGAGGCAGCGCAGAGGCTAAGGGAGGCAGAATCAAGATCACGCAGAGTCCAGGAGGGCTGACGCAATTGGCTAGGGGAGCTGATTTGCCAGTGTCAAGATTACGCAAAGCCAAGTGGCTCAATCCTTCAATTGTTGGGGTATAGGAGGCTGTGGGTAATTTGCGAAGTGAAGCTAGTGGGGTACTGTGGTCAGAACAGTACCTAACAAGGCAATACCAAGGAAGAGGGATTTCCAAAAAGGAAATCAAGACTCAGAGGGAGTCAAACCGAAAACTTCCAAACAGGAAGTTGAGAGACTTGGCAGGAGTCAAATAGAAGACTTCCAGGAGGGAAGTAGAGAGACTCGGAGGAGTCGAAAGAAGAGCAGCATAATGGTCGTGAATGGACTGAGAGATGAAGATAGGTTGGACGAAGCATCCAACTTCGTGGTCTGAAAGGCTAAGATCTTGTCCATTCTAGACAGATATCGCATCAAGGACTTTGCCTTGAAAACAATAGCGATTCCAGTTGACCTAGCTGAAAATGAGAAGTACGAGGAGGCAATGGCTAGGGCGAAGTGCATCATCCTTGATGGGGTCAAGGATCATGTGGTGTCGCATATTGCCGAGAAGGACACAGCAAATGAAATGTGGGATGCGCTGAAGAAATTGTACCAGCATACTTCCGTGCAGAGGAAGACGTTACTTGAACATCAATTGCGGTCATACCAGATGCAGAAGGGAGAGCAGATAGATGTCTTCCTCGGTCGATTGAAGGAGATCTGTGACCAACTAACTTCCATAGGGGCCATATCGGATCAAGAATTGATGGTTAGGACCGCATTGAACGCAGTCTCAAAGGATTGGGGGTATTTGTCCAGAGCATACTGGCCAGGTTGAGCCTTCCAGATTGGGAAGAACTGTGGTCGCTCTTCGTTAAGAAGAGATCAGATGGGTGACCAAGGCGGGGAGCAGCGAAAAAGGGGTCAGAATCAAGAAGAAGGAAGAAGAGGATGCGGCTCTAGCATCTGCGGGAAAGCAGGAGAAGAGAAAGAAGGACCTCTCCAAGGTCAAATGCTTCCACTGTGGGGGAGTGGATCATTTTGCGAACCAGTGTCCTAGGAAGAAGAGTAAGGGAGAGGCTTCTGAGACCAAGCCAGCGTCAACAAGGGTGGAGAAAGAAGTCGAGGAGGATGATAATTGTGCCATGAGTGCTCATGTGCCACTTGAGAAGAAGTGGAGAGACATCGAGCTATAGTCAGGAGGACTACAGGCGATGAGAGGCAGGATCCTTGAGGTACCCAACCTCTTGGATTATACCTTGCTACGGGAGCCCCGAAGAGGAGTAGCAGGACTGGCAGATGTAGGTAGAGACAGATGCGGATGAAGCGACAGAGAGTGCTACAGTGCAGGAGTCCCAGGGTAGCACAAGGCTAGCAGGCTGCAACAGTGCAAGAGGCACAGAGAGTATTGCAACAGTGCAGGATGGCATAGAGAGGTTTGCAATGGTGCGAGATGCAGGGCGTTGTTGCAGCGGTGCAGAGGCCTGTTGGAAATACTGAGGGGGGGTGAATCAATATTCCTTTTCAATTGTTATTTTTACCAGTTAAATCATTTATATTTAGAACACAAAATGAACAATAGGAATAAATGCTTTTATTAATATAATCTTTACAATAAATCAAGTATAATGTATATATGGCTCCAACCTGTTGCCATGCACCAACTTGGACTTTTGTGAGGCTCCAACCTCTAGGGCACCAACCCTGTCTTGTCAAGGCACCAACCTTAGATTTAGGAGCACCAACTCCAAGGACACCAATCCTTCCAATTCTGAGGCACCAACCCCAAGGGCTCCAACCCTCTGCTATATATTGTCTAGATATGTTTGGTAGTAATTCTCTACTCCCAAAATCTTCTTCACTGAGTTCTGTCAATCTACAGCTTCACTGTAGTCTCCATGCTACATCATTAATGACAACCTTGTCTCATAGAAGGTATCACCATTGCTCTTCATTATACCCAAGCAAAATCTCCAAGTCACATTATGATGACTAATACATCATGGTCTTCAATAGTCTCCACACAACTTCAATGTGTCTACAATGAACTGCACTAAGCTCTGCACAAAGACAACTCTTTGTTTCAACCCTCTGTCCTAACTGTCACAGTAACTGCTTCGAGAGTGAGGCTTCAAGAGTAACTGCTTCAAGAATGACTTCTTCAGAGGAGTGACTGTCGCAGTTTCATATTGTGCATTCAATTAAAAACAACCCTATTCATACTCAGATAATCTTCTTAGATCCGCAGAGCATCCTTTTGAACTGTTATCTGAATCACTGTCAAACACATGTCCGAGCTTTTCAATAAATAACCTAGTCAACAGAATGTTCGACCTTCGGCTTCCTTCTCCGTCCACTGGACCTTTCAGCTTCCTTCTTCGCTCGCTCGACCTTCGGCTTCCACTTTCGTTCGCTTGACCTTTGGCTTCCTTTTTTGCTCGCTCAACCTTCGGCTTCCCGATCTTTGGCTTCCTTTGTCTCTTCAAGTTCACGAGTTGTGAACTTCTTTATGCTTTATTTTTATGCCCAAGATAGATGCTTAGAACTGAAGCGTTTTAACTCGTTTTTATACGATGATCACCAATACTCAAAAGACATGTTCGTTTGGAAGGAGAGGCCGACTTATGGATATTCATCCAATTACTCATAAACTTGTTTTATTTACGGAGGATTTCATAGGAGAGACCATACCCAATAAGGTCCCACATCCACGTCATCAATCGCAATCGCAACCTTTGGAGGTCTGTAATCACAACTCTTAACATCATTGATATTCACACTGCTGATGAAACGAACGTGATATAATACTAAACAGTCGTCAATAGATCCGTCGGGTCCATATAGCTCCATCGCAATCGGCGGTCTATCAAGTCCACAAGTCTTATCACAATCGCAGTTTTAGTGTGACATTCCTTTAAGACTTGCAATGCGAAGGTTTTGATACAGCGGATGCGATATTACAATAGGGCATGTTATAATGGAGCAATCGGGTTCGCAACTCAAATCGTAATCGAAGATTTCAACGTGACAAGGCTTTAAAAACTTGTGGTATGGCAGATGCGATATTTCTTTAGGGCATGTTGTAATAGGACCATCAGGTCTGTAACTTATATCGCAATCGGGGATTTCAGTGTAACAAGGCTTCAATACTTGTGATGCAACGGATGCGATATTGTATTGAGGTGTGTTGTATTTGAGCGATCGGGTCTGCAATGCATATCGCAATCGAGGGTTTTGAGCAATGTTACATAACTTAATACGATGGAACCGCCGATAAAGTTCCTCCGATATAAATTCTCTAATGCGGTGTTATTACATGGTTTTATTCTTGGGTTCTTGCTCCTGTGACTTCTCTTCACTCTTCCGCTCTTCCAATAGTTGTTGCTCCTGTGGCTTATCTTCCTGTGACCTCCGATAACTCTGTTTATGCTCCTCCGTTGTTTTCTTCCTATCGGTTCTTCTTGGGCATATATTACATGCGATACTTTTGATATGGCTCCTCCGATGTTTTCTTCTTTACTCCTTTGATATCGTTGTTGCTCTTTGTTCTTCCGATAACACTTACCCTTGGGCATATGCGATAACCTGCTTCCTTAATGGCTTCTGATGAACTCTTCCTCCTATTCTTTGGCTTCATGGCTTCTCCTCTTTGCTCTTTCTCTTTCTCTTCTGATGGCTTCTGATATCTTTCCTCCTCGGTTCCATTGTTTCTATTATGTTTGTATTCAATCCTTGGATCCTCCATGAGCAGTATTATGATCAATGGGCATCAATGGGAAACCACACGTCACAAGAATCTTCCATCACAAACACTTCCATATTGACATCAATGACAACCTAGATTAACAAGGCCAGTAGAGGGAGCACTTGCTAGCGGCAGAGAGAGCTTCAACATTGAGAGTGTTTCTAGCCTGACAAGGATGTCAGAAGTTGGGTGGATCAGTTACTTACTCCTCAGTAACTGAGTTGCAGTGCAATAGTAGTATGCAGTAGCACGATGCAACATGATGAGAGGGGATGCAGTGCAGACGCAGTGTTGGGAGGATGGACCAGCAGCAACACGGATGCAGAGGGAGCTGTCGTACGGATGCAACAATGGCAGTGGCAGTGGCAGGGCCATGGGCAGCACTACAGGATGCAACAGTGCAGAGGATGTTGGGCAGGGAGGCCTAGCATCAGCATAGGGACCGATGCTGGATAATCAGGGTGATGCTCAATGTGGAGTATTACTAGAGCACAATCCTCGCTAAGAGGGAGTGTTGATTTGGGGTAGCATCGAATGTGCTCTAGCCATGAAAACTGGTGGAGAGGCTCAAGCACATGAGATCTCCAAGACCCAGAAATGGTTTGGGCATATTCTAACCGATTTGGGAGATATTAAAATAATTAATATTTTTAATGGAGTTCCTAAGTCTAAACTTAGGAAAAATAAAATATTAATGGGTATTAATATAAAACTAGGTTAGAAGGTTCCAAAAGTCATGGATCAAGCCAAATCTAATCTTAGCCATTGATTAGAGATTTAATCTCAATCGTTGATGAACCAAGGAGAAAAGTATAAGAGGAGGCTTGAGAGTCAGTTGGAGAACACACCAAAGTGATCAGCCATTCTATTCTCTAGAGCGGGGTTTGCTAAGAGAGATAGAATCAGTGATCAGCAACAATGGGCAGTGAATACATACCAGAGAGGCAGAGTTGGTACCAAAGAGACAGCGTAGAGCCCGGAGAGGTTGACACAGAGGCAGCTTGCTGCTACGCAGAGCTAGGAGAGGCCAACGTGTGAGACGTAGAAGGTCTAGGGGTTGACGCAGAAGCTCCAGAAGCTGAGATAGAGGCTAGCAGAGCTGACGCAAAAGCTCCAAAAGCTGACACAAAGGCTAGCAAAGCTGATGCAGGGCCAAGAGGCAACGCTAGAAGAATTTTGTGGGACAGACTAGGTGCTGGTGAGCCAGGTAGGGTGATGCAGAGCAGTGGGAGTTGCAATTGTTGCTGTGGGATCATTCATCCGATGATTAATCAGCCGAAATATCTGTCTCCGAGGAGAGGTACTACTACCGAGGGCATTCTCTGTTGGGTGAGCCATTTCTGGCACCCTAGTTGTATTTTGAGAACTGCATAATAATAAAACCCTCTAAATCGCTGCACCGGTTTTCTCGCATTGGGTTTTTTCAGGGACATTGGTCCAAAAATAACAGTGTCACTTGTGTGCTTGTTTTCTTTTAGTTGATGATCTGTAGATGTTGATACTGTACTTATGTTTATTTTCAGTATTTACATGGTAAATAACTTGTTAAGTAATTAAACAAGTAGGAAGAAATAAACCAGATAGTACAAGAAGAATTTCTAATAGGTTAAACTTAGAAATTCTAACAACGTGGTCCTAGTGCATCATCACATCTGTATGGTTGGGGCTTGAGCAAGCAATATGTGGTGTTGAAGAAGCCCATGGAGTGGCAATGAATGCTCTGCTATGGTGGAGGTCCATGGCTCTCAACCAATGTTGCACGAAGAGGGGATGAAGCAGAGACATTTTTAGGAAGCGGAGATGCAGAAGCGTCATTTCCCAAAATCCTAGGAAGCGAAGCGTCTACTATATATATATATTTAAAAAAAAAACATCCAAAATACCAAATTAGTTGTAAAAGATATGGAAGCATGCATATTTGTACATAAATCAAGATAGATATGGAATCCATTGTACATTAATGATTAATTATTCGAGCATCAACCATCTAGAATATAGATTCTTCTCCTCTTGTCTAACCTTTGCCTCTACCTCGATTGTTTGGGGATATTAGTCAACATTGCCCAATTTTTATCAAACTACCTAATCCAAGCCATAAAATATGGTAGAAAACACTTAACATGCTTGATTGATGATTTTGACTTGATTGAAAAGTAAATTTTTGCTAAGGGCATGACAAAGGAGTTCAACAATTAACACCACCAACACTAGGGTACGTATAGGGCTTGGTTCTCTTGATTAAATGCTAATCACATACCCTCATACATGATATATTCTAATGAAATACCACAATCCCATTGATCCTGATTCCTGAAAACTATTAAGTCTACTAAATTTTAAATAAGATATGAATTTGCATTCTCCAAAGTCCGATGAGGCTAGAACCGCTCTCAAACATCGTAAGTCATTTCATGGTAATGTTAAAAATTTAAGTAAAAGGATGAAAATGAAAAATAGTGAAGCATCTAAGGAGCATCAAGGGAGCACCTTGGGAGTGTCCAAGAAGCCCAAACCCAACTTAAGTCAAAGAAAAAATAAAAAAAATATCTAGAACCATGTGGAACTGCCCGTCTTCCTTTGAGTCTGCTTGGGATCCGTACAGATCCGTGCCCGATCTGCCGTGAATTCGGGGCGGATCCGTCATCGAATCTGCGGTTCGAAAATCCATAACCGCAGAACGAGTCGGCATAGTACCAAATTTCCAGGAAGCGTCTTCACCGATCCGAACTGCGAATCTAAAATTCCGAACCGCGGATTGGACAGCGAACCCCCCATGGATACGTACAAGACGCAATTCCTAGATTGGATCCTTGGGGGGGGGGGCTTTCATGCAACATTGCTCTCAACGCTCACCCCACAAGTGCTATTATGACCCTTTAGAGGGCTTGTATCCCGTACAGGAAGGCCAAGCCCAAGATGAAAACCCACCTGCAATCCTGTATAAGATCTAGTGTGTCTCCTCACCTTCCAGTACAACAATTCATTAGTGCAATTGAGTAAATAAGCTTACTAATCAGAGACTAAAGTGGACATTTCCTGGTGCCATGCCCTTCAAAATGGGCTTTAGAATGTATAGGTGTTTCCTTGCTCAACAAGAAAGGTTAAAAAAGGACCATATTAGGTGGTGTTACCCTCAAGGGAGCGACTAGTCCATTGTACGTCCATCAAATGGCAGGTGTCACGTGAATTAGTGATGGAATGGAACAAGGCAATAGAGAGGCTCCAAGCCACATGTCATGGTACAAGGGTAGCTATATGAGGGAAGCCCACATATGGGTGTATGGATGTAGGAGGGAGAAATCGTGGTGCATGAGTTACTCCAGGCTTTGTTTTTCCACCCTTCTTCATATGCCTTTTCCCTTTATTGATTTTCTATCTTTTCACTGGTTGGGGCTCTAGGGGATGAGAGCATGATGTGTATGATAAAGCAGTGATTACCCCCTTAAGGTTGGACAGCTCATCACCCATTAGGGGTTGGGACAATCATGGATTCCTTAATGTTGCAGGGGCCACACATAGGGGCCCAAGGAACCAGGGTGATGGCGATGATGATGGGGGGTAGAGCTCATGCTTGGCTTTTGCCCACGTGCTAAATTCTTATGTCCCGACCATCTTTTGCATTTTGTGGTACATTTCCTATTGTAAGTGGCCAAAGTATGCTTTTAACTTTCTTTTCAGCTGCATCAACCTTCGGGGCATCATTTCAGGCCTGACCCAAAGTGTGGACAAGGGGAGGGCGAAGGCTAAATCCTTGTGGACCCAATGGAAAAATGTGGACCCAGATGAGAATAATGGGGAAAGGGGCAATAATGAGAGGAGGGAACTGAGATATGTGGTGTTGGGAAGTGGGGCTACAAAATCAAAATTAGGGTTTCCCATGTCGTGCCACTCATAAAGCTAGTAGCCAAGAGAGGAGATCCCATGGGACTAGGATACAAGATTAACCACCAAGTTGGGACAAGGGAACAAGAGTACAAACCAAGCCCATTCTTTCTGCCGAATTCCCACACTAATCCATGTCCAAACGTGTCCAAGAAAAACAAGCAAAAACACTCAATTACATAATGAAAAGCCATACCTTCGGGGTTGGAAGGCCTGCCTTCAAACACACGATCATAATAGATGGTCGAGGGCACATAATGGTTGGCTCAGGTGGTGGAGAATGGTGGCACATAGAGCTATATGGTAGCTACAAGGGGTTGTTGGCTGCCAGTTGAAGACAAATCTAGGAGAAAAAATTTCCTATGGGAGTCGCCCACTGTAGGTGGATAACAGGCCCACTATCACCACAACACACCATCTCTTGCTTTTTAGTGGACTTTCACCACAACGGAAGCTTCCCTGTTTAGGTCACCTAGAGGATATTCTTGGTATAGGGTTCAAAGGTAACAATTGAATAGGCTCAAATAGGGTACTCGGCCTAAGAACAAGGCTCAGTTCTATGTAATAAGAAGCGTGCCCTCAAAGGAACCTATAAAAGAGGTTCAACAGGTTTACTCAAGATACTCAAAGTAAGGAAAAGGCCCAATCATACTAAACAAGGAATAGTGTACTTTAGAAGTGTTACCCACCATTTTGTGGGTGATATCCCTAGGAGAAAAAATTTCTCCAAAATGGTCCTCAGCCGGCAGCCAACAGCGCCTTGCAGCCACCAACTAGCTCGTTGTGCCACTTCTATGCCACCAGAGCCAGCCATGTGGTCTCTCACCCATCTTCCATGGTCGTATGTCTTAAGGTGGGCCTCCTAAACCTAAAGGTATGCCTTGTCATTTGGTAATTGAGTATTATAGTTTATTTATCATGGACACATTTGGGAATGGATTAATGGGGGAATTCAGCGGAAATAATCAGCTAGGTCTGTGCTCTTGTCCCCTAGACCCCTTTTGGATGTTAATCTTGGATTCTAGTCCGTGGGATCTCTTTTACTAACCCTTTGGCTTTAAGGATTGTTCTTCATGGGAAACCCTGATTTTGGTTGCATGGTCCCGCTCCCTCATCCACATATATTACCCCCTTTCCACTCATTATAGCCGCATTTATCGTTTCTCCCACTTGAGTCCACATTCCTCCATTCGGTCCACATAGGGCGAATTTTCCCCTTCCCCTTGCCCACACCCTGGGTTGGGCCTAGAATGATGCTCCAAAGGTTGATGCATAATTGGCCACATTCAGCAAGAAAATATACCACAAAATGCAAAAGATGGCCAAAACAAACACATTTAGCACGTGGGAAAAAGCCAATACATGAGCTCTACTCCATCATCATGACCATCACCCTGGTTCTTATAGGCTCTAGATGAGCCTCCTTTATCATTTAGGAACTCATGATTGTCCCAACCCTTGGTGGGCAATGAACCGCCCTACCTTAAAAAGGGGTATCCACTGCTACATCTAACACATCATGCTCTTACCACTTGAGCCTCAAGCAGTTAAATAAAGAAAAATCATAAAAGGAAAAAGGCATATGAATAAGGGTGGAAAAATCGAGGCTGGGAACCTCGTGTACTACGATTGCTCCCTCCTATACATTATACACCTAAGTGTGGACTTTCCTTTTATTAGCTACCCTTGTAGCCTAGCATGTGGCCCAGGCCTGCCCCTTTTCATTCCCTACTCCATATTATCTTTTTATCACATGCCACCACCTTTTAAAGGATGTACCTTGGATATATTATCCCCTTTAGAAGTAGAAACCACCTAATAGGATACTTGGTTAATCCCATTTGGAGCTTGGAGACATTAGCACATGCTAAAGCCCATTATGGAATGGCATGCCATTATGAGGTCCCCACCTATTGTCCATGGTTTGTAAGCTCTTTTACTCGATTTCCTTGATGATTTGTTGTACTGGAAGGCTGAGGGATGCATTGGATCTTATGCAGGATTGAAAATGGTCTCCATTTTGGGTTTGGTCTCCCTATAAGGGGTCCTAACCCTCCAACGGGCTACATTGGCACATGTAGGGTGTGTGTTGAGAGCCATGGGCCTCCACAACAATAGACAACACTCCATGGATCCCCAGAGATGTTCAGAGATTGCTCGAGATTCACCTATTGGACGAGGAAGATGCACCTAGTTCACTTTTGCCCAACCAGTCCCACAATTGTACCACGCACTTGGCAGATGACGCAAGACTTTTATGTTGATGTGGCATCACTTACACCATCATCAGAGCCCTTACAGATGGTCTACAGGCATCTTCGAATTACTTGGAGACCCATAGGTTACTTGTGTGCCCTCATAGCCATTGAGAGCACCACAGGTTTATTATGTGGAGAACAAGGGGCCAACCCTTTGTCCATTACCTTTGGAAGTCCAATTCATCGTTTTGGCACTTGTGGACTTCATCAGGCCTCTTAAAGAGCCCAATGACATGCATTATTGATTATTCGACCTCTTGGGAGGTTTATGACCTAGTTTGGTGGGCTTGTCACCAAAAGGTAGCTATTTGCACATTATTTTAGTTGATGGGCTAATGTTGGCTCAAATTAGGTAATTCGAACTCCTAATGAGTGTATAAATAGGAGAGGCATGAATTCATTTTGTATCATCACTTGGATTGGATCATTCTCTCTCTTCCGAATTTCGCATTTCCTTCTTGGTGGATGAAATTGGAGCATGGATGAATTTTGATGTTTGGATTATATTTTCTTATCTTGGAGTTCCTTAATTGGCAAATGTATTGATGGTTGGATATATTCTCTTACATGTAAGTACAATTTTGATGCTATTCTCTTTTACTTTGTCACATACATTGATCATGGGATTTTCACTATTTTAGGGCTAATTGTTGCATGCATTTATTGCTTCTTTGTGGAATTATGTTTTTAAAAAGCATATCTCTATGTATGGGCCATGTTTGTTGAATGAATTTTCCTAGAGATCGAAGTTATCTTGATAAGCCATCCTGATTTGCAAACAAAATATAAACGCTTTAAGGTCACTCTCTTGTTCGCCCTAATGCTAAACGAAGTTGCCCTTAAAGCCTCCTTGAGCTAGAAACGAGATCCACTCTCATAATTCTTCTTGACTCCATATCCCAAAGGAATTAGGCCTTGATCCACCATAAGGTGATTACCTTAAAACTTCTTTTTCTTCACTTTTCCCCCTTTTTCTAGGTCTAGCAACGTTGGGCCACCTAGGGCATCATTTTCCTGACAAAGTAGCCATAGAAAAGGTTTGATCTCCTAGCCTCTACTACGCTAGCGTGTCCTTAAGGTCTCCTCAAATTTGAAGAAATTGCGACGGTGGGACAGCGAGACATCCCAAGCCCTATCCTTGAGACCAAACTTTGCCCTTTTGTTCCCTAGGTTAGTACCTAATAGGATCAATTTGGCACCTCTAAATGGAAATTCTTGTTTTGATCCTTTCCCCTTTCTTGTTTAGGTTAAGATCATCATTGGTTTCTAAACTCCCTCCCCTTTACCTAGGCGAGATCCACTTCGCCCCGTGTGGTCCCATTTCTCATCAAAGACAATTCTTCCAAGACAACTTGGGAATCCAAGTTTTGCAAGGATTTTAGGGATTGGGAAACTCCTTTACAAGTCATATTCCCTTAACCTAGCCCTTAAATCCTCACCTCCTTCTCCTAGAAAGCTTTGTACCTTGCTTGAAAAACAAGCAAGCTCCATCCTTAATCTCCTTCTAGGAAAGGGATCATTAAGCTCACTTTATATCTATTTGTTGATTCATCCTTCACAGGTGATTTTCTAAATATTGGGTCTCCTCCCATCAGTGAAAATCCGTAAAGAGTAGGGAGTCTTAGCTAAGGTGACAGTGAGCTAAGTTTACACCATTGCCCTTGATCTAGCAGTTGTCCCTTTAGGAGTCCCTTTTAGGCCCCTTGTTAGTTTGAGCGTTAACAAGGAGCAGCCTACAAAAGGCTCAAGGAGAGCACCTCAAAAGGCCCAAGGAGAGCTCATGCATGGTGTGCATGTTATGCATAGTAATATAGGTTGCATTGCATCTCTTTTGCATAGCTAGCATCATCATATTATGTTCTCACGCCAAATTAGACTACATATAGATTAGATTGCACATAGAATAGATTTACTTTTCTATATGGTTTATTATTTGATGAAAAACATGGGCAATAAAAGTACGCCCAATACACATGCTCCCAAATAGATGTATTGTGATGTGCAGGATACAGGTATGTGGCCCCAGTTGATTGCTAGAGTTCTCATGAACTCCCCATTCAAGTACATCGATCATGCGCTCTACAGTGAGCTCATGTCCTAATTGGATCCAAATGTAACCCACCAAAAGTCGATGCATCTAGGAGATTTTTTCACCTAATCATCTTCTTCCAGTCGATAGCCCATAGCCCCTGACAACCACCTTGTAACTGATGTGATGTGCCATTTTATCTCCACCACTTGCATCAACCATATGTTTCCTCGCCCATCTGTCAAGAGAACATGTTAGAAGGTGGGCAATCTTATTCAAAAGGTATGTTATTCATTATGCAATCAAATGCTTATGCTTGTTTTTCATTTGGACATCTGACATGGATTATTCAGTAACTTGGAAGAAAGAAGGGCTTTGACCGTGGTTTTATTCCCTCACCTCAAATCGGGGGTTAATCCTCAATCCTCATCCAATGGGCCCTCCCCTAATGGTCCATGGCTTTAGGAAAGGCACTACTTGGGAAACCTCGATAAAGATAGTGTGGTCCCATTTTCCCATTACATACTTATCACTTCCCTTCATACATTACGAGCTCTATACTCCACATCCCATCTTTGGGTCCACATGACCATGGGTATATTGGGTTCTAGTACACCCCCTTTCCCTTGTTCACATGTCTGGGTCGAGCTTGGAAACTTTGCCCCAGGAGGTTGATGTAGCTAAAAGAAAAGTAAAATACATATCATGGCCACAAGCAAGAAATAAAGAAATAAAAGATTATAAAATGCAAAAGATGATTGGGACATTAATATTAGCATGTGGGCAAAAGCCAAGCATCAGCTCTACCCCTTGTCATTATGGCCATCACCCGGTTCCTAGGGCCAATGTTGCCTTGCCACATCATAAAATGAACCTTTGCATGTTTCAACCCTTGGTGGGTGATGAACTGCCCCATCTTTGAGAGGGTGATCCACTGCTACACATCATTCACAACATGCTCTCATTTCCTAGAGCTTTGAGCAGTAATACAAAGAAAAATCAAGAAAAGGAAAAAGGCAATAAAAGGGATGGAAAAACAAAGGTCGGAGTAACTCATGCATCCATGATTGCTCCCTCCTCATATTTGTATACCGAGAACGTGGATTTCCTCATTGCTACCCCTTGGACCATGGCATTTGGCTCAGAGACCCCTTTTCCCCTTTCGATCCATCATTATTCACATGACACCTATTGATTGAGGGATTCACCAAGGACCTGCCTTTCCCTTTAGGGATTGGGAACACCTAATAGGATCGTCCATTAGCCACTCCTACCTAAAGAGGTAACACTATTACATGATCAAAGCCCCAAATTTGGAAGGGAAGCCCCGTATGAAGTGTTAATTTGCCCTTGACTAGCAAGCTTGGTCCACTTAGATGCATTAATGATTATTGTACCTAATGATGAAGATACATCACTGGACATTGTGTGTGACTGGAAGATGGTTTTCATCATGGGTTGGGCAACTTAATTGGGGTCCAAGTCCACTAGAAGAGCATTATGACACCCTACAACTGAAGCGTTGAGAGCCATGGGTCTCCTACCACTTGCAGAGCATCATTCCATTCCGTGGGCACCTTAGCACCCCCAGCAATCTGCATTTCGCCCCACGTTTTTCATGAAATGTTGCACTTGGACTAGCATGCCCCAACCAACTTTGCAGTGTACACATGGTTTGGCAGTTGATCCGAGGCCTAGATGAGGTTTGTCTCACCCTTTGAGACATGGGAGGGCTAGCACCATCCTTAGAGCCCTTGACGTTGGAGTAGAATCAGGCTATTATATAACCAAGAGACCCATGAGACCCATTTTGTGCATGTTGCACTCATTTTGTCCAAGCTCCGAAGAAGCAGATGTATCATATTTTTCTTCAAAGGATCGAGATCATTAGTTGTCAGCGCTATGTTATTGTAAAACCATTCTGCAAAATTTTAATGTAAATGATGTTAGTAAGACCATGAATGTATGTAACAACCTAGATAAGCCTATTATTTTGACGATAATTTCATCCTAGTAGATTTTTCGTCTCATTGACTCATATGTGTTTCTAAACACAAATGGTCGGCAAAGTTTTTCCCTCCAACCTCACCCCAAAGCTAAGGTGGAATTTATCATCAAACTCTCAGGTAAGTCCTAGTGTTCTAGTCGAGTCTTATGTAAAAGTGAGTTGGGAATAATTTAAGCTAATTGGCTAGATTATTTTATTACAAATCACTTTGTCTACTAGATCATATTGTGTCGCAGAATTGGGTATGTAATTTAAGGGTCTAAGCCGAATGGGTATTCCCCCTTTGAGGGTTGAATTGTAATAATCTTATGTAAAAAATATTTTAATGCATGGTCCTTCATACTTAGACACCATAGCTAAAATATTAAAGAGTGAAAGAAATAATTAATCCCCTCAAGTGTCAATTAATTAAATTTCCTCACAAAATTAAATTAAAATCCTAAGCCAAAAATTTAATTAATTAGAGTCAAAATTAAATTCACAAAGAAATTAAATTCTCCAAGTGGAAAAATTTGAGTCTTGAAAGAATTAATTTTAGGAGGTCATCATAATAAAGACTTTGGGGTGAAGTTCAAGGTGTTCAGTATTCGTTGATTTGTGGTATGTGTTGAGTACGAGCTTTCCTATATTGTGTTGATTAATATTAAAATTTGTTTTTTATTAGATGGAGATAAAATCACTTTATTGATAGATTCTGGGTTTATCTTAGATTATTTGATTCGCCATTTGTTTAACAAATTTTCTTGAGAAATATATTAGTGCTTGCAGGTTCCCTAGTCCTTGGTCTCCAAGTTCACAAACTATGGGCATGAACCAACCTTGTTTGGACTCCAAATATTTATATGGTTGATTTAACTTCGCTAAGGCTATAGTGTGCATTAATTTTCCAAAGTATTATTAGCCATTTATCAAAGAAAAACTACATAAAAAAATATTTCTCCAAAATTTCTTTCAAGCATTGTATATTTGTAAAAAAAAAATGTATAATTTATTTTCCAATTGGAGTTTGGGGTTGTAAGATTTTTTGTATATATTGCGGTTTTGAGTGTTTGAAATTTTATTTGTGCAAGAAAGTTTCAACCTAGATCTGAAGAATTTCAAGGGTTTCAGTTATTGAAAATTTTCCGTGAAGGCTTCCAGAGGTGGATCTAGGCCTAGGAAGGTAAGACCCGCCACTAACTTCCCCCTCAAATTCAATGTCCAAGCTAAAAGGAGAATCTGCTAGCCTTGTTGTGAGATTTTATGGTGAAAATATAGCACAGCCAAAGATCTGAAGTGAAGGTTAAGTTTTCCAAGGGTTTCAGAGATTTTTTGAGCCTCATAGCCCCAACCATAAGGCCTCCAAGCCTTGTCGTTAGCCCAAGGAGGCTCTTCCCTCTCGTTGTTTGTCCTCTAACCAGTGTTGCAGGAACCATTCCAAGGATCCAAAGGCAGATTCGCGACCCGTACAGATCCGCCACCGATCCTTCGGCGAAACTGCAGATCGGAAAATCAAATCCGCAGTTCTGCCTTTTTTGGCGATTCTTGGAAAATTGGATTCATGGGGACCCGATTCACGGTTCCTACTGCTCGATCTGTAGATCCAGAAAGGATCAGGTGCAGATTTGTGGAGGATCGGAGGTGTATCCACCGCGGATCGCGAGCGGATCCGAGAGAAAGTGGACAGTTCACATGGTTCCGCGGGGATTTTTTTATTTTTTTTTTTGAAATTTTGAACTGTTATGCGAAGAACTACATTCTCCTTTATCTTTCATTTCCAGCTTTTTACTTAAATTTTTAACATTACCATGAAATAACTCACTAAGGATATTTGAGAGTGGTTCCAACCTCATCAAATTTCATATGGACAAAATAGAATTTCATATCCCATTCAAAATTCAGCAGACTTAATAGTTTTCAAGATCAATGGGATTGTGGCATGTCACTGGATTATATCATGTATGAGGGCATGTGATTAGCATTTAATCAAGAGCACCAAGCCCTATATGTACCCCACTGTTGTTGTTATTGATTGTTGAACTCCTTTGTCATGGCCTTAGCAATTATGTACCCTTCACTCAAGTCAAAATCATTGATCAGGCATGTTAAGGTTTCTCTACCATATTATAAGGCTTGGATTAAGTTGTCTGATCAAAATTAGGCAATGTTGACTAAAATCCCTATAGAATTGAAGTAGAGGAAAAAGCTAGACAAGAGATGAGGAATATAGATTGTAGATGGTTGATGCTGGAATAATTAATCATTGATGTACAATGGATGCCATATCTATCTTGGTTTATGTAAAAATATCCATGTTTTCATGTCTTCTACAACTAATTTGGTATTTTGGATTTTTTTTAAATATAAATGGAAAAAATATAATATATATATATATAGTAGATGCTTCCAAGAAGCTTCGCTTCCTAGATTTTTGGGAAATGACGCTTTCACATCCCTGCTTCCAAAAAACGTCCCCGCTTCGTGCAACGTTGCCTCTGACCCCTTTTCTACCCTGGTTGTGGTCCTCCAACCTTCCGATTTTCCTCCTATCCTCTTTGTCTAGCCCTTTCTTCACTCGACTCCCCTCCTTCTCTTACCCCCTCACGGTAGCCTTTATCCTCCGCCTCCTTATCTCTCCTGTTGGATACCTATATCAATAGGTTTCATATTTCATGATTGGCAAGGGAAAGTCCAAATATGCTCTGCTTTGATATCACAAAGATCCCATATTTCCTAGAGAACAAGAGGTGTGTAAAGTGTTTCAAATGTTGATCACCTTATTTCAATTTTGGTGGATGATCCAACAGTTTAACCTGGATCATGCCATGTTTCAATTTTGAGTTATAGAATAGAGAAAGAAGTCTGTCCAAACTGCTTAATCTTGGCAGACAACTAGTTCAGGTAGAGAAGAAAGGGCTCTCAACAGCTTAATCTGGGACCTTGGAAGAAATAAGGCTAGAAGTAGATAGAAAAAGCTAAAGAAAAAGCCAAAGAAAAGAAAAGGCAAGTAAGGGTCTGCAAGTCCAAGTGCACCCTCCAAGAAGAAATAAAAATGCTAGGTAAGTAGCTGGGTAAGTAGTTGGGGTTGCAGAAAGTTATACCTACCATTGCAGAGATGGTAACTGTGGGTATCAAAGCAAAGTCAATTAATTGACAAAGGTGTTCTTCTTCATCGATTTGCAGCTGGAAGCATGACTAATTTCCCTCATTCCCTTCCAATTTCATCTCTAGCATTCCCCATCAGCTAAGATTCATGAAAATGACTAAGTTTTCATGGTGGTTCTTAATCTTTAAAAGCCACATTTCTTGTCTAAAAATCTTTTCATTTTGATCTACTCTCAAAACCAAGTTTGTTTCACATAAACTAAAATGGTTTCCCCCTCCACTCACCCTCTCATCCATATTAACTCTAATTCTACTATGTAAATCCCCTATATTACCTTTTCCCCTACTAGTATTAAACACCATGGTGTATAAATCCCAGCATTATCTACATATTCTCCTTTTGGCATTATAGCCAAGTAAATGGTCTAAGGGGACTTCAGTCCACCTGGGACTGTGGTCAACCTTGTCTTGGATGTGCTCTGACCTCTGGTTATGAGCAGAAATCCTGTCCCTCAACCCTCGCCGTCTCTCTGCTGAAAACGCACAAAAACCCCGTTTTCCTATATAAACCCTTGAAAAAGCCCAAAAAACCCAAAAACTGCGAAAAAACCCACTTTCCTATATTCCTCCGCCCAATCATTGAATTGAATATTTTATTGCGCTGGCGGGACCCCCCCCCCAAACATGCTCGACCAGTCGGAAGGCCCGCCAGCCGTCAGATCTCCGTCGCCCGGATCTAAAGGTGGGCGGTCATTTTCACTCCCCGACCTGCCGACCTTTAGCGTCCGGGGAAAGTGGTTTTGGCCATCCCGTACAGGGGACGCGTGGCAGGCGGTGGGGTTGTTCGGAGCCCCCCTCCCCGTTACCGCCTTTGCCCAAAGGTGGTGCGGGGAACCCGCTTACCGCCACCCCTAATACCACTCTCCTCCCACGTCATTTGCACGTCACCCTGACGTCACCTCGCCAGTGCCCGCCCCAGCGTCCCGTGGCCCTCCACGCGGACCCGCCACTGTACCCGCCCGCCACCGTGTCCTGCCACCCTGGCAAACACCTCAGCCGCCACGTCACCTCCGTATCTGGGCCCCGCCATGACGTCATGCTGACGTCATCGGCGGAAAAGCGCCAAATGCACACTTTTGCCAAATTTAACGATTTAAACGACTAAATGAGTTGTTTTCGCTCATTTTCATGCGAAAGAGAAACTAGCCGTTGCCAACAGCTGCTGCGAAACCTCTCACTCAGCCATCAAATTCGACAATTCGACCATTCAAAGTTCAGAATTCGACGGCACTAAGTCTCCACAACCCGGCCCGCGAGCTTCCAAGTCGATTTTCCAGGTATTTTGCCATTTCCTTCCACTTTGCCCATGAATTCCAATTCTCTGTAGAATTCACCATTAAAGACTGGTAAATTCACTTAATTCAGCTCCACCTGATCACCTAAACCAAACCCAAGCAACCTGCCCCATCCCTAAGCCACAATTTGACATTGGAGCAATCAGTTCGCGGGTTAAAACTGCAAAATTGCCCCCGAGGTACTCGGCATTGTTCCCTTTTGCCAAGTACAGGCCACCTGCACTCTTCCTAAAGAATTATCACTGTCTCTGCAACGTCCCCTTAGGCAATCCACATCCCTGAGAATTTGCAGCAATTTACCAACTTGCTTACAATTTTACACTAGAAGAGGACATCACACTGTGTACAGTTTACCTGCTGCTTAAGTCTTTAAAGACTTATCAAACTATTACCTCTCCCTGCTCACATACAGATTATATCATGGCAGCCTCTGCATCCTCTTCCCTCAGTGTTACTCCACTAAATCAAACCAATAAGGAACTGGAGGCCTTGCCATTTATTGACAAGGATTGTCTCATTGATGACTTTGAGGGAGACAGGGACTTTTTGAAGACCTTCACTACACTGAGGGAAGACCATAAGGATGGACTTGGTACAGATGGAATATGGGAGTCAAACCTGCCCTATTACTGTCTCCCAGCTGTGAATGTTTTCCCTGAAATCATTCACTTATGTGCTCAAAACTATGATCTGGAGCACAGAGCTGTCAATACTCCATCAGGGAGGATCCTTTTTTATATAAATGTTGAGTCCATCAACAAGATGTTACAGTTTGATCAAACGGAGTTGCTAATCCCATTCTCCATGAGGTATTTGCTGGAAGCTGGTGACAAGATGACCAGTGAGGAGCTGCAAAAGGTCACCAGGAACTACATGAGAACTGAGTGCCAGCCTACAGGGCCACCCCCTTATCTGCATGAACATTTCAATGACTCAGGCAGGCTGCTACTGGACATGATAGCCTATGTGTTAGGTTACCAAAACAGTGAGCATGTGGATCAAGCCATGCTCGTATTGCTGTCTGCTTACAGCCCACGTCAACCCCCTGCCCGAAAGTATAACTTTGCTAAGTTCATAGCCAATAGGATTCATGATCAATTGAGCAAAATGGACAGACAGGGGGTCTTCAGATACTCAGCTTACATCTACCACCTGTTCATGTTTTATCATTCTGAAGCTTTCCCATGCTACATCAGAAGGCTGGATAATAAAGGAGAGAGGAGATCTGTCATCTTCTGGACCTCAGTCTATCATAAAATCACAAATTCACCCTATACCTACTGTGAATTTGTTGACCAGTTTGTGTACCCAGTCTCCTGCATGCTTATGAAGTCCCCTCCACCTAGAATATCTAATGAGATCAAGAAAGCTTTGCAGCTATCTAAGAAGTACAAAATAGGTGATTGGTACCTATATGAACACCATACTGTGTTCAGAGTATATGGCTGTGAGCTCTGTCCATACAGGCTACCCAAGTATGTTCCTATGAGATTATTTGCCTTGGAGTATTACAGGCAATTGATTCAATCAGACCTTACCCATTTCCACAGCTCCAAGAAAAAGGCACACCTTAACTTCAAAAATGAGTTGGGCCCTTTCATCATGAACAAGAAGGAAGGATGGGAATCTGCAGACCTGATCCTCAAGGACAAATATAAATTGTCATACAGTTTTCGATGGGTCCCTTATGACCCTCAAGGTTTCATCACTGCTAGGAGAACTAAGTACAGACTCCTAGGGATTAAACACTGCCACTACCCACACATAGAAAAGTATGCCAACTTACAAGAATGGCAGCTGGACACTCTAGTTGAGAGCTTAACTGAAGAAGAAAGAATGCTTAAAAATATGAAAGAACTTGAGAAGACTATTGACCTGGACTATGTGCTCCAGGTACCTTTCAGACTGCCTCAATCAGTGGGAGAAGGGACCTCAGTTACCAGGACAGCGCCGCAGACACTCTCTACAGCAGCACCAGGCTTAGATAAAGGAAAAGGAAAAATGGATGCAGAGGATGAAGCAAAAAAGGAACAGTCAGAGCAACAGTCACAGCAAAAAGATCAGCAAACAGAACAACAAACAGAGCAGCAACAAGGACAAACTGTTCTGCCACAAACTGGGCTGCCAGAAACCCCCCTAATGCAAACACCGCCACCTCAAACTGAGCCATTAACTACCTCAGTATTGCAGACCCCAGCACATGAAGAGAGGGGTACTAAAAGGCAAAGAGAAGAGTCCACTCCCCTCAGTGGATCCTCCCACCAGCCAGAAGCCAAAAGGCAAAGGGCAGATTCCCCAGAGGTGGAAGACATTACTGAAGATGTCTTGAACAACACAGCAAAGGACAGGGAGGGCAGCCAACATACAGGGACAAGCTCCTTTCAGCAGGAGCAGAATTTACAGCTTGGTTTGGAGGTGTCATCCTCTTCTCAGCAAAGCCAGAAGCTTAAAGGTGCTAAGGCTTCCTTCAAACAAATCAAGGCAGCAAATGAGTTATTGAGGGCTGAGGTTTACAAACAGTTTATAGATGCCACTCCAGCCCAGCAGGAAAGGTTGATGTCGGTCTACGACTTCAAAGAAGAAAAAATAATATTCAGCCATTTCAAACCCAAGGGGCCGCATCCAATGACAACTGCAGATTTCATCAAAACAAGGGTGGAGGTCCTGGCCAAAGACATACATCCTATGGACCAAATTGAACTCCACAAGCAGACTGGGGAGATGGTCTATGCCACTTTGGTAGAGAAGGCCACATTAGCTCATGAGCTGAAAGAATCTTTGAAGAACACAAACACTCAACTAGATTTTGAGAGGATGTCCTCTAAGGCCAAGGACAATAGGATAAAATCTCTTGAGGAGATTATTGTTGATCTAGGGCATGACCCTAGTGATCCAACCGGGGTAAAAGCCCTCATGAAGAAAAAGGATGATGATCTAAATGCCATGAAGAAGAGGTTGAAGCTGTTACCTACAGAACACCCTCAGACAGCTGAATTGCAAAAAGAAAAGCAAGTTAATGAACAACTTGACCTCTTATTACAGCAAGATCAAAGGATCCAAGAACTAGAGAAAGAGCTGGAAGGAGCATTACAAGACAAACAGGGAGAATCTACACTCCAAGCTCCTCCAACAGATTCCACAACAGCAACAACTTCTGGGGCAGCAGTGGCCCCCACAACAGAAGCAGCAGGTACAACAGCAGCTCCAGATGCCCACCCCAGTGTAGAAGAATTGACCAAAGCTGTCAAGGCAATGGAGCTACAGGCGGATGAAATAAAGAAAGCAAAAGAAAAACTGGCAGAGATAGATGCCAAATATGATCAATCAAAGATAACGGTAGCAGAACAGGGCAGACAGATTAAGGCTCAAAAAGATAAAATAAAGGCCCTGGAGAAGGAGCTCAATCTGGAAAATACTATGGCAGAAATCAAAAGAATCTTGTGGAATAAAATTACCCAAGCCATTATCAAACAGTGGAAATCCATTAAAACAATCCATGAGCATATGGATTTAATTGTACAAGCCCAGACAGATGTCCAGAGGGCCAAGACAGTGTTAGGAAACAGACCTGAGCAAGCTAGCCAATTGATAGAATTTTTGAACAGGCAAGACAAAGAGGAGCTGGCAGCCGTTGGAATCACCAACAGAACAGAGGCCATCCTCATGGCTAAAAAGGTGCTAACTCTCAGAGGTTATGTACAGACGGTAGAAAGAAAAAGTTATGAGATACAGACTGAAGTTGAAGATTATAAACTCAGAATGGGAATGCTACAAGCAAGAGGACTGCCTAGCCTGTTGAGCAGCACAGGAAAATTGATCAGCAGAGATCAATTTACAAACAGGATGGCCACTTACATTGAAAATCAAATCACTGCATCCAGCAGTACTTCTGAGGAAACAGTTCCTCCAACAGGACAGAGCTTGTACACTAAGCTCGAAGGCTCATTTTTTATTGAAAATGAGGTAAATCATTTATTTGAAACTCCTCCTAGTTTTTTCAGATATACAGAGCTTGATGAGACTCTAATTAAAATTCGGAGGCATCAAATGCCTAAGGAGGACTGGTGGCAGGCCATGCTCCAAATTCTGCCACGGTAGTTTCAAGACATTCGGCCACTGCCAGCTCAGGTCACCAGAAGACAAGTGTAAAAGGGTTAATGTTTGAAAAGCATCCAAAAAGTGATTCATTACTAACGATGACAGCTAGCCACATTTTGAACAGCACGTCTCCAACCGACTCCAATTGCCACCAAGTCAACAGTCTCTGACCATTTTTGACAGCTAAAGGACTAAAAGTTATTACAACATTTACTCTTTCAGCTGCTGCACTCCAGCAGTTGGTAGGACATTTATGGAGCATTTACTCTTCATTCAGATATTTTCCAAATGTAAATTTGTATATATACCCCCCTTAGTAACGCATAAGGGGTTGGTAAATTTTACTCTGAGGCATGTATACTCTGTATTTTCAGAAAAGTTTAATACAAAGAGCAATTTCAGCTCAGTGATTTCCTGGAACTCTGGTGTCTTGTTGATAATCTAAGAGCTGTTGCAGAAACCTTGCGTTGTCTGGTGGAACGATATGTCTTCTTTAAACTCTGTTTCGTTTCCCTATGTTATTTCGTTTTCATAGTTTCGTCATATCTAGCAATAAAGAAAAATAATAGTTCAGGACATGTTTCTTAACACCCTGTGCTCAATCTTATGTTGCTGTAAATGTTTTCTTCAGGATTAAAAGAGACATGAATTCTTAAATGCTCATGTTACATTTAATTCCATGCTGTGAATGTTATCTAGAAATTCTTAAATGCTTCCAGGTAACAATTGTTTCTCCTTTCATACCAGTTTATAGAAAGATCCTTAATTGCCTTTCTTATCCTGGACATGTTACACACAAACTCAATTTCAAAGCTTTGTTCCCCGGACAATCACCTTGCTCTGCAGCTTTCATTAATGTATCAACATAGCACACCAAACCAAAGGACCACTGACTCCATGCCCAATGTTATATAATATGCTGGGAAGAGCACACACGTTTGACTGAAACTTTTCCAACCAAACAATTGAAACAAGATTAAACTTAATAGCTAGCCTAAAACACCATCATAACAGAGACAAATCATAAAGAGAGAGCCCTCTCTGATCACAGTTTGGCTAGAAGCAGTGATCCAAAGATTGGTTAGTGGTTACCCCGGCCGTATTCCCTTGGGAGTCATAGGGAACAACCTGGGTGTTAACATCTCCCTCTTGCATGTAGTCTCCCCTTCGCTTCCCCTCTTGCCCTCGATATCCCTCACGACAACCCTTGTCCTCCTCATCCAAGGTTGTTGTAGCCCTCTTAAGCTCTGCCATGAGCCCTCCTAGCCTTTCTTCCTTGGTCGTGGCCCGTGGGCATTACTACCCTCACAACTTTCTCCCTTGCCTCCATCCTTGTCACAGCCCCAGTTAGTTTTTCTCGATTGGAGTAACATGTGACACTAGCTAAACGACTACATTTATCTTTTTCCATTACGTTTTCCGAACTACGCCTACATTCAACTTCATTCATTTCTTTATAACAATTATGTGTGGAAATTCATAACGTAAACAACTACAACAATTAGGCAAGAGACACAATTCAACACTTCAATGAATCATAAATCTTTATATAATTTTTGTTTCAAATTTACATCATAGGGAGGCAAACTGCCTCAACCCGTTTTACAAGTTTTCACCGGGTCAGCCTTCCCATCGGGTGTGCACACCCAACTTGTTGCACAACCCGACCGTAGGCTACTCGACCAGTCTGCACATCGCACCGTTGGTTCAACCATAGACTCGCCCGTCGTGTTTGCTACACCCACACCCGCTGTGTTCACCTGCACCCACGCCCGTTGTGTTAACATACAACCACGCCCTGTCGTGCTACTACCCATCGGTTCAACCATGTCACCTTGCCGTGGGTCTACGGTCTGCCCGCCCTACGACACCCGCAAGACCCGACTTGAACTACACCCGTTGCACTTAACTGCGCCTGCCTTGCGGGCTCATCCGCCGATTGCAATTCTTGTTCCTGTCGGTTAAGTTCGAACTCTCATCTCCGCCTTACAACTTAGATGCTTGATGTTCGATGGTTTCCTTTCCACCATTCAGTTCCCCAATATATATGGGTGTTAACATGGCTTGAGGGGCTTCAGCCTATCAAGTCAACCCATCCATCATGTTCTCGGCACCCCTCCAACACGTCGGCCCGCCAACATAAGTCTTCCACCACCCGACTATAAACTCTCCACAGTGGCCCCCTCCAACACTTAGCCGATTTTCACTTTTCTCTCGTTGCTCGGTTATATGCATCCAAGGGTGCACTCCTCATCCCACTTTCCAAACGTGTTCATCAAGTCACCCTCAATCGCCATGTTGACTCGCCCGGGCGCGTGCCCACTCAATCACCCGCTACATTGGTCGCCCGGGCGCGTGCCCACTCAATCACCCGCTACATGGGTCACCCGAGCACACCCGATACGACCGCATGTTGCATGTCTTGGGGTGTGCCCGCCCATCGCACATGGGCTCACCCATCGCACTTCGGTTAAGCGCGCCCGTGTTTGGCACTCGACTCACCCGAGGACAGTGATGTCAATTCGGGGCCCTGACAATCCTCATCCTTTTCTCCTTCGTTGTCCCTTATTCCCATCTGTCAGCCCTCCTCATCATCTAGCGTGGTCTCTAAGGCCTCCCTTCACTCAACGCAAGCCTATTTCAGCCTCCTTTCATCACTACATTGGCCTCATCGAGCCCTATTGTCGGCCAGATTGTATAGGCACCGCGACAACGCTCAGGACGAGGGTTGTCACTCTGATCCCTGCCCACTCCATTCTAATTGTCTCCCAATAGCAGGCTATGGGGGTAGTCCCTATGGAATGAAGTGAAGGAAAGAAAGTTGAGAATCAACTTACTTGGGAGACACGGATGAGTGGCGTAGCCACTCGGTTGAATTTAAGCAAGATTATTGATTAAATTAGATTTTTCTATTCTGAGGCCAGTGCCTTAATGGAGTCACAAATTCTTGCCTCTTATGAATTAAAACCAAATGACCGGATCAACACCTGCTGCTTGAATGATTGACTAATCTTATGATGTGCAAATCCTAGGACCTATGTGAGATGCAGTGGTCTTGGTAAATTTTAGTTAAATGCCTAGTCTAAGTGTAACCTTCTTTTAACTATTTCGAAGTTGGTCTCCAAGGTAGGTTGTGGGAAGGAAATTAATAGGAAGCAGGCTAGGGCGTGATTAACGATACCTTCTGTTAGGCTTCTAACACCCGATGCCTCCGACATTGCAGAGACTGTGGCTTTGATGACTACAAGGTCACCGTGTTAACCACTGAAGAGTTGTCGAGGCCCCTCAATCTAGATAAGAAGTGTTGACCTATATCTCTATCAACCTAGCTTATGATAGGAAGTAAATTATTAATGTGAATCTAGATCTAGAATGCTTGCGCGAGAGATTATGAGTGAGATTTATCTTGAGTTAATGTTTCTTTAAGTTGTTTAAGTACTTTGATTAGAAACCTTTTAATGGTACTTAACAATAGTGAAATGCAAATCTTAAACAAGATAAATTGCTTACGGATACATGTGCAAATTTCACAAGATATCAAATAACCCAAGATGCCAAATGCTAACAATAGTTAATCAAGATGTTGATCACAAATTTATGATAGTTTATATCAGCAATACTACTTCAGAAAATTCAGATTTACCAATCTTGTAGCAGCAGTACACAAACTACTTCAAATGACGAAAAATACTCAACACATTGAAGCATAAAATTTTCAATTCGAACAACAATGTAAATTAGTTTTTTTAGCACACTTTACGATGGAGTATTCAATAATATTTCAAATCTGATTTTAAGATTACAACAGCGAGTAAAGACAGATCATGTAATGACCCACCTATAGCTATAAATAAAATACAAGTATTAGCATGAATACGAGACCTCCATACGATAGCTATGATGCATGGACCCATATGTAACGCACTATATATATGATAAACCCTCAAACGAACAGAAAATGTTAGTTTTAACGTTAAATTTTAATTTGTAAATTAAAATTTATGAAATTATTAAAATTAATTAATTAAAATTATAAATTAAATTAATTCATTAAATTAATAAATAAACTTTATCAAATCAAATTACATATTTGAATAAAATCACCAAATCAAATAAGATTTTGTTTTATAAAATTAACACGTATCAAAATTAGGACACGGAGATGGAGGGAGGCGGTGAACGGAGACTTAAAAGAAGGAAGGTTATCTTGAGAGAAGGGGGGAAAAAGAATGATCAGGGGGCGGTTGGAGGAAGTACAGTTGAGAGGAGGAAAATTTGTAACACGAAGTTATCGACAGTAAGGACTGAGCCTTGTTTGTTCTGAAGTTTTTGGGCACGGGGGAACAGATTGCAGCAATTGAGAAGCATTTTGGACTGAGTACCTAGGTTGTACTCAGTTTGGCTGGGAGGTTATGGTCTTTTGGTAACAGGAGCGAGAGTTGGAGCAATTCTGAAGCCTCTTCATCCGCAGGAATTCAAGTAGGTACTTCTCATCAAATCAATTAATTTGATATATGAATTTTGGTTAAATTTTAAAGCAGGTTCATGAAGAGTTCATATTTTGTTTAGGTTAAATATCTGGTTAAGTTTTTTTATTAAGCATTATAGATCAACATGATAAAATCTACCCAAGATAGATATCCAATTTGCCTAAAATAGGCAAAATGCACCAAAAACTTGAAAATTTGAAATATAGGGCTATTAGTGAGTTTTCCTTAGCAATTTTCAGATCTAATATGAATATTATAGCAATGAGTTAACCATAGAGCAACAAATTAACCCAGCCAAAGATAGTTGCCCAATACTTCTAAAAATAGAAACTTTAAACCAAAATTGAAAAAAAAAAATTTGAGGTTTTAGAGAATATGATTCAAAAAATTCAGAACTGATAAACTAATTACACCAGTAAGTTAGTTACAGATCAGCTAGCTAAAAATATTGGATAGGTTGCCCCAAATGTCTAAAAATAGTAAGCTTTTGTCGGGGAATTGAAAAATCCAGAATTTTTAGTCCTTATCAAGTATATGCTTCAAAAATATTTGAGACTTGAATTTCACAGTTATGCAGTAAATTCCAGCAAGCTAAAATGTTAGATCTAGGTCAAATTAGAGATGCCCAAGTGGCCAAAATTTGTGAAAACTTAGATTTTGACCAGTTAGAATATGATTTTAGGGCCTAGAAATTAATGATTTAACTATTGTAATGAAACTGAAGCAAAATAAGGGTTTGGAGGTCAAACCCTAGGCTCAAGGCCTTGAAGATCCCACCGTTGAAAATCGTTGAAACTTGGGGATTATCTTGCCGCTTGCTAGATATGAATTTTGAGACTTTAATCTTGTTAAACCGCCAAGTATTTAGCCTTAAATCTTCATATTAGGGTTTCAAATCAATTTTGGGGCAAAAGAGGCCAAAATTTGGAGAACAAGGATAAGGGAAGAGTTGTGGGGACAAATGGGCTAGGATGACAGATCAGGTCACAAGGAGGCTGGAAATGGCCGAGAAGAGCCAATGCTTTGCGTTTGGGAAAAGAGGGTCTAGGGGCTAACCCCAAGGCGTAAGGCCTAGGACCTAAAGGCTCCACAAGGGAGCTGCAAGCCCTTAGAGGGTTGCGGCCAAGGAAGAGCAAGAGAGAGGGCCAAGGGAGGAGCGTTGAATGGAAGAAGGGAGGTCAAGAAGGCTAGGAGAGGGAGACAATAGGGAAAGAGGCCGCGAAAGGAGGAAGGTCGACAGAAGGGGCTAATAGCTAGCATAGGAGGGTCGAAAACCAAGACACAAGGGGCAGAAACGCTAACACTAAGGCTAAGGAGGGCAGAACCGGCTAGAAGCCTTGGAAATTTTGAAATCGCTGCTCCGGAAAAAAACTTATGCTTCAGCGCTTTGATTTTCTGAAAATTCTTCCGTGGGAACCCTGCAAAAAATTCCCAAGAGCCTTCCACTTAACTCCTTGATCTAACCTGCAAAATTGAAAATAGAAAAACCCAAATCCCAAATATATACAAAATAAATCTAAAACCCCAACCCAAGTTAGAAAAATAAATTACAGTTTTATTTACAAAATATACTCGAGTTTTTAAATGGATTTTGAGAAAATAATTTTTACAATATTTTTTACTTGAAGAAATGGCTAAAATGTTCAGAAAAATTAATGATTCACTATAGCCCAAGTGAAGATTAAATCCACCATATAAAAACTAGAAATCCAAGCAAAGTAACCCTTGCCCATAGTTTGTGAACTTAGAGACCAAGGATCGAATACCTGCAAACACTATGTATTATCTCAAAATAATAATCAGAAAGCACCACATAGGAAGCTTGCAGTCAATACATACCATAGATCAATGGAACAAAAACACCTCGAGTTGCACCCCAAAATCTTTTATTATGGTAGAAAAAATAGTTCTCGGCAGGACAATAGTTTACACAATGCATCAATAGCAATTCTAGCCAGAGATCAAGATGACTAGAGACTCAACTGGCTCTCTAATTTATAGATAAATCCTCCAAATGGAAAAATAATGGCTAGTTTTTTTATCCTTGTCAAAATAATCTCGGTCGTTGATAAACACTTCAAGATCTTTTAATCTTGGCCCTTGATTTTTGATTTTTTAGAAATTTTCGAATTTATCATTTACTTCCACTTTAATTAGCTCAAAATTAATTATTTAGAGTTCATTTCCTCAAAAATTCGACTTTGACTTAACCACCAAAGTCCAAGGGTCCAAATTTTCTTGAAAAAGACAATATTCCCTTGATGACCTTTAAAAATTGACTCTTTTAAGACCCACAAATTTTCCCATTTCGAGAACTTAATTTCCTAAACAATTTAATTTTGACTCTAATTAATTAATTTTCTGGCTTAGGATTTAATTTAATTTTGCCAGAAAAATTAATTAATTTACACATGAGGGGATTAATTATTTTTCCAACCCTCTAATACATATGATTTTTCTTTTACAAGATTCAAAGAGGGAATACACATTCATCTTAGACCCTCAAGACACATAACCCATCTGTGACTCAATATGATCTAGTAAACCAAGTGATTTGTAGTAAAATAATTTAGTCAATTAGTCTTAAATTATTTCCAAACCACTTTTACATCGGACTCGACTAAAACACTAAGACTCACCTAATAATTCGATAATAAATTTCATCCTATCTTTGGGGGTTTAAGCTGGAGGGAAAAAAACTCTTCTAATTAGTTGTGTCGAAAAACACAAGTAATCAGTGAGGTTAAAAAAAACCTCCTAGGATGGAATTCGTCATCAAAGTATAGGCTTACCTAGGTTGTTACATAGACTCATGGTTTTACTAAGATCATTTACAATATATAACTTGCGGAATGAGATGACTATGACACACGGACTGTTGATATGTGATCTAATCCTTGTTGAAAAATTTGGTACGTTCGCCTCCTTGGAACTTTGACAATTTGAGTGTATTTGTAACGATCAAAAGTCGTATATGTAGCGAAAATATTTAAAATACTTCGTAAACAAAGAGATGCATCATAGGATAGTAATTGTAATTGTATATTGAATAAAAGAATTGATGTAGGATGAGTACAAATGAGAATGAGAGCCTTGTATATATAGCCAGGTAAGTACCCTTTCACAAACAGGCATGTCTCTAAGACATGCCTTTTCATTATTAACTAACTAACCATTAGTTAATTTACTTTTATTTATTATTATATTTATATTATTATGATTATTATTTATTATCTATTTAAATTTATTTTTACATAATTTATGTTCATAACATTGCTTTCTCCTTCAAAAAGCTTTGTCCTCAAAGCTTGTTGAAGAAAGGCTTGATCTCTTTTCTGCTACAAATATCTTCTGCTTGATATCGTTTTCTGCTACGAATGCCTTCTTGTCTTGGAACAATCATCTTTGTCGATACAAGTTGTTATGAGCCTTGGAGTGATATATAAAATTGTCTTACTGAGAATGGATCAAACCATCCTAGATTTACCTTCTGCAAAATCTTCTGATTACTGGAATTTTGTAACAAATTGTTATCAATAGACTGAATTGAGCTCACTTTAGTATTCTTTGTAAGTTTGTTGTTTATGTTCTGAGTGATGCATATTTGTAGATTGATTAAGGTGTCTACTCTTGTGATTCGGATGTCGATAAGGAGTTTTTCTTGTTTGAACTTCCTTTAATGTTTTTATGATAGTTTCTTGATTTCCATCAGACATTGTTGTTGTTGACTTAACTACTGAATCCTTATTTGAGGTGTCCTCTATTTGAACGACAACCTCTGAGTACGTTTTTACTTCAATAGAGTTTAGATTTGCCTGAACTGCGAGATTAGTTGTCTTGATCTCTGTTTCTTTAGTTTGGACTGCTACATCTGGAGATTTTGATGCTTCCTTTGCGACAAGTTCTTTGAACCTATTTGCCAATGACTTATTTTCATCCTCAAGTTTTTTAATCTATTTGAGCAGATTTTGATTATGATTTTTGAGACATAAGCATTCCTCATTCTTTGAGTCAACTTTATTTTGGCCTTCACGCTTCTCGTCTTTTAAACACTTGATTTGTTCTACTAATGTTTGATTAAGGTTCTTTAACGTAAATTTTCTTCTTCTTGTTCTAATAAACGCTCTTTAATTTCCTTCTTTGATGCTTGAGTTTTCTTGACTTGTTCGAGTAGTTTTTCTTGGTGAACTCTGAGGCACAAAATTTCTTTGTCTTTGCTACAAATGACTTCTTCAAGCTCTTTTTGCTTATTTGATATCGTTTTTCTGTTATCTTGAAACATCAAGTCTGAGATATCCTTAAGGTCTTCTAATGAAGATTTTATTGATTTTGATTTACTTGTTATGTCTCGAAACATGACCATCTTCCCTTTATAAGGAAACATCAAAACTTGTTTCTTTATGTTTAACATGAATGTAACCAAATCCTTAAACCAGGGTTGACCAAGTATGATGTCAGTGTTTTTATCTGTCCTTACAACATGAAATTGAGATATGTAGTCATAATGACCTATTGTCACTTGTAGATCACTAATTTTATACTCGTTTTGGCCAAAAATATTTTTTTTACACCAATGCTTAGCTCTGGAATTAATAATTGATTTGCCAAGTTGATGTTGATATAATTTTTATCATTGCTTGGGTTGATGGCGACATTAATTTCTCTTCCTTTGATACTTCATTTTAATGTAATTACTTTGTGATCTGTAACTGAAAGATTATAGGAAAACCTTTCTTCCTTCGTCATTTTAGAATTGAGCTCCATCATTTTTTTTTCAATGATTGATCCCATTTGTTTTGTTGAGATGACTTAAAGTATTATATTTAAAGTTCCTTTGGACTTTGTACTTCAAGCCTCCTTTAAAAGTGTCTTTTTAATATATATTTTTTTATAATTCTTCAAAACTCTTTTAATCCAATCTCCTATTATCCTTAATATTTCAAAACTCCTTTGTATTCTTTTTATAGAATTCTACTTAAGTTTTTTTTTTCTTTTGTACTTTAAAAACAATATTTAAATATTGTTTGACTTCTTTTAAATATCTTATCGTCCTTTGTATTTATTTTTTAAATTTCATATAACTCTTTAAACTTTAATTCAACTTCACTCTAACGTAAACTCTTAATTGATATTTTCTCCTTACGTAACCTTTTATAATAATACCCGTTTTGTACTTGTATATATTTTCAATAATTTTATGACTTGAATTTTTCTTTAAATATCCCTTTATAATATAATACTTCTCTTTATATATCTTTTATTTATAATATTTTTATTTTTGAAAAGTTACAACCCTAGTGAAATGTGGCTATTCAACTTTGGTGTATATTATAAATATATGTTCACTTATTGTACTTTTGACTCGGTTAGTGTTCTCCACGTAAAAAGTAAAACTTACCATTCATCTAAAGAAAATTTGTATTCCCTTTTTTTTCTTTTACTTTTTAAATACCATGAGCAATTACCATGGGTTGGTTTCTAAAACCTCCGTTAACGTTTTTCGACATAAAAAGTAAAACTTACCATTCACATAAAGAGATTGTATTCCTTTTGTTTTTCTTTTACTTTTAAAATACCATGGGCAATTACCATGGGTTGGTTTCTAAAACCTCCATTAACGTTTTCGACATAAAATGTAAAACTTACCATTCACATAAAGAGATTTTGTATTCCTTTTGGTTTTCTTTTACTTTTAAAATACCATGGGCAATTACCATGGGTTTCTAGGTTTATAAAACCACGGGCTTGTCAGCCACTTAATGAAGAATCAAATAATATTATTTCCTCTTCTTTCTCTTACATATAGGTGTAAATATATTTGGAACGATTCACTCTTAATTTTATCATGCACATTTTATCAATAATATAGAACCTTTTTATATATATGAATGTTCTCCTTCAAAATTTACATCGGACTATATTTATTTAGTTATTTTTTTAATATTTATATGTACTTCTTTTAATTTATGTTTTTTCTTTGACTATCGTATTTTTTTCCTCCTTTTTTTGTTTTTGTTTAATGGCCAAAGCCTTGAATGACGGAATGGAGAATCTCCAAGATTGGTGTAGTGAAACGCTAAAATCACGACCACGACGACAACAAGGTTGATGATAGGTTGATGGCCAAAGGCCAGATCAGATGTAGCCCCGATACCAATGTAACGACCAAAAGTCGTATACGCAATGGAAATATTTAAAATACTTCGTAAACAAAGACATGCATCGTAAGACAGTAATTGTAATTGTATATTGCAGTGTTGATAATATCGGTATCGGGAAAATATCGGCGAGGGTCCAGAAAATATCTTATCGGCAATATCGGCGAAAATATCGGCAAATATCGGCAAGCATAAAAAATGCATAATATATTCATTTTTTTCAGATTTTTAAACATATAAAGCAATAAGTTATACAAGTGGTGCATTCTTATTCAAATTCCACCTGGTGCATTCTTATTTGTAATCTCCACTGTTAATATTAAATATTAAAGTGTAATACCTAGCTTTGCTTTTAACTTGACTGTTGATTCTTGAATAGAAGTGTAATACAAGTTGACTGTTGAAGTGTAATACAAGTTGACTGTTGAAGTGTAGTGTAAAAAATTAAAAATATATAACTGTTATGACTCATGATGACAGTGACATAGATTGCTTTCTTGCTTTCTTGTTGATCACTGTACATTGCCTGCAAACTGTTTATGAAAACTCCTCAGTGAACTAAACCTTACAAACTCAAATATATGGACTGATATTTAATTTTATATGCTTCCCTGTGTTGTTAATTTTATATGGACTGATATTTAATTTTATATGCGATTTGGAACCATCATTAGAGCAGCATTAATTTAACTTTTAAGGTGTAACTTTGATCACAGTTCAAACTTCAAACTAGTTTGGGGTAATATTACAGTGATATCCTCCTCACTGTCTCAGCCTTAAACACTATGTGCATGTGTAGCGGTGCATTGGTTGATTCAGATTGAATATGGACACCGACATAGATTCATCTAAGACTCGGCTTGATATGCACATCAAAGTTGTTCTAAAATCCTTAAAAAATAAAACAATAAAACATTTCTTAAGCACGGATGGTTGGCAGAGGGCCAATATAATACTGGAGGTATGAAAGCATCATAAGTTGTAGCGAAGAACTTAATTGCGAACCTGGAACAAACTTTGAAACCTATGTAGCCATTTGCAAAGAACAGAAGGTGGTAAGGCAAATGACAAAGCCGATGGGAGTGCCTAGTGGGGTAGCCGTTACCCTAAAACCATACGAAGTAACCTGAACCGATCAATGAGAGGCCGGAGTGATCAACAAAGCATATACGTCCATGTGTCCTAGGCAGAAAGTTGAACATAGTGCTAATAGGTGTGCCAATCATAGACCAATGATCATCCCAAATCGATGGTGGCTAGGAAAACAAACGGTACACGGTGGTCGAAACACTGGGTAGCTATCAATGTTAATTATTGGCCAACCTCAAAAATTAATTTAACACAAAGTAGTGTAATACGAAGTTGAAAGATTGCGGGGTGGGACATTAATCCCAACACTTAATTAATTTCCTGCACAATATCATTAAAATCTAAACCATGACGAATATCAAGGCGTATTGATATGCACATCAAAGGCGTATTGAATGCATTGAAAATAGACACTATCACAAACCCATCTATAACTTCAATGTCTGTCTACGATGGACACTGTCACTGAAAACTCTGTTACGGTACCTGTATCAGTATGAACTTTGAACGAATGGAAACTAGAAAGCACCCCTCAAACCCTCGGGCCTCCTTCGCAGCAACCTTCCAGCGCTCAAACAAAAGTTAAAAACTAAAATGACTTAACACCAAGCGCAAAAACCCTTTATACAGCCCGCACGGAAATTTTTTAACAGCCAGCCGCGATATTTACCATTGTCGCGCGATATTTTGGAATATATCGCCGATATTTCGGATTTCTCGCGCGATTTTCAAAGTTGGAAAATATCGCGATATTTTAGGGCCGATATCTCGTTTCGCAGAAAATAGCGCGATATTTACGAATATCGCCGAGATATCGGCGATATTATCAACACTGGTATATTGAATAAAAGAATTGATGTAGGATGAGTACAAATGAGAATGAGGGTCCTGTATATATAGCCAGGTAACTACCCTTTCATAAACAGGCATGTCTCTAAGACATGCCTTTTCATTATTAACTAACCATTAGTTAATTTACCTTTATTTATTATTATATTTATATTATTATGATTATTATTTATTATCTATTTAAATTTCTTTTTACATAATTTATGTTTATAACAATATTGTCGCTCAAAATGTATAGGCACCGCGATAATGACTCAAGTCAGAGGCTGTCACCCTGATCCCCAACCTCTCTGTTTAAGTTTTCCCCTAATAGCAGACTATGGGGGGTAGACCCTGTGGAAATGAGATGAATAATGATTAGTTGGGAACCAACTAATCAGGGAGACACAGTTGAATAAACAAGTACTTGTTTAGATTTAGCAAGATGTTAAGGATTCCATTAGATTTATGAGATTTGAAACTAGTGCCTTATGGAGTTCAATACTCTTACTTTACAAATTTTGAGATCAAGTACAGGATGAACAACTGCTACTTCGATGAGCACTATCCTATATGAAATTGCAATTCCTATGACTTAAGTGAAATGCAAGAATCTTGGCTGATTTTATTTAAATGTTTGTTCTAAGTATTTCCTTTGATATTTGTCTGTATTGAGCCTAAACTTTATAGTGAATTGCAGAGAAAACTCAAGGTGAAGCACACAAGGGTGCGATTAACGATCCCTCTCCTTGAAATCTAAGATATCTGGTGTCTCCAGTGCTGCAAAGGTTGTGGCTCTGACCACTGCAAGGTCACCGTTTTAGAAACTAAAAAGACTAGACTTCTCAAGAGAAGACACAAAGGTGTTCTTATTTTCCTTTCAACCAAGCTTATGCTTAGAGGTCGATTATTAAATGCAAGACTAAATTAGAATGTGGATGCAATGATAAAGTTAGCGAATGATTAATAAAGTGCAGTTGTTTAAACCTTCGAAGCACTTGGATTTACAATTTATCTTAAGTTATTTCGTCAAGTACATTATCCAAGAAGTCTAATTAGATGATCCCAATTATGCCAACTTTGAAAATGCTCACAACATGAAATGAAAATACTCAACTTGAGAATTGAAGGATGGACAATTTATCACAAATCCACAATAGAGTATTTATCCAATCTCAATGAAAATGCCAATGATAATTATTTGAAGCTTTCAAGAAAATATCCAAGGAATGCACAATTAGATCTCAAATAATTCAATTATCTGAAACCACAAATTACTCAATGACATGCACGTAAAGTAAATCACTTTCAATCCCACTTAGCTTAAAGAGAATTAGACTGTAGCACAAGAAACTTTCAACAATTAATGGGACAAGAAATTAGATATTAACAATTCTTTAAATTATCCTCTTGACCAGATATGTGAAATTATTCTTTAAACAATGAGTTTATGTGTGTGATCTCAAGAGTTAGGAAGCATTCAAACTTAAATTATACTGCCAATAACTAGTAAAACTTTGCTGAAATGAAGAATGTAAAACTTTACCTTAAAAGCACTTAAATCTCAGAGATTGATAGCAACAAATTCTCTTAGGACAACAATAAGTTTAGATGCCAAACTAATGCCAAATTATTTTAAACAATTTTGAATTTTAATGTCTTCTCAAATGTACTCAAAGTAAAGATGCAATCTAGTTTAATGATCAAACTTTAGAAAGCCTAAGAGACATTCATCCAAGTTGTAAACTTTATCCTAGTGATTATTTTGCAAATGTGTTGAATTAATGTCACGATTTAGATGTCTTGTTATGCAAGTTTGTTTGATTTAAAATACTAGGATAAGGTTTAGAGAAGCGTACCAGAGAACCCAAATGCCTAAAAACTTCTTCTAAATGAATGAATTTAATCACCAACCTTTAGATTTGATGCCAAACTGAAAACACAAACCTTGGCCCAAATCGAATGTGAATTTCGTTGATGCACTCACTCAGAAAAACTGTTCTTCTCTCCCACAATATAATGACCAAATTCTTTCTCAAACTAAGGAAAAAATTTTAGATTCGTGTCACAGTGGTTAGGATGGATAAACATTCGATTTTTGGCCCTGCAAACAAAATTTGAGACAAGATCTTTCCCTCCAAGGCCTAGATCTGTCTCAAAACCCCAAAAATCTCCTTAGCAAATTTCAAATCTATGCCTGCACAAAATGAAAATGAAAGCCCAGATCCAACATATATACAAAAATTAAACTAATACCCAAAACCCAGATGTTAGAATTTTAAATATTCTACAAAAGCTTCAGATCTATACAATTAAATTACAGATCTAAGAAGTATGAGTCCAAATCCGCTCTCATATTTGTAGATATAAGCTCTTCCTAGCCAGATCTATCTATTTAGCACAAATTATTAAAGATGATTAATTCTAAAAAATGAGGTACTAGCCCCAAAGATCCTACAAAAGGAAAATCGTATGATAAGTCGAGGAATTAAGATCAGAAAGGCTCTTTAGATCTTATGCCTTGAGAGTAAGTTGGTCCAGCCAAGGACTTCCCCAAACGCCCAATTTTTTTTATTCAAATGATTTCTGCACACTCCAGATTAAAATGTCAAATTAATAAAGACATAAAATAACAACGTAATTTTTCAAGAGTTAGAGATACTTGCTAACTCTATTAAATTAAAATGTTATTTTAAACCCAATAAACTATGCAAAATAGATGTGCAATGGATTATTCCTTAAAGGCTATTAACCAACAATTTATAAAAACCAGCATAGATCCATCTTAAATACGGATCTAACATGAGCCAAGAGGAATCCAATTTCTTCACATGTAAAATTTTTTATGAGCCAACATTATTTAAACGTTTTGTATAGTTATTTAGTTTTTTTTTTTTTAATTTTCATAATTTTTATTTTGGCGGACATGAACAAAATTTCAGTTCAATTTTGATGACGAGCACACAAGGCTACACATCATACTGGGTTGTAGAATGAGTCTATCGGCTCAATAATATTCAGCAGAACATTATAAAACAATATTACCATAAGATGCAAGAGAGGAACACCACCATCAATGTAAACCTCAAATACTTTGTGTTATTATTATTCCAGAAAAAATTACAAGAGAGCTTCAAAAGCAATAACACGACTCAATGATCAAATGAATTGAATGACAACTAACTTCTAATTTATAGATTTAATTCTTCAACAGCTAATTGGCTTGATCCTCATTAAAGTAATCTCGGCCATTAATAAAGATTTAATTATCTTTTAATCTCCTCCATCAAAATTATTTTATTTTTGAGAAAATTCGATTTTTTCATTTAATTCATTTTTAATCAACTCAAAATTAATTATTTTGAGTTGATTTCCTCAAAAAATTGACTTTGAGTTAACCACCAAGGCCCCCACCAAGGCCCAAGGGTTCAAAATCTCTTGAAATTTTCAGAATTCCCTTGGTCGGAGACCTCCAAAAATTAATTTCTCTGAGACCCACAAATTTTTTAATTTGGAGAATTAATTTTTCGTAGGATTTAAAATTAATTAAATTTTTGGCTTAAGATTTTAATTTATTGTTGCCAGAAATTTAATTGATTGACTCATGAGAAGATTAATAATTTTTCCAACCCTCAAATATTTTAGCCATGTTGTTTAAATATGAGGGATTATGCATTAAAATATTTTTCACATCAAGATATTACAATTTAATACAATAAGGGGACAAACTCGTTCGTTATAGACCCTCATTATTTTACTCATTTCTGCGACTTAAATATGATCTAGCAAACCCAGTGATTTCTAATAAAATAATTTAGCCAATTAGTCAAAATTATTCCCAAATCACTTTACAGAAGACTCCACTAGAACACTAGGACTTACCTAAGATCTTGACGACAAAATCCACTCTAACTTTGGAATGAGGTTGGAGGGAAAAACTTTGTCGATCATTCGTGTTTAGAAACACACATAAATCGATGAAACGAAAAACCTCCTAGGATAGAAATCGCCACCAAAAAGGTAGGATTACCTAGGTTGTTACATACATAGATGGTCTTACCAGGATCATTTACATTTTACAAACATACATAACAGGTTTACAACTTTAAACAATGACGACTGAAGATGATGATGAAATCTGGATGATCTCTCTGTTCGATCACGATGGAATATTCTTGCAAAAATGTATATTGCTATAGGGTAGTTGGCATGGAGTGGTCAAAAGAGTGCAACATCTGGCTCCATATGGGGGCACATTGCTTCCAAGAAGTAACATGAGAATCCCAGAATCCTGCATCCAAGGAAACGAAAGCCCATCAAATAGATATCTATTCATTATCGAAATCATCATGCATATATAGAAAATATCGCTAGAATAGAAAATCTATCCTAACAAACTAAAATATAAAAAACATGATATAAATGCGTGAAATAAACTAGCTAATGACATAAATGAAAGGGAGTAGGGTTAGAGATACTATACAAAACGATGCCCGTGATCAGCTGATTGGTAGATCACTCAGCTGCTTTTCAAAAGTCCCTTGCCGGTGTGACTGCTCATCATTGTATTGTATATCTCTGTCCATCTGAAACCTTCTTCCTTTTCTGCTTGGAGGAGGGGATTAGTGGTGGAAAAAGTGATATATCTCTGATTCAAAGTGAGGTGAATGCTCTTGTGGTACAACCTGTTCACCATTTTCCAACTTCTTTAGAACTTCCACATGGTATCTTCTTTCTACTTCTTTGTATAACCTCACCATACCACCTACTGTTGCTGGAATAATGGCCTAAGGCAAATCCATTTGAATGCACCCACCTAAATCAGCTACAAATTGTCGAGAGAGAAGCATTCCCCACACATCTGGTCCATCAATGACCGCAATATCCGTGGCGATGATTTTGTAAGGCTAATCTGCTAAGGCAACCTGGAAGTCTTTGACCACACTAAGGACTTCAAGCTTTCGAGAGTCCATCGAACAAATGATATGATATGGTCTAGAAATTTTCAAGTTTAATTGCTCCATAACCTTCTTGGTCATAACATTCTTAGATGCACCAAAATCTAGCATGCAGTTGTCAAGTAATTTGTCATTGATGTCTAAAGTAAGAAAGAATGGTTCATGATTTTCATTAGTCATGTAATAGTTGATATCCTTTAAGTTGATTTCTTCATCCTGATGATTAATTCTGTTATCTTCTTGTTGAAGCATACCCAAAGCCCTGAAGAAAGATGCCCTTTGAGATAGATTTTTTAAAAGTTCGAGAACAAGGACAAACATCTTAATATTATTTATCCATGAGACCCGATCCATATTCAAACCAAATTTGTATCTTTCGGCGGGAACCTGCTTGTTCTGATTTTGACCTTTACTCTTTGCAAGTTCTAGAACTTATTCCTTGGTTTATCACCATATGCCTGAGTAATAGGGTCATTTTCTTCATCGAAGGTGTTTATTGCAAAGGTTGAAGAAATCATATTGGCGCATGGGCTTTCACTTTATTCGCCTTGACTTCCATTATTACTTTGTTGATATCTACTTTCTTCTAAGATTCTTCTAGCCAAAGCACATGTACTTTCTTCGTGAAAATTATCACAAGGTCTGCAGAAAGGAACAGATTCATCAACTACGTTAGCAGACTCAAGCGGTGTAGGAGGCCTTTGATCATTTGCGGAATTCCTTTTTGGCCACTAGTTGTTATTGTTCCCTCTGTTGTTGTTATTGTTTCGGGGAGGCATACTTTGTGTTTGCATCCTGGCATTCCTTTCCATTTGTATTAACTGATTTTACATGTCACTTATCTGTTTGGCGTGTTTAATTTCCATATCCCTAACTAGTTTGGTTAATTCTTTGATTGTATCTGATTCTTCTTTGATTTTAACCGGAGTTCTTTCGTAACCAGGGATCTCAGATTTACCTGAAGCCTTTTTATCCTTTTCTAACTCTTCAGCTGTGTTTTGGGTAGCAACTAAAGTGGCAAGGTGAGCCTGCCTCATCTCATATTGGTATTCTACATGACAAGCCTCAAGATATGTTTCCAATACAGCTTTGTCAGGAGGCATGTAATCTTGAGTCGTGTCCCTTAGTAATTTGTTGAACCTCTTGTTAAACTCTACCACCATTTCATTTTCTTTCTTCTTGATGGTATTGAATTCTTTCACCAAGTATTTCCCTTCCCTCTTATCCCCGTATTTGTCTCGAAAAACATCACGCAGGGTCCTTAAAGAATCAGAAGCATTATTAGCCTTGTCTGAAACTAGTCAATTGCACTACCTTCCAATGATAAGACAAACAGCTTCATCTTGACATCTTCATGATTATAACTTGTAGAATGAGCATATCTATTGAGGAATGAATTAACCTTCTTTATATGCTCTTCAACATTGATAGCATTATTCTGCTCAAAGATTGCTAATCTGTTCATAGTTGACTCATTTGGCAAGTTGTGAGGATATCCCTGGATGTTGGTGAAATTGCAAGGACCATAATAGTCACCCATGATGTTTTGATTCGGATGATTGATGAAAATAAAATGGAGATCAAGGAGAGTTTCCTGTCTAAGAAAATTTAAACGATCTCTAGAGTGTAACTTGTTTAACCGAGCTCTTAGAACCTTTTCAGGATTAGGAGCAGGGTTAACCAGGCTACCAGGATTCCTTCTAGAGTACATTCTAGTGAATGGATGAATAAGTGGAGTTTCCACCCAAACCGAAAACCAACCTAAATGTCTAGGTGCTACATGTGAAAATGAACTACATGAGACCATTAGTGAAAGGAAAGATGATAAGGTGATGAGAGGATGAAAAATGATGAGAGATAGGTGCCAAAAATGTGGTGTTGGTGGGATAAATGAAAAGATGGAATATGATTTCGAAGATTATGAGAAATTGTCGTAAACCCTGGTAACAAGACAAACTTGTCCCCAGCAACAATGCCAAAAAATGTCGTCGCCCAAATTGTACAGGCACCACGACAACGCTCAGGACGGGGGTTGTCACTCTGATCCCCGCCGACTCTGTTCTAACTATCTCCCAACAGAAGGCTATGGGGGTAGTCCCTATGGAATGAATTGAAGGAAAGCAAGTTGAGAATCAACTTATTTGGGAGACACGGATGAGTGGCCTAGCCACTTGGTTGAATTTAAGCAAGATTATTGATTAAATTAGATTTTTCTACTCTGAGGTCAGTCCCTTAATGGAGTCGCAAATTCTTGCCTCTTATGAATTGAAACCAAATGACTGAATCAATGCCCGCTGCTTGAATGATTGACTAACCTATATGATGTGCAAATCCTAGGACCTATGTGAGATGCAGTGGTCTTGGTAAATTTTAGTTAAATGCCTAGTCTAAGTGTAACCTTCTTTTAACTATTTTGAAGTTGGGCTCCAAGGTAGGTTGTGGGAAGGAGGCTAACAAGAAGTAGGCTAGGACCTGATTAACAATACCTTCTGTTAGGCTTCTTTCACCTGATGTCTCCAGCGCTGCAGAGACTGTGGCTCTGACGACTGCAAGGTTACCGTGTTAACCACCGAAGAGTTGTTGAGGCCCCTCAAGCTAGATAAGAAGGATTGACCTATATCTCTATCAACCTAGTTTATGCTAGGAGGTAAATTATCAATTCAAATCTACATCTAGAATGTTTGTGCGAGAGATTATGAGTGAGATTTATCTTGAGTTAAGATTTCTTTAAGTTGTTTAAGTAATTTGATTAGAAACCTTTTAATGGTACTTAACAATAGTGAAATGCAAATCTTAAACAAGATAAATTGCTTAAGGATACAAGTGCAAATTTCACAAGATATCAAATAACCCAAGATGTCAAATGCTAACAATAATTAATCAAGATGTTGTTTACAGATTTATGACATTTTATATCAGCAATACCACAGAAAATTCAAATTTACCGATGTTGTAGCAACAGTAAACAAATTACTTCAAATGACGAAAATTACTCAACACATTGAAGCATAAAATTTCCAATTTGACTAGCAATGTAAATTAGTTTCTTTAGCACACTTTACAATGGAGTATTTAGCAATATTTCAGATCTGTTTTAAGATTACAGCAGTAAGTAAAGACAGATCAACAAGATAAAAATTGCCCAAGCTAGATATCCAATATGCCCAAAATAGACAAAAAGCACCAAAAACATGAAAATTTGAAATTTAGGGCTCTTGGTGAGTTTTCCTCAGCAGTTTTCAGATCTGATATGAATATTATAGCAATGAGTTAACCACAGATCAACAAATTAACCCAACGAAAAATAGATACCCAATACTTCTTAAAATAGAAACTTTTCACCAAAATTGAAAAATTATTTTTTTGAGTTTTTTGAGAATATGATTCAGAAAATTCAGAACTGATAAACTAATTACAGTGTTACACCAGTAAGTTAGTTACAGATTAGCAAGCTAAACATACTAGATAGGCTGCCCCAAATGTCTAAAAATAGCAAGTTTTTGCCGGGGAACTGAAAATCCAAAAACTTTAGTCCTTATCAAGTATATGCTTTAAAAATATTTAAGACTTGAATTTCACAGTTATGCAATGAATTCCAACAAATTAAAATGTTAGATCTAAGTCAAATTAGAGATGCCCAAGTGGCCAAAATTTGTGAAAACTTATATTTTGCAATTTTAATCAATTTTGACCAATTAGAATATGATTTTAGGGCCTAGAAATTAATGATTTAATTGTTGTAATGAAACTGAAGCAAAATAAGGGTTTGGAGGTCAAACCTTAGGCTCAAGGCCTTGAAGATCCCACTGTTGAAAATTGTTGAAACCTTGGGATTACCTTATCGCTTGCTAGATATGAATTTTGAGACATTAATCCTACAAAACCGCCAAGTATTTATCCTTAAATCTTCAAATTAGGGTTTCAGGTCAATTTTGGGGCAAAAGAGGCCAAAATTTGGAAAACAAGGATAAGGGAAGCGAATTTGTGGGGATAAATGGGCTAGGATGATAGATCAGGTCACAAGGACGCTGGAAATAGCCAAAAAGGGCCAATGCCTTGCTTAGAGAGGCTAGCGGTTTGGGAAAATAGGGTCTAGGGGCTAACCCCAAGGCCTAAGGCCTAGGGCCTAAAGGCTCCACAAGGGATCCGGAAGCCCTTAAAGGGCTGCGGCCAAGGAAGAGGAGGAGAGAGGGCCAAGGGAGGAGGGCGGAATGGAAGAGGGGAGGCTGAGAAGGCTAGGAGAGGGGGCTAATGGCTAGCCTAGGAGGGCTGAAAACCAAGACGCAAAGGGCAAAAAGGCCGACGCTAGAGCTAAGGAGGGCAGAAACGAGCTAGAAGCCTTGAACATTTTGAAACCCTTGCTCCAAATTTTTTTTATACTTCAGCTCTTTGATTTTCTGAAAATTCTTTTATGGGAACCCTACAAAAAGATCCCATGAGCCTAGATCTTGCCCTCAAGGGCCTAGATCTAGCTCTCCTTCCACTTAACTCTTTGATTTAACCTGCAAAATCGAAAATAGAAACAACAAACTCCAAATATATACAAAATAAATTTAAAACCCCAACCCAAGTTAGAAAAATAAATTCAAATTCAAATTTACAATTTTATTTACAAAATATACATGGGTTTTTAAATGGATTTTGAGAAAATAATTTTTTCAATATTTTTTACTTGAAAGAATGGCTAAAACGCTTCAAAAAAATTGATGATTCACTATAGCCCAAGCGAAGATTAAATCCACCATATAAAAACTAGAGATCCAAGCAAAGTAACCCTTGCCCATACTCTGTGAACTTGGAAACCAAGGATTGAGTACCAACAATCACTATGTATTATCTCAAAATAATAATCATAAAACACCACATAAGAAGTTCGTAGTCAATACATACCACAGATCAATGGAACAAGAACACCTCGAGTTGCACCTCAAAGTCTTTTATTATGGTAGAAAAAATAGTTCCTAGCGGGACAATAGTTTACACAATGCTTCAGCAGCAATTCTAGCCAGAGATCAAGATGACTAGACACTCAACTAACTCTCTAATATATAGATAAATTCTCCAAATAGAAAAATAACGACTAGTTTCTTTGATCCTTGTCAAAATAATCTCGATCGTAGATAAACACTTCAAGATCTTTTAATCTTGGCCCTTGATTTCTTATTTTTGAGGAATTTTCGATTTTATCATTTAATTCTATTTTAATTAGCTCAAAATTAATTATTTCGAGGTAATTTCCTCAAAAATTTGAGTTTGACTTAACAACCAAGGTCCAAGCGTCCAAATTTTCTTGAAAAAGACAATATTCTCTTGGTGGACTTTTAAAATTAACTCTTTTAAGACCCACAAAATTTTCCATTTGGAGAATTTATTTTCCTAAACTTAATTTTGACTCTTGTTAATTAATTTTTTAGCTTAGGATTTAATTTAATTTCGTCAAAAAAATTAATTAATTTACACATGAGGGGATTAATTATATTTCCAACCCTTTAATACATAAGATTTTCTTTTACATGACTCAAAGAGGGAATATACATTCGTCTTAGACCCTAAAGACACAACTCATTTGCGACTCAATATAATCTAGTAAACCAAGTGATTTGTAATAAAATAATTTAACCAATTAGTCTTAAATTATTCCCAAACCACTTTTACATCAAACTCGACTAAAACACTAGGACTTACTTAACAATTCGACAATAAATTTCACCCTAGCTTTGCGGGTTTAAGCTAGAGGGAAAAAACTCTTTTGATTAGCCGCGTTGAAAAACACAGGTAATCAGCGAGGTTAAAAAAACCTCTTAGGATGGAATTCGTCATCAAATTATAAGCTTACCTAGGTTGTTACATAAACTCATGGTTTTACTAAGATCATTTACAATATATAACTTGCAAAATGGGATGACTACGACACACGGACTGTTGTTATCTCATTTGCCTCTATTTGTCTCGGTTGAGCAACATTCAGATATTGGGGTGATCCTTTGATGGTTTTACAGAGATAGTGCGATTATTTTGTGTCTATAGGTGGTCTAGCCATTGGAGAGTTTCTGGGTTTCCTCACTAGTTGGCATCCTCAAATCCTTTATCTCCCCACTATTTGCTTACAATTGTCTAAAACATTCATTAGCAGTGGTAAAAACTCATCAAGTTGGCATAAAATCTATTAGTAAGTTGCTTAATAAGAGAAAAAGTTGATTGCATGAATAAGGTATTCATTGTTTGTAAAAATTTAATGACTATCACATTTTTCTGTAGGCATACTGAGGTTTGAAATCACTAAACAATGGCATCTTAAAATACATTTTACTCACACATGCTCCTACATTGAGTTTTCATTTGGTTAGCTTGTTTCATAAAAATAGTTGACTGTCATAAGCATCTAATTATATTGTGGTCTGATGTACCTTTCCTAAGGTCTAAAAGCCTTTGAGCTAAAATATTATCTTAAAAATTCAATTACACAAGTTTCAATGGCTAAAGAGTGTTCAAGCATGACAATGAATTAATCTGAAGTATCATTCTGGCAATTTGTAATAACCACCATTGCATTCTTGCATGAGCTTGTCTTGTTGGGTTTCTCATTGTTTGGCATCTTGTCAGTTTAGAGGATTGTTATGGTCATTTTCTGTTGCCCCTTCCAACTCATTAATTGCATCCTTGTATCCATAAGTGTCTATGAAAATTTGGAAGACCCAAATTTCTACTGCAACAACTGATTAAGTTCCATCTATTTGTTAATTACTGAACAAATTATTTATTGCTTCCTACAGCAAATACCGAAACTAATACATTGCAGTCTTCACCAATTAAAATTATATGCGAAAACAACTAATTGAGTAAGAAATAAATACACACATCTACACAGTTATTTTTGGACAAATGTCACCGGAAAAACCCAATGCGGGAAAACCGGTGCAATAGCTCTAAGGATTTTATTATTATGCAATAGTAATTTCTGAATACAATCTTTGGATGCCTTCCTGATAATCAAGTTACAGAGAATATCACTGACAGAGAGATAAATGAGGTTACCTCACACTATCATTGGAAATCCTAGTTGATCCAACCACTGAATGAAGTGCCCCTGCACAGTCACTGTGTCAGCCCAGCGTCACACCCTCTGGGGATAGCGTCACCCCTTCAGTTGATCGATTTGCTGCCCAGGAACTTCGATTTGCACCTCCCGGTCTCACACCCCAGCTTCCGGCTTCTACAATCGATTCCTTCAGCAAATTTTCAGATTCCCTCTTGGCTTTTACGCTACCTCTGCGTGGCCCTGCTGTAATGTCTCTTCCTAAATTATTTTGGAACAGAATTAATATCTACATTTTGATGCCAATTTTGGAGGTGATGGGGCCCATTCGATTTTATTAGGAAGCTAGACTTAGTTGAAGTTATTTTGGTGGGTTAAGTTATACATGGGGGCCACCCACACTGGGAGAATACGCATTCCCTAGTTCTATTTGCATGGAGGGGAAATCGATGGTTGAGTGAGGGACCCATGATGGAGGGAAAATGGAGGGAAAAGTGCTCCACGAAATCTATAAGGAAGAAAGCTCTCCTCATTTCATCATCTTTTGACATATTGAACTCAATCTTAATTGCTCGAGCTGCTTAGCTGAGGTTACTGTGTTGTTTAGCACACGAGTGTCTCCGAGCAGAGATCTCAACCCTTGCTTCAGTAGACTTCGAGTGCCAGCCCTAAGAGGGAGTTATTCTTCATCTCAGTTCATAGCAGCAACGAAGACGAGTTACAACACCTGTAGTCGAGTTCCAACAACATGGGAAGTAACAGCAAGGAGGCCAAGTTACAGTCGTAGGGAAAGGAGCAGCAAGAGCGCCGAGTTACAGTAGCAGGAAATTAGCAGCAAGGAGGCTGAGTTCCAACAATAGGGAGAATAGTAGCAATGCAAAGCAAGGAGAGTAACAACAACGCAGAACAGGAAGAGTAACAACAGTGCAGGGACTGTGCAACCATTGCAGTGAGCTTTGTTGGAGCAACATTATCTCAGGAATTTGGAGCTGGGGAGCTGGGAAATCAATTGGAGGGAGGCCATTTGAGGAGGATTGCTAGAGTTAGAAGTGCATAGATTGACAGGACCAGTCACAACAACAGAATTCGTATTTGGAGGAGGGCCAAGCTGTGAAGGGCCAATTTTTAAAAGTTGGAACCAAGGGAAACCCTTTATGGGTTTTTCTAGGTTTTTGGCAAAGAGTACGCTCCTAATTTTATAGCATTTTCTGGGTAGATTTGAGGGGTCAAACAGGGGTCCCAACTCAGCTAGCAGCTAGAGGAGTTAGGGGGAATTTGGGCCAAAATTCCAAGGTCAACATTTGGCCAATCCCTTCGTGGGTTATTTTGGGTTTCTTGCGTAGAGGCTGAGATTAATTTCCCATAATTTTTTGAGCAACATGGAAGGCTCTAACAGCAAATCATTTCAGGCAACAACACTTTTCTAAGCAGTAACCACGCAGCTCTAGGGCCGGATTACCAACAGATTAGAGGAGGGTGTTCCATTGTTCATTTTGGTCTTTTTCAAGCTTGCCTAGAGCAAGCCCAGGTGCACACATTCCAACACCTTGTTGTACACCTCTTCCCATTTAATAAAATGAGTAGACAACACAGTTTGGTAGCTAATTTTGTGGTCTGATTTAATTTTATGGTGTTGTTTTTATTGTTCGCTTTGCATTGCACTATTTCTTGTAGTTTGGAACATTACCTGCGTGGCTCTGCATCAACCTCTCTGGCTCTACGCTGCCTCTGTTGGATCTCTCTCTCTTCTTTGTTGAGTATTCTCCGACCGGGAAAGATTTCCCTTCGGAGACTATCCATGCCCCTCACTGCAAAAGATCAATATCAAAAATCTCTTTGGCAGTTACTCTAGTTTAGAAAATTGAACTTCTGATCTCCCCTCTGTGTGTTCTCCAAGTGCACCTCAAGCCTCTTATATCTTTCTGTTGGACAACCAAAGGCCCAGATTAACTTCTAATCAATAGCTTAGATCATTTTGGCTTGATCCTCGTCTTCTTCTAGAAGTTACACCCACAGTTTAGATTAATACCCATTAATTATTTTAATTTCCTAAGTTTAGACATAGGGTCCCATTAAAAATAATTAATGATTTTAATAAAACTATCTTTGGGTGGAATTTCCCAAAACGATTTCTGAGTATTGGAGAATGCATGTGTCTAAGCCTCCCCGCAAATTTTGAGACTTAAAGCACATCCGATTGCTACCAAAAATCAACACTCCCTCTTAGCGAGGAATGTGCTCTAGCAATGCAACCTGTTGAAGCATCACTCTGTTCTGTAACATCTCCTTTTGCGTTGCTGATGTCTGACTCCGACATCCTCTCTACCAACTCCTGCACAAACACTGAATCTGTACTGTCGCTGAACTTGCCACTATCAACACTGTTGATTATCATTGTAAGAAACACTTTCCCTTTGGTCTTGACCTTGTGAACACTTGTTTTCACCGAAAATCTCAAAACCTTGGGTCTGAAACCTTGATTTCTAGGGCTTTTCTTTGACACCGTTTTGCTACCTTGAAACTTTGAACCATTATTGAGCCACTCTCTTGAATGAGCTCTAGCTTGATCACTTTGTGCCTTATACCTAACATATCTAATTTAAGTGATCTCATCCTTACCAGGACTCCTCCAATTGGTGAAAATCCATAAAGAGCAAGGGGTTTTGGCTGAGGTGACATTGGGCCTCTACCCCATTGTTAGAACGTTATCTAGTTTTTTGTCTTGTAAGGTTTCCCTCTTCAAGGCCTGCTAGATTTTGTGGTAACAGTGCTTAGCCTAGGAAACGTGGTAAAGTGAAACCCTTGTGAAAAAAAATCTTTATTATAAAGTGATTTTTATAAATTTAGAAAGCAGCTTTTTCTAATTAATTACTGAAAGTGACTTTATAAAGTTTGAGTGACTTGAGTGATTTTAGAAAGTGTCTTTTTCTAAAAGTGAGTTGAGTTGTCGCAATTAGAGATTAAGTCACGACTGTTGATCTTGGGATGGCAAGATTTAATCTTGGCCATTGAGATCAAGGATTACCGGTTTTAGTAATTAATGAGTTTATAATAGAAGGGGAGTGAAGAGGTAGAATTTTTGTCTTCATAAGATTTGCAGAAGTGAAGGAGAATGAGAGGAAAGGAGAAAAGGAAGCTGAGAAAGCAAATCCCAGAAGAGAAAGAAGTGTACAGCAGTAAAAGCAGCAGCCAGGAGCATGAATTCCAAGGCAGAGAAGAACAGAATTCAAGGCAAGGACAACGTGATTTTCAAGACAGTTGTTCTGTATTTATTGCAAAGAGGAGGGCACAAAATCTGAGGCTATTTGAGGGTGGCTGAGCACTGTTTTTTGAAGTTGTTAGAGCTTGAATTTCGAGGCAGTTTGAGGCTTAAAATTCAAGGCAGCCTATGGGCATGAATTTCTAGGAGCAAGTTGTGTGAGTATGATTTTCTGAGTGTGAAGGGCACAAAAATCAAGGCAGACAGTTTAGGAATTCAAGGAACAACTACAACACTTTCTCCAAGGAAATTTTGGGCACAAATTTCAAGGGAGATAAGTGGATTTAATTGCTATTAATTAATGCTATAAAATTCTTTGACAAGAAATTAAATTATCTCTTCCTCGCTGGTTTTCCCTTCAGGGTATTTCCAGGGTCAGCTTGACCAAAAATATTATGTCTAAATTTTATGCATGCATGTGTGATTTCTCATAAAATGTGAAATTGGAGTAAATATGAGTGTTTCATTTTGAGATTTTAAATTCAAGTTCAGATCAGCATTAAACTTTATGTGAAAAACAAACTTGAAACCAGGGAGGGATCTAAGAGTGCAATTTTTCTACAAATTCATTTGTATGTGTCCTCCTATATCTTATCCCATTTGCATGACAACATTCCCCATGTTGCAGGAACATCCAACACCACTATGTCCATATTGATAAAAACGTCTGGATGAGCTGCTAGATGGACCTGAAGATCTTTGATCAAACCCACTAAAGGAATCTCTTGGGAATCAAAGGCACATACATTTCAATACAATCTTGATGTCCTCAAAACCATTTTCTTTGCTACTTCAACTGCCATTATATTGAGAGTGGCTCTAGAGGCTTGCATATAGTTGTGTAAAATCCAATCTATTAGCACCCACAAAATGAAGAAGGGCTCGTGCAAAGGGTTCGTAGTTGATATTCCATAGGTTGATGAGAGGATGATAGGATGATCCTCCTTTCCATATAATTTTGATTTTTGAACTTCTACAACTTCAAATGCTAATGCTTTTCCAACTCATTTCTTGAATGTTGGAAAGTTAACAACTCCAAACAAAGGCATTGGAACCTTCATGTTTATTGCCCAACCTGAAATATCAAAATCTAGACTCTCTGAGGTTGTGGAGAATTCTAAACTCTCTTAATAACTTCATTTGGACTTCTCTTAGGAGGCAGGGATGGTTCTTGAGTCAGATGTACCCTTGTTCCTCCTGTTATCAGTCACACCTTTAAATCTGGCTCCAAGCATGCTCTGTATTTTTTCTAGTGATGGCATTTCTCCATAACTCTGTTACTCGATCAACCCGTGGGTCATTAGTCTGTTCTATGACACTAATACCACCTCCAAGTATCATATTGCATGTCTTTGTGAAACCAATGATATTTGAGCTTTCCTCGTTGAGGCTCAGTGTTATTACACAAGTTTCCTCCACATGGAAAACTTGACAAGGCTTACACAGGTGGGGGTAAGGCTGCTCTACTGTGTTAGCTGCTTCAAGGTTATTTGGAGGCATAGTTCTTGAATGGAGCTCTGAACATACCCCTTTGGAATCATTTAGCTGCAACGGTTCTCCTCACTCTATCTTCACAATGTGGTCTTGCATAGCTACATGCTTTTGAGTGATACTAAACTACAATTTTTTGAATTTCTCGGTGAAGAATGACATTGGGTCTGTTGATTCTTCTGAAGAGGATGCTCTTGTTTCTGGTTTGGGTTCTGCTTTAGGTGTATCCAAGATGCTCAGCATTAGGCAAGCTTTCAAACCATCTTGAAACATCTTTGGTCATAGACGCAACAAAACATTTAAATAGCACATCAAAACAAACTATGCATAACATCCTTATGGTATGACGAAGTCACAAAAGTCATCCTAGAAATCTCTAGCATCCTTGTAACAATCACTATTAAATGTTGGTATATCCTTGAAGGAATCTAAAAGAGCACAAGCTTTCCTTGCAATATTCGAGATATCAAAAGGGTTATACACATCTGTAAGCCACAGAGCAGCCATTAAGTATAGGTTAGGCTCAAACAAATAAATGCCTTAGAACAAGTAATGAATCAAAATAAGCTCAATTATTGGCTTCCCACGCCCTTAATCTATGTGCTCTTCTTTGATAATATAATTTAGGCTCAAGGATAAATACGGTCTCACCTTGAAAGTTTAACCTTGTGTTGTACCTTTTTGTCATGTTTAGATCATATGGAGCTGCCAAACGAGATCATGCAAGTTAGTATTAACAAAACTCTCTCATCAAGGTACAAACAAAATAAAACACACTGAGGTGTATGTTGTTAATTTACCAAGGTAGTTGACCATTAGAGGAAATTTCAGCCTAAAAGTGGCCTCCTAAGGAAAAATCAATAAATTAATAAAAAATGCCATGTAGACATTTTTTTAATATTACTTTACTTTTATATTTGTTCCACAATATTTATTAGCACGAGATTTAATAAAAATATTTAATATACTATTTCTAATTTTTTACTTTTATCGAAATCCCTCAATATATGGCACTTTTATTAAAATAATTGCATATATATATATATTTTATATTTAAATTTAACTATCTATATTTATATTTTATATTTAATTTTCTATATATATTTTATATTTAACTATTTTTTTTGGTGTTTTTTTAACAATGTTGTCTACTGAGGCCACAATTTCGCCCAGAATATATTTTTGGGCCGGAATCCAGTAATTTGTCCTTTCTAGAATCTGTTCACTAACTATTTAACTATTTTATTTTTTAAACTATTTAACTATTTTATATTTAATTATATTTAACTATATATTTTATATTTTCACTGAAATCTGATATTTTGTCCTTTCTGGAATACATTTTTTAACTATTTAACTATTTTTTGGGTGTATTTTAACTATTTTATATTTTATCTTTAACTATCACTGTTTATATTTATATTTTATATTTAACTGTGTATATATATTTTATATTTAAGTGTTTTTTCGTGCTTTTTGGGGGCATCGCTATTAATCTCAAATGGGTCTGCATTTTAATTTATATTTTTTCACTAATATCAAGATTTACATTGCATTAATAACTTTTTCAATATTCTAATTCTTATGGGTAAGGTAGGTAAATTATTAAATAAAATATTTCACAAATACCCAAATTAATAATAAAATATTTCACGGATACCCAAATGAAACAATTTAAAATTATTTAAGACATGTAACTCTTTTTAGATTTAAAGGATTTTGATTGGTTTACATATTATGACATGAAAATTTCATGGACACTTGTAGGCTGAAATTTCCTCTAATGCTTCTCCTCAAAAACAGTGCCAAAAAAGGTTACCGTTCAGATGGGTAAACAATATATATGTAGTTATTGGGTCATTAATGGGTGGGGGCAATATATGCCACTCGTCCGATAATGTACTTGGTGAAATCGGACGAGTAGCATATACTGCCCCTGCCCATTAATGACCCAGTAGCTACATATATATTGTTAGCCATTCGAATGAGCAATCTTGTAAAAGTCTAGCAAAATGCTAAAGCAGTGCCACCTATAGCAAGTGTCCATTGTCACATTAGCATGAGTCTCCACTCTTTAGGCCAACTCCTAAAAAGCCACGAGAGGCTTCCCTACACAACAGAAATCCTCCAATACAAAATCAATAGACTAGTGCCTATGAAATCTTCTTTTGGTGATGGGGTCTAGGAGTTAATTTGAATAATTGCCAATCTGAAAATGATTTACTACTACAAAAATGTGTAGATCAAAAACCACAACACTCAATGAATGAAAGGAAAAAAAACCCTTGTAAAAGCACAAAATTGAGTGTGCACAATGCATACCAATCTTAGGATGAATGGCCTTGATGTTACATTTGGTATGAAGCTGAAAAACGACAACTTAGCTTGTTGATTTAGACCTGTAAGCTGCTATTATGTAGAATAATGCAGAAACCAACAAGCTACAGCCCATTGGGCCTCCCTCAAGCCTTAAAATGTGCAAGAAACATATGGCTATGGGTCGAAGTATTAGTACCAGTGCCCAAATTCAACTAGGAGTGATTCCATTTGGAATACCTTCAGCCAATGGATCAACTATGAAGTTAAGAGAGATCTAATCCTTTAAGGAGGAACTCCCAAATAAGGTTTGTCCAAAAACCCTAGTCCAACAAGAAGAAGGTAACGCCTAGCATCCTAACCCTTCTTCTCCACGTAATTATGTAGCTCCTCAATGGATCAATCCAATAACTTGTTGAATTTTGTAACTATGGTTGGTCTTCATAATGTATATTTTGGCCCTTGATGTATTTATATTGATTATTGTAAAGCATGTTCTTCATGCTAGAGTCACAAGAAAATTATATTTTTGAGTCATGTCCATTCGGACTTTTATTCTCCACGTAATTATGTAGCTCCTCAATGGATCAATCCAATAACTTGTTGAATTTTGTAACTATGGTCGGTCTTCATAACATATATTTTGGCCCTTGATGTATTTATATTGATTATTGTAAAGCATGTTCTTCATACTAAAGTCAAAAGAAAATTATATTTTTTAGTCATGTCCATTCGGACTTTTAAAAGAAGAAAATTTGAATTTTTGAATTTGAAATTTTGGCTCCAGAGATAGTCAAGTCAGCCTCCCTCCAAGTCAAGTCAGCCTAGGAAGAATCACACCCATTCGACCCATCTAGTTCACTATATAAAGATAGTTCGACCTCTTCCTCAAGGCATAAATTCACAGTTTCTCAAGAAAGCATCTTTTGGGCAAGCAATGAAGGGCAAGGAGGACGAAAAGAAGGACGAATTCATCTCTTCTCTCTCCTTCTAGCTCACACGTGTGGAAGGATTCTCTCTCTAGCTCGCACTATTTTTTGGGTCGTTTCTGTTGTTGGGGTTGAAATTTCCAAGGCAACTACAGGGGCCGACATTTTGGGTTTCTCGGAAGAACAAGGAGGCCAAAATTTAGCCTAGGGCAAAACAGAAGAGCGAATAGTTGGATCAAATTGGAGGGTTTGACTAGGTTTGACAATAGATTTGTTGAATGTTAGGTTGACTTAGTTGTTTACTAGAGGTCTAGGTGTGTCTCTTTTTGAACAGAAGAATTTCTCTATTGTAAAGGTTGTTGGGTTTTTCCCCTTAGTGGGTTTTCCCAGGGTAAATCTGGTGCTCTCCTTGTGCATTGGATCTCTCTGTTCTACTACTTTCATATGGTTGAATTTCTTAAGTATAATTGTTTAATGACATATTGGAAAAATTAGAAAGAAGATCAACATCATTAGAAGTAATTATCAGTTTTTAGAAATATTGTGCTTGTATCTATTGCACTTGAAAAATCAACAATGATATCAAATCTTTGAGGAAGGAAGGAAAATTGAGATCACTATTAAAGAAACCCTACATTGAGATCACTATTGTTGAAGTCCTCCTTGTTGATTTGCATTCATGGCTTCTTCTATGAAATCTGAGAACAAGTTAGAAGGGACCTCAAACTTCAGAGCTTTGAAGACTAGGATTGATCTTATTCTTGCAAAGAACGAAGTTTTGGAGATTGTGACAAGAAAGGTTGTAGAACCAACAAATAATGCGGGAAAAGAAAAGTTCAAGGAGGATGACATTACTACTATGAGTCTTATTGTGGATTCTATTAGAGATCATCCAGTTCCCTATATTGCAAAGCTTGACACTTCCAAGAAGATGTATGATGTCGTAACCAAGCTATTTATAGTCAACAACATTGGTCAAGTCATGAGTTTAAATAATGAGCTTCGTGATATAAGGATGACAAGTGACGACATTGTGGCTTCATATTTTGTGAGAATCTCTCAAATAAGAGACCAAATTCAAGAAATTGATGAAACTGTCTCTAAAAAGGAACTTGTGACTACAACACTCAATGGTCTACCTAGGTCATTGAATGCATTTGCAGTAGGTATTAGTAGCAGAAAGGAAGTTCCCTCTTTGAAGAACTATGGACCTCTTGTGCTCAAGAAGAATCAAGACTTATATCAAGAGATAGAAAGGAAGAAGAATCTCAAGCATTTGCAACTCGCTTCAAAAGGAAGAATGAAGGAAAGAAGAAGTTTGGTTTCCAGAATAGAAAACCAAAAGGAAGATTTGCTCTGCAAGGAAAGAAAGATATGCCAAAGATTCAATGCTACCGTTGTTGCAGATTTGGTCACTATATGAACCAATATCCTAAAGGAGAGAATCATAGGAAGAGGAAAGGGTAGCAACATGATTCCACAACGTACATTAATGATGAGCATCCAAAGAAATCCAAAGGTGACAAAGACATCTTTTACTTTTCTGCTCTAACAAGTTCTATTGCAGATGATGATGATATGTGGCTGGTAGATAGTGGTGCTTCAAGACATATGACAGGAGATCGTGGCAATCTCACTAACATGATGGAAAGAAGACTATCTCAAAGAGTAAAGCTTGGAGACAACCACAACAATGCAGTGTAAGGAATTGGAAATCCATCCAATAAGCTGGAATCTAGTAACAATGTTCATCTCAACAATGTCTTACACATGCCAGGTTTGAGAAAGAACTTAGTCTCTATTTCATGTTTGGAAGATAAAGGAGATAGAGTAGCATTTGTTGATGGAAAAGTACTTGTATGGCCCAAGGGTTCTAGTATAGATGATGCTAGAGTTATTGGAATTCATGATGGAAGATTGTATAGACTCTTGGGTCAACTAGCTAAAGCTTTAGTACATGATGAAATCAATCTATGTGAGCTATGGCATAGGAGATATGGTAACCTTCATTATAGAGTATTGCCCACTTTAAATCAATTGGTTTTAGGTGTTCCCGAATTGCAGATAGAACATGAAGGTGTATGTAAAGGTTGTGCACTTGGAAAGAATATCAAGAAGTCATTTCCAAGCAGTGACAATAGATCCAAAGAAATTTTGGATTTGATTCATTATGATGTATGTAGTCCTATGTTAGTGAAAACACTTGGAGGATATTTATAATTTTATACTACGTAACTTTTATTGATGACTTCTCTCGTAAGATGTGGATCTATCTCATGAAGACCAAGGATGAAGTCTTCACTAAGTTTCAAGAATTCAAGGCTGAAGTAGAGAACTTGACAGGAAAGAAGATCAAGATTTTAAGATCTGACAATGGAGGAGAATACACTTCAAAAGAACTTGTTGTCTGTTATAAAGAAGTTCGGATTAACAGGGAGTTGAATGTCCCCTATAATCCACAACAAAATGGAGTGGCAGAAAGAAAGAACAGGTCCACTGAAGAATCTGTCAAGGCGATGATGCATGATCGAGATTTGCCTATGTTCTTATGAGGAGAAGCATCCTTAACAGCTGTATACATTCATAATAGACGTCCTCGTCGAATTTTGGAAGACATGACTCCTGAAGAAGCGTTCACTAGACAGAAGCCAAAGGTAGGACAATTGAGAATTTTTGGTTGATCAGTTTACATCCATGTTCCTAAGGACATGAGGAAGAAGCTAGAACCTTCAGGAAAGAAAGGAATATTTGTTGGTTACAGTGAATCATCGAAGGCCTATAGAATCTACATTTCAGAACAACAAAAAGTTGAGGTCAGTCGGGACGTTACCTTTGATGAGAGGGTTGCATATTGGAATTCTAAGGAAGTTTCCATGCACTCTTTGATGAACTAAAGCACGAGGCTTCTAAAGAAGAATGTTTAAGTTCTTCAAAACATTCGAAAGAGCCAGAAGGGCCTTGTTGAACCAATTGTTCCTAAGATTAGGAAGAGACTAGCATGGCTTAGCTCTACACTGGAAGGAGCATAAGGACATGCAGCGCCAGATGGCACATCCAAAGAAAGTAGGAAACCTAAAAGGTTCTCCAGTTATGCGGCTCTTATGACTAATCTTATTGATGCAGAACCTTCCACTTATGAAGAAGCAGCTAGCCAACAAGTATGGAAGGATGCTATGATGGAAGAATACAAATCCATCATGAAGAATGTTGTATGGGAAATTGTGTCGAATCTTGAAGGAAAATCAACAGTGACTTCCAAGTGGAGATACAAGATCAAGCATGATGCAAATGTCAGTATTGACAAATACAAGGTGTGATTTGTGGCTACAGGGTTCTCCCAAAAAGAGGGAGAAGACTATGATGAGACCTTTGCTCCAGTTTCCAGGTACACCTCTATTAGATCTATTATTTCTCTTGCTGCTTCGTTAGGTTGGAATTTACGTCAGATAGTCGTAAATACTACCTTCCTCAACAGTGTAATTGAGGAGGTGTACATAGAGCAGTCTCAAGGTTTTGAGGTGCATGGGAAGGAGTCTCATGTTTGCAGGTTGAAGCAGGCCATGCATGGACTCAAGCAAGCTCCAAGAGTTTAGTATGCTCGAATTGATAGCTACCTGACAAGATTTGGGTTCTCTAAGAGTGATAATGATCCAAATCTTTATTTCAAGGTTGTGAAGAATGCACCTGTGATTCTATTGCTATATGTTCATGACTTATTTCTAACAAGTGTTGAGCCCTTCATTATTACAGTAGAGGGAGTTCCTGATTCATCTTCGATGATCTTTTTGCATATATGCATATTATTTATTCTGAAGTATTGGTAGCTTTAATATCCTTGGTCAAGGAAATTATGCTATTGGGATCCTTCAGAAGTTTGGCATGATGGACTGTAAAGCCATGGAACCTCCCATGGTGACTAATTTGAAGAAGTTGAGAGGTTCTAAATCGAACTTGGTAGATCCATCCATGTATCGACAATTGATTGGCTCATTGATGTATTTGGTTAATACGAGGACAAACATTTTCTTTGTAGTGAACACGTTGAGCCAGTTCCAGATGGAACAAAGACATGAGCATTGGATTGCAGCAAAGCACATATTAAGATGTTTACGTGGTACTATAAATTATGGTTTGAGATAAGTCTCAGACAATGATGTACAACTTGTTACCCACCAAAAGTGGGTGGCCCCATAAGAGAGTTTTTCTCCTAGTTATCTCTTTAGCCGACAACCCCTAACAACCATCAATGTAGCCGACATATTGTGCCATTTGATCTCGGCCACCTACATCATTTGTATGTTTGCTTGCCCATCTGTCGAGAGCATATGCTAAAAGGTGGGCAATCTGACCCAAAGGGTATGTTTTTCATTGTGCAATCAAGTGCTTATGCTTCTTTTCCTTGGGCATTTCAGGCATGGATTATTTGGTGACTTGCAAAAAGTAAAGGATTTGATCGTGGTTTTGTTCCCTCACCTTAAATGGGGGGTTAATCCTCAATCCTAGTCTTGTGGAATCTCTCCTATTGGCCTATGGCTTTAAGAAGGGGCCAAGGCACTACTTGGGAAACCTTGATTTTGGTAACGTGTTCCCATTTTCCCGTTCCACAGTTCTCACTCCCCTCTAGACATTACAGGCCCTATTTCATCATTTTCCTTCTCAAGAACCACATGACCACTGTGTCCACAAGGCACTAGCACACCCCCCTACCCTTTTCCACATATCTGTGTTGGGCTTGGAAACGTTGCCTCAGAGGTTGATGCAACTAAAAGAAAGTTAAAAGCATATCATGGCCACAAGCAAGAAACAAAGAAAAGAATATTATAAAACACAAAAGATGGTCAGGACATTTATTATAGCACATGGGCAAAAACCGAACATGAGCTCTACCCCTTATCATTATGGCCATCACCCTAGTTCCTAGGGAACATGAATGCCCCACATCATTAAAGGAACCCATGCACATTCCAACCCTGGTGAGCGATGAATTGCCTCACTTATGGGGGTAATAACTACTTTACATCATTCACAGTATGCTCTCATTTCCTAGAGCCCCAAGCAGTAATACAAAGAAGAAATTTAAAAAAAAAAAGGCAAAACGAAAATAAAGAAGGGTGGAAAAACAAAGGTTAGGGTAACTCATGTATCCACGATTGCTCCCTCCTAAATCTATATACCCAATATGTGGACATCCCTCATCATTTCTATCCTTGTACCCATGGCATTTGGCCTTGAAACCCCTATGACCCCATCCATTTCATCATCATTCACATGCCACCTATTGATTGAAGGATGTACTAGGGACCTGTCTTTCCCCTTAGGGGCTGGAAACATAAGGTTGTTTATTAACCACTCCTACCTAGGGAGGTAACACTATTACAAGATCAACGCCCCAAATTTGGAAGGGAAACCCCATAGGAAGTCTCAATTTGCACTTGATTGACAAGCTTGGTTCACTTAGATGCACTAATAAATTATTGTCCCTGATGGTGAAGATGCAGCATTGGACATTGCATGTGATTGACAGGTGGTTTCATCATGGGCAAAGTCCACTAGGGGATCATATCAACACCCCCAGGTGAAGCATTGAGAGCCATGGGACTCCCATCATGTGTAGAGTATCATTTCACACCATGGGCACATTCAACACCCCCAATAGTTTTCTCATTGCCCCACATTATTCACGAGATGATGCACTTGGACCAGTGTGCCCCAACCGGCTTAGCACTTACCACGTGCCCAATGGAGGTTTGTCTCATCCCTTGAGACATGGAAGGGCAAGCACCATCATCAAAGCCCTCAACATTGGAGCATTACAAGCTATTCTACCACCAGAAGACCTGTGAGACCAACTTTTGTGCCCCAAACACAAAATTGGGACCCACATGATGACTTACATGGAGAGTTAAAGGTCGTCCCCTAATTCGATATTTATGGAGCCCTCTCACACATTTTTGCACAAAAAGGACTCAACATTGCCTTCCAACGTCCCTACATCAGCATGACATCATCATTTTAACTTACATTTGGAGGCTAATTCATATTTTTGTGTAGCTACTTAATCAGATTGTGACCAAGGGATGTATCTTGCCCATTTTTATAACGTTGAGGGGCTTGTAGGCATAATCGACTTAGTAGAGCACATATAAATAGAAGATCATTTCATTTTGATTAGATCATGATCACTTGGGAAATTCAGCCTCTTAGGCTAAATTGCACTTGTTTTTTTTTACTGGCTATCAGAGCATCTTGGATGCATTTCGATGTTTGGAGTTGAATTTTTATCTTCTTTTGGAGCTATCTCTCAGATTATGGATGGATATATTGCATGTTATCTTGTAAGTGCCTTTTGTTAAAAAAATTCTTTTGAAATATGTCTAATGTATGGAATTGTTGCAACTAGATTAATGCTACATAGTGCCCTAAATTTGTAAAGATAAATTTTGAAAGCTTTTTGTTGAAATTGCATAAATTATTCATGACATAACATGTGATGAACGTTCCTAGTGGTGAAATATTGTTTTTCTCCATAAAACTCCATAATTCTTAAGTGGGTAATTATTGAGGGTTGGTACCTAGGGCATCAATTCTTGACCTCCTTAAAGACAATTTTAGCCAATCTAAAGCATCTAGGACTCCATATACTCAAAAGGACAAGGCACTAGTCCAAGCCTTTGGTGATCAAACTCAAACTTTCTCCATAAATTTCATTCCACTAAGCTAGGGCGACTAGGTTAGGGCTAGAGCAAATTGCAATAGAGAGTGATTTGGTGGATTTCAAGAGCCTAGACACCAAAACTAAGGTCTTATCTCGTTGACTTCAAAGTTTGGTGGGCATCCAATTGGTTTTCATCCATAAAATCTCTTGCCTTAGGTGTGCCCTAAAAGCGAAACCCTAGCTTGTATTACCGCAACTTGGAGACTCCCTTAAGGGTTGTATGAGCCTAATACTTAGTGAAGTAAATCATAAGAAGCCCTTTTTTCTCTTCGCCTTGATCTATACCATACATGACTACCTATAAAACCCTAGGTCTTGCTCAAGTCTCTTCGAGGTCTCAAAGAGGGAGCGAAGCACCTTTAAAAGTGTCATGTCATCACCTTAAGCTTCCCTTGAGAGGTCTTAACTCATCACCTAGCACCATAAACCTTGTTACTGCTCAAACTAGCAGGGAACATAAAGGTGATCCCTAAAGGGCAAATGCTAGGCCAAGGGCAACAAATGGAAACTTAGCCCACTGTCACCTCAGCTAAGGCTCTCTTCTATTTACAAACTTTCACCAATGGGAGGAGACCCGGTATGTTATCGAGTCACCAATGAAGGATAAATCAATGAATGGATATGAGTGACCCAAATAATTCTCTTCCCGGGAGAAGTTTGAAGGATGGAGCTTGCTTGCTTTCTAAGCAAGGTACAATGTCTTCTAGGGAAAGAAAGGGAGAATTTGAGAGTTATATTTATGGAATATGACTCGTAAATGAGTTTACCAATCCCTAAAATCCTTGTTGAAATAGGTATCCCGGATGGTTCTTGAAGAATTGTCTTTTCAAATGAACGAGACTACAAGGGACCAAGTGGAGCCAGTCTAGGGTAGGAGGAAACAGTATGGCAACCAATGATGTCCTTACCCTAGAGAAGGTGGGGGGAAAGGATCAAAGAAAAAAATTTCACTTAAAGGTGTTGATTTGATCCTATGAGGCACTAGCCTTGGGGATGTTAGAGGGCAAAGTTTGATCTCGGAGCTAGGGCTTGGCTTTTCTCACAACTCTACCATCGGAATGGCTTCAAAATTGGAGACGACCTTGAGGAGACATCACTACAGGAGTCCCTAGGAGGTTGAAATTTTTGGAGGGGTACTTTGTCGAGAAAATAATGCCCTAGGGGATCCAACTTGGCTAGACCTGAGAAAAGGTGAAAAATATATGATTTTAGGTGACCACCTCTTGGTAGATCAGTGCCTTAGTCTTAAGAGAATGGAGTCTATGATGAATATGAATGAGGACCATTGGTTCTTGGTCAAGAAGGCCTCAAGACTACTTTGCCAGCGTTCTAGGTCAAAGAGAAGCAATCTTGCAACTTTTATACTTCGATGTGCAAAGCAGATGGCTTACCAAGGTCAATTTGTTAATGGAATTACCCCTAGGAGATTCATTCACATTACATGGCCCATACATTGAGAGATGCTATAATAGACACAAAATTCCATAATTTAAAGCAGTAAATGCATGTAGCAATTAGCCCTAAAAATAGTGAAAATCCTAGTCCAATGTATATGACAAAGTAAAACAAGAATAACATTAAAAGCATGTACTTACATGTAATAGAATATATCCAACCATCCACAATTGACAAAAGAGAAGCTCCAAGATAAGATAGACCAATATCCACACATCAAAATTCATCCATAAAGCTCCAATTCATCCTCTAGAAAAAGTGTGAAATTCTCAAAAGAGAGAAAAGATCCAATCCAAATTGATGATGAGCAAATGAACTCATCTCACTTGTATTTATACACTAATGAGGATTTCAAATTAGCCTCCTTGGCCTACATAAGCCCCAAAAATAAAATAATGTTTTAAGAATCCAACTTTTGGTGACAAGCCCACCAAACTAACTCATAAATGAAAGAATAAGCCTCTCAAAAGGTGAAATAATAATCTATGCATGTCATAGGGCCCTTTAAGAGTCCTAATGAGGTCCATGGGTGCCATAATGAAAAGTAGGACCCTCAAAAGCAGTTGACAAGGGGTTGGACCCTTGTAATAACCTATGGTGCTCCAAATGAGGGTGTAGGTGATGCCACATCATCGTGCGAGTCCTGGATCATCTGCCAAGTGTATGGTGCAAATCTAAGGCCAACTGGGCGTGATGGATCAGGTGTATCTTCCTTGTCCAATAAGTGAACCACGAGCAATCTCTGAATGGTTGTGGGGATCCTTGGAGTGTTGTCTGTTGTTTTGGAGGCCCATGGCTCTCGACGCACGCCCTACATATTCCAATGTAGCCCTCTAGAGGATTAGGACCCCGTATAGGAGACCAAACCCAAGATGGAGACCATCTGCAATCCTGCATAAGATCCAATGCGTCGCCTAGCCTTCTAGTACAGCAAGTCATTAGAAAAATGAGTAAATGAGCTTACCAATCATGGACCACAGGTGGGGATTTTATAATGGTCTGCCCTTCCATAATGGGCTTAGGGATGTGCCAATGTCTCCTAAACTCTAAATAGGGTTAAATAAGAATCCTATTAGGTGGTTTCTACTTCTAAAGGGAATAATATATTCAAGGTACATCCTTCAAAAGGTGGTGGCATGTGACAAATAGGTGAATGAAGTAGGGAATGATAAGGGACAACCCTGGGTTACATGCTGGGGTACAAAGGTAGCTAATAAAAGGGAAGCCCACACTTGGGTTTATAATGTATAGGAGGGAGCAATCGTGGTACATGAGGTGCCCCAACCTTAATTTTTGCACCCTTCTTTATATGCCTTTTGTCTTTTTATGATTTTCTTTGATTCATTGCTCGGGGCTCAAGAGGTAAGAGCATGATGTGTAAGATATAGCAGTGAATACCCCCTTTTAAGGTAGGGCAGTTCATTGCCCACCAGGGGTTGGGACATTCATGGGTTCCTATATGATGAAAGAGGCTCATAGAACCTGTAGGGACTAGGGTGATGGCCATGATGATGGGGTAGAGCTCATGTATTAGCTTTTGCCCACGTGCTAAATGTGTTTGTCCGGGCCATCTTTTGCATTTTGTGGTACATTTCCTGTTGAATGTGGCCAAATATACTTTTATCTTTCTTTTTAGTTGCATCAACCTCTGGGGCATCATTCCAAGCCAAGGTGTGGTCAAGGGGAAGGGGCAAGCTAACCCTATGTGGACCCAATGAAGGAAATTTTACCCAGGCAGGAGAAATGATGAACGGAGCAATAATGAGTGGAAAGGGAGGAATATTAGCGGATAAGGGAGCAGGACCACACAACCAAAATCAAGGTTTCCCATGAAATACGATCCCTAAAGCCAAATGGTCAGTAAAAGAGATTCCACGGGACTAGGTTGCAACGTTAATATCCACAAAGGGTCTAGGGGACAAGGACACAGACCTAACCCATTCTTTCCGCTGAATCCCCCCATTAATCCATGCCCAGAAGTGTCCATGATAAGCAAACTACAAATACCCAATTACCAAATGACAGGGCATACCTTCAGTTTTGGGAGGCCCACCTTAAAACCTATGATCATGGAATATGGGCGAGGAACCACATGGCTGGCTCAGGTGGTGGAGAAATGGCACAATGAGCTAGCTGCTCACTACAAGGGATTGCTAGCTATTGGTTGAGGACCATCTAAGAGAAAAAAAATTCTACTAGGGATATCACCTACAAAATGGTAGGTAACATCTGCCTCCAACTAGGACGTGATCTCTCGAACAAGTGGGTGAAGCTACTCGAACGGGAGGTCACGAGAACTCCAACAATCTCTTGGTTACGGTAGACTTGTCACCTGCACATATAATAGATGGAAAAACACGAGGCAGCATGCTTTCGCAGCATCCCATGATCGCACATGCTATATGTTAGGCCATAAAATCAACGAAAAATAAAATATGAAACTATGTCATGAGAAATATCATATGACGTTACTTCTAATGCAAAAATGAGCATGCAATGCATCCTACCTTAACATGCATATGACGAAGTTTTTATTAAGTGTAATCATAAAACCAATGCAACCAACATATCATCAAGTCAATATAAATATGCCTACTTATATGATTATTGATGTTGTAAACCCCAAAGTGAATGCAAATCCAAACACATGGAGGATGTTGTGGGTAGCAGGGGAAAATATGATGCCCACACATGGATGATTATGTGAGAAGAGGCTGTTATTTTTTATAGCATCAGATGTCTTCTAGCCTTGAAATTTTGTGGAGAGGCTAGAATGCATGAGATCTCCAAAACCCAGAAATCGTTTCTAGAAATTCTGCCTAGAAATGACTTAATTAGATTAGTAGCCAATTTTTAAATATTTCCTAAGTCTAAGCTTAGGGAATATGGTTAATTAATCAAAATTAATTAAGTCAAGGTGTGAATGTTCTAGAAATTCACACAGATCGACTTCTAGTTAATCCTAGCCATTGATTAAAATTTAATCTTGGTCGTTGGAGTCTCAACAAAGGATTATAAGAAGAAGTCGATGGGCACTTGGAGAATACACTTCAACAACAGTTCCTTGTGCAGATCAAGTTAGCAGCAGTAGAGTTCGAGCCAAAGAGGGACACAGTGTTAGTGAGGGGCAGGGACAATGATCCGATGGAAGATTAACAGATCCAGAGAGGTAGTAGAAAGAGGCTGAGTTATTCCCAGTGCAGAAACGTGCAAGTGCAGGAATGCGAATGCAAGAACACGCGAGTGCAAGAACGCGCGAGTGCAGGGACACGCGAGTGCAGGAATGCGAGTGCAGTAGGCGCAGTTATGAAATGCAAGTGCAGGAATGCAGTATGGAACGCGCGAGTGCAAGAAGTGCGAGTGCCAGTTTGCTTAGGGAATATCTCTGCCAAATTTTCTTGTTGTTTGGATTGTCAGTTGGGCATCCATAGATGTACTCAGATTTCACTATTGCATAATAAAATAAAACCCTCACTGCTGCACCGGTTTTCCCAAGTTGGGTTTTTCCAGGGACATTTGTCCAAAAATAACTGTGTAAATTTATGTGTGTGTGCTAGCATTTCTTCCAGCGTTTATTCTTCCGCAGTTTTATTTGTGTAGGTTGCAGTGTGAGTTGTTCAGTATTTGTTGTAGGAAACAATAAATAAATTGTTAAATTTAATTAACAATTAGGAGAATAATTTCCAATTGCTGCAATAGGATTTGGGTTTTCGAATTTTCACATGGTATCATAGCGCAGTTGATCAGCCAGGGAGCTTAGATGCGAAAAGAGAAGGAATTTCGCTACTCATTGTGGGCAGCAAGCAGAAATTCCTAGAGGCAAGCGCAGTCACCTAGGGCAAGAGGCCAAATTTCTTGAGGAGATTCAATTCTTCTGAGCGTGAGTAGAAAAAGTCGACCTCTCTAGATCAAGGGATTCCGGAGGTAGAGGGAGCAGCCAGTATTTTTTGCAGAGCAAATCTCTAGCTAGACACAATAGTTTTGCAGCAGGTTTTGCTAGAGCAGAACTAGCATCGAGTGGAAGAAGAGCACACACTAAAGGAAAATTTTCCTCAGGGAACTTCTAGTTTCAAGAAGTTCGATTCCCTTGCAGATCAACAATCGTTGTGTGCAGAGTTTCTCACTCCAGAAGGGAGTGCGAATTGCAGAAGCAGCAACCAAGCAAAGGGAAAGAGGGAGATTTTCGAGTTTATTTTCTCTCATTTTGAATTTCACAGATTTTGCAACTTTGCAAGGATGACCGTACGAGATTGCCAAAGGAGGTTGTACGAGTTAGCCAGAATGCAGATCTGGGCAGCAAATCGACTTCCAGTTGCCAGAGACAGGTACCAAAGAAAGTGTGAGTTGTCTAGTGTGCGTTGCAAAGAAAGAAAGGGTCCCAGCCAAGGACTAGGATCAAAAGGAGATAGTTGGGCACCAAATCAAAGAGGTGGAGGAGTATGACACTCTAGTGTGCCAGATGGGCAGGATCCTTGAGGAGTCCACCTCATGGATCAATACCTAGCTATGGGGGCCCACAGTGTTGAGTAGCAGGATGGATCAGTGATAGTTGATGCAGTCAGATGCCAGAGTGACAATTGCAGAGACTGGTAGCATTCAGATGCTTGGGAGTGCAGTGCACAGTTGGCAGCAGTGCAATTGGCACATTGCAGAGTCAGCAGTAGTGCAGATTCTTCAGTGACAGTGCAGATACTAGCAACAGTCAGAGACTCGAGTGACAGATGCATCATAATGATCACAGTTGATACAGTATTTAGGATGCTTTTCAGTTGCAGATGTTGCAGTTGCAGCAACAACAGATGGAGAGGGAGTTGCAGTGTTAGCAGCAACACAAATGCAGCGTCTATCAGAGTTGCGCAGTAGTTGGTGGGCAGCAATAGCCAAAAATCAGCATTGTAACAGGAGATGATGCAGAGACAAGGTGTTGCTACAGGAAGTAGCAACACTAAAACACATTCCTCGTTAAGAGGGAGTGTTAGTTTTTGTAGCATCGGATGTGTTCTAGCCTTGAAATTTTGTGGAGAGACTAGAATGCATGAGATCTCCAAAACTCAGAACTCGTTTCTGGAAATTCCGACTAGAAATGACTTAATTAGATTATTAGCCAATTTTTAAATATTTCCTAAGTCTAAACTTAGGGAAGATGGTTAATTAATCAGAATTAATTAAGTCAAGGTGTGAATGTTCTAGAAACTCACACGGATCGACTTCTAGTTAATCCTAGTTTTCAATTAAGATTTAATCTTGGGCGTTAGAGTCCCGACAAAGGATTATAAGAAGAAGTCGATGGGCACTTGGACAGTACACTTCAACAGTAGTTCCTTATGCAGATCGAGCTAGCAGCGGTAGAGTTTGAACCAGAGAGGGACGCATTGTCAGTGAGGGGCAGGGACAGTGATCCGATGGAAGATTTCCATGTTCGGAGAGGCTAGCAAGAGGCTGAGTTATTCCCAGTGCAGGAAGGCACAAGCAGGAAGCGCAAGTGCCAGGGTTGCTTATGGAATCTCTTTGCCAGATTGTCTTGTTGTTTGGATTTCCAATTGGGCATCCATAGATGTACTCAGATTTCACTGCTACATAATAAAATAAAATCCTCACTGTTGCACCGTTTTCCAAAATTGGGTTTTTACGGGGACTTTTGTCCAAAAATAACTGTGTAAATTTGTGTGTGTGTGCTAGCATTTCTTCCAACGTTTATTCTTCCACAGTGTCAGTTGTTCAGTATTTGTTGTAGGAAACAGTAAATAAATTGTTAAATTTAATTAACAATTAGGAGAATAATTTCTAGTTGCTACGATAGGATTCGGGTTTCCGAATGGATGTCATCTAGTCCATGAGATCTTCTCTTGCAACCAAAATATAGAGATGTCAACAACCAATCTCATAAACTTTTGATGGATGGCAACCTTTGGCATATCACTTCCACCATTGTCCCTATTATTTACGTCATGGCTTATGGCCTTCATTGAGTTATGATTAGTAGGAAAGGGAGGCCAACGAGATGGAGAAACACAAGTATGTTGCACATGATGATTACACTCAAGAGGGGAGACTATGAGGTGATCAAAACCCTAAGGTTGTGTCCAAGGAGGAAGAGTATAATCAATGAAGGGCTTCTCCTTGACACTATACTCAGGAGGGGGGAAGAGCTCATAGTTACTTGAGATCATATGACCAGGGGTGAGGGAATTACTTGGTGAAGACTCAAGATGAAGACCAGTAGGAAAAAGGGAGAAAGGAATATTGTATTCAACGGGTTGTGCTTTTCCACAATCATAATCTAAAGGCTCAAGTGATTTGAACATAGAATCATACTCAGGAGAAGTGAGAACCTTATCAATTTCCTTAGTATCAAAGATTGGGTCTCTCCTAAAAGGAAAATTGATAACTTCCAACTACCCCTCATTATGTAAATGAAAATGAAGATTCTCCTTTCCAAGGTTATCAATGGGTATGTCATCATAAATAGTGCCTGAGGGGAAGGGAAGACCAATCTCATCCTCATCCTCCTTGTTGGTGTCGTAAATGGGAGCACAATCAAATTGAGGACCAGCAATTTCCCATTTCTCCTTTTCAATGTGGAAATAATCTTCAACATCATCTTTAAAGGGGCTAATGGGATCATCTCTCTCAAGGTTTTCAAAAGAGGATTCATTGGGAGTAATATCCTTGAGAAAGGTAGGGTCAGTCTCAATTTCACTTTCCATAAATTCATCCTTCCCAGCACATTTGTCCTCAAAATCATCATTTTCATCATGCGGGCCCAAGGAGGACTTGACTTCTTGCTCATTACCTAGATTCTTAATGTCTTGATGATGATCGATGAAGGCTTCCTCTTGGATGCTTAACGCAGGGTGTACCTGAAAATATCTAAGAAACCCATCAACAAACTCTTCAATAGATGAGATGCTCCTAGGTTCGTGATCATACAACCATGAGTTATGACCACCGAGAGATTCCATGAACAATAACATAAGGCCATCTTAATGGAGAACCTTCTCTCTTGAAGCACGTGCATTAAATCTTTCTACGTGGTCAATTGTGAAGAGTGGATCACCATCAAACATAGGCAACCCATGTACCATCCTTCTCGCGACATGATTAGGATGCCCAGGGATGCTAGCAATGTCTAAAGCGGGAAATTTATCAAAGAATGACAACCTATTTAAGGTATACATGAAAAATATGTAAGAGTTGGCAGGGTGAAATTAAAGATGCCTAGAAAAATGCTTGCTTCACACTACAAGCATCGACCTTAAAGTTCAATGAAGAACTAGAGCTTCGTTCTTCCAATGGAGTCGCCAATAATGATATGTCAATATCTCGTATGGGGAACAAAACACACATTTCGTGTCCCCGATAATAGCGCCAAAATGTTATTGCTCAAACTAGCAGGGAACATAAAGGTGATCCCTAAAGGGAAAATGCTAGGTCAAGGGCAACAAATGGAAACTTAGCCCACTGTCACCTCAGCTAAGGCTCCATTCTATTTACGGACTTTCACCGATGGGAGGAGACCTGGTATGTTATGGAGTCATCGATGAAAGATAAATCAATGAATGGATATGAATGACCCAAATAATCCTCTTCCTAGGAGAATTTTGAAGGATGGAGCTTGCTTTCTTTCTAAGCAAGGTACAATGTCTTCTATGGAAATGAAGTGAAGATTTGAGAGTTAGATTTATGGAATATGACTTGTAAATGAGTTTCCCAATCCCTAAAATCCTTGTTGAAATTGGTATCCCAGATGGTTCTTGAAGAATTGTCTTTTCAAAGGAACGAGACCACACGAGACCAAGTGGACCCAGTCTAGGGCAAGAGGAAAGAGTATGGCAACCAATGATGTCCTTACACTAGACAAGGTGGGGGTAAAGGATCAAAGAAAGAATTTTCACTTAAAGGTGTTGACTTGATCCTATGAGGCACTAGCCTTGGGGATACTAGGGCAAAGTTTGATCTCGGAGCTATGGCTTGGCTTTTCTCTCAACTCCACTGTCGAAATGGCTTCAAAATCGCGGGAGTCCCTAGGAGATCGAACTTTTTGGAGGGATAGTTTGCCAGGAAAATGATGCCCTGGGTGACCCAACTTGGCTAGAACTGGGAAAAGGTGAAAAAGATATGATTTTAGGTGACCACCTCTTATTATATCGGTGACCTTTGGTTCTTGGTCAAAGAGGCCTCAAGACTACTTCGCTAGCCTCTTAGGTCAAAGAGAAGCAATCTTGCAACTTTTATACTTCGATGTGGAAAGGAGATAGCTTATCAAGGTGAATGCATTAACGGAATTACCCCTGGGAGATTTCATTCACATTACATGGCCCATGCATTGAGAGATGCTATAATAGAGACAAAATTCCACAATTTAAAGTAGTAAATAAATGCAACAATTAGCCCTAAAAATAGCGAAAATCTCAATCTAATGTATATGACAAAGTAAAACAAGAAAAGCATTAAAAGCATGTACACAAAATATATCCAACATCCACAATTGACAAAAGAGAAGCTCCAAGATAAGATAGACCAATATCCACACATAAAAATTCATTCATAAAGCTCCAATTCATCCTTTAGAAAAAGTGTGAAATTCCCAAGAGAGAGAAAAGATCCAATCCAAAGGGATGATGAGCAAATGAACTCATCTCACTTGTATGTATACACTAATGAGGATTTCAAATTAGCCTCCTTGGCCTACATAAGCCCCAAAAATAAAATAATGTTCTAAGAATCCAACTTTTGATGACAAGCCCACCAAACTAGCTCATAAATGAAAAAATAAGCTTCTCAAGAGGTGAAATAATAATCTATGCATGTCGTAGGGCCCTCTAAGAGGCCTAATGAGGTCCATGGGTACCATAATGAAGAGTAGGACCCTCAAAAGCAGTGGACAAGGGGTAGGCCCCTTGTAATAACCTATGGTGCTCCAAATGACATGTGGGGACACACAAGTGTCCTCATGGGTTTCCAAACAAATCGAAGATGTCAATAGATTGCCTGCAAGGGCTAGGATGACGGTGTAGGTAATGTCACATCGTTGTGCGAGTCTTGGATCATCTGCCAAGCATAAGGTGCAAATCTAGGGCCAGTTAGGCCAGATGGATCGGGTGTATCTTCTTTGTCCAATAAGTGAACCACGAGCAATCTCTAAATGGTTGTGGGGATCCATGGAGTGTTGTCTGCTATATGGAGGCCCATGGCTCTCAACGCACACCCTACATGTGCCAATGTAGCCCTCTAGAGGATTAAGACCCCGTATAGGGAGAACAATCCCAAGATGGAGACCATTTGCAATCCTGCATAAGATCTAATGCGTCCCCTAGCCTTCCAGTACAACAAGTCATTAGAGAAATCGAGTAAATGAGCTTACCAATCATGGACCACAGGTGGGGACTTCACAATGGCCTGCCCTTCCATAATGCGCTCCGGGATGTGCCAATGTCTCCTAAACTCTAAATAGGGTTAACCAAGAATCCTATTAGGTGGTTTCTACTTCTAAAGGGGATAATATATTCAAGGTACATCATTCAAAAGGTGGTGGCATGTGATAGATAGGTGAATGAAGTAGGGGATGAGGAGGGGCAGCCCTGAGTCACATGTTGGGGTACAAGGGTAGCTAATAAGAGGAAAGCCCACACTTGGGTTTATAATGTATAGGAGGGAGCAATCGTGGAACATGAGGTGCCCCAACCTTGATTTTTCCACCTTTCTTTATATGCCTTTTGTCTTTTTATGATTTTGTTTGATTAACTACTCGAGGCTCAAGGGGTAAGAGCATGATGTATAAGATATAGCGGTGAATACCCCCTTTTAAGGTAGGGAGGAGGTTCATTGCCCACCAGGGGTTGGGGCAATCATGGGTTCCTATATGATGAAAGAGGCTCATAGAACCTGTAGGAATCAGGGTGATGGCCATGATGATGGGGTAGAGCTCATGTATTAGCTTTTGCCCACGTGCTAAATGTGTTTGTTCCGGCCATCTTTTGCATTTTATGGTACATTTTCCTGTTGAATGTGGCCAAATATGCTTTTATCTTTATTTTTAGCTACATCAACATTCGGGGCATCATTCCAAACCTGACCCAAGGTGTGGGCAAGGGGAAGGGGTGAGCTAACCCTATGTGGACCCAGTGGAGGAATGTGGACCCAGGCCGAAGAAATGATGAAAGAGGTAATAATGAGTGGAAAGGGGGGAATATGAGCATTTAAGGGAGCAAGACCAAGCAATCAAATTGGAGTTTTCCATGAAATACAATCCCTACAGCCAAATGGTTAGTAAAAGAAATTTCATGGGACTAGGATGCAAGGTTAATATCCAAAAGGGGTCTAGGGGGCAAGGGCACGGACCTAACCCATTCTTTCCGCTGAATCCCCTCATTAATCCATGCCCAGAAGTGTCCATGATAAGCAAACTACAATACCCAATTACCAAATGAGAAGGCATACCTTCAATTTTGGGAGGCCCACCTTCAAACATACGATCATGGCAGATGGGCGAGGGACCACATGGCTGGCTCAAGTGGCAAAGAAATGACACAATGAGCTTGCTGATGGCTGCAAGGGGTTGCTGGTTGCCAGTTGAGGACAATCTTGGAGAAAATCATTTCTCCTAGGGATATCATCCACAAAATGGTGGGTAACAAACCCTAGAATATCTGTCAAAGGTGATTATTATCTTACCGAGACTCCTCTCATCAGTGAAAGTCTGTAAGGGACCTTGGCTGTGGTGACAAGGGGCCATCATCCCATTGTTAGCACTTAGTTTAGCTCTTTGTCTTGTAGGGTTTCCCTCTTCAAGGCTTGCTCGATTTTGTGGTAACACAACTGTAGGGATATACAGATTCTAATTGGGTGGGGAGCGTAGATGATAGGAAGAGTACTTCAGGAGTATGCTTTAGTTTGGGCTCTATTATGATATCTTTGATGAGCAGGTAGCAGAGGTCTGTCACATTCAGTAATGCAGAAGCAGAGTATATCACAACCAATGAAGCTTTTACCGAAGCTGTGTGGCTTCAAAAGTTGTTTGCAGGATTGTTCAACCAGGAGTTGGAACCGACTGTGATATATTGTGACAATCAAAGTTGTGTGAATCTTTCAGAGAATCCCGTGTTCCATGACAGGTCAAAGCACATTGAAATCAAGTACCACTACATCTGTGACATGGTGCAGAAGAGAGCAATAAGGCTCGAGTACATCTCCACTGATGAGTAGACAACAGATATTTTGACGAAGCCTTTGTCTAGAGAGAAGTTTGTATACTTCAAGGACAAGTTGGGGCTTGTGGATATTTTACTTCTCATTGAGAGGGAGCGCTGATTTGATAGCATTATGGACAGTTATTCTTCTCGTGTCATGTATATTGACTAGATTAGGAAGGATGGTCCTAGAGGCATAGTGTCACTCAATTGAGTGGGTGCCTTTTAGCATCAAGCTCAGATTACTCTCCAAATAGGATGAGTAAGCTCAATTAGCATCAAGGCCTAGAGTAAGTCCTTTGAATTTGAGACCAGAATTCTCAAATGGGTTGGGCATGTCCCTACAGTTTCATGACGAGTCAAAGAGATTGACCACGATGATGATGAACCAAGACTAGTCAGTATACCATGGGTCAGAGGTGTCGACCAGAATCATAGTGACTAGTTGATGTTAATTATTTACTGTGTCACAGTTGTTGACCAGATTATGGTAATTGAATGATGTTGTTGATTTACCATGTGTCATAGTTGTTGCCCAGATTATGGTAATAGGTTGATGTTATTGATTTACCATTAGTCACAGTTGTTGACCAGGATTATGGTAATTGGATGATGATGTCAAAGATGTTGATGAGATGATCATGTCAAAGATGTTGACGAGATGATGATGTAAGAGATGCTCATCATAGTCAAGTCGGCCTCCCTCCAAGTCAAGTCGGCCCAGACAAAGTCACACCCATTTCAACCAGTCAGTTCACTATATAAAGACAGTTCGACCTCTTTCTCAAGGAATCAATTTTCACTCTCTCAAGCAAGCATCTTCTAAGAAAGCAAGCGAAGGACAAGGAGGACAAAAAGAAAAATGAATTCATCTCTTCTCGATCTCTTTCTAACTCACACGTGTGGAAGGACTCTCTCTCTAGCTCGCACTATTTTCTAGGCAGTTTTTGTTGCAGGGGCTGAAATTTTCTAGGCAATTGTAGGGGTCGAAGTTTTGGGTTTCTGGGCAAAACAAGGAGGCCAAAATTTGACCTAGGGCAGATCAAAGGAACGAATTGTTGGATCAAATTGGAAGGCTTGACTTGGAGGGTTTCACCAAGTTTGACCATAGATTTGTTGAAGGTCAAGGTGACCTAGTTGTTGACTAGAGGTCTAGGTGTGTCTCTTGTTGAACAGGAGAATTTCTCTATTGAAAAGGTTGTTGAGTTTTTCCCCTTAAAGGGTTTTCCCAAGGTAAATCTTGTGCTCTCTTTGTGCATTGTGATTTCTCTGTTCCACTGCGTTTATATTGTTGAATTTCTGAAGTATAATTGCTTAATGATATACTAGAAAAATTATAAATAAGATCAACATCATTAGAAGTAATTATCATCTTTTAAAAATATTGTGTTTGTATCTATTGCACTTGAAAAATCAACATAACTTTTTGGAATTTAGACAGACTTGCAAAATATCTTGTGAAAGAAAAATAATCTTTACATGAGACAAGAACAGGAAGAATAGCAAAAATGTTAAAATTGGCAACTAGGGCCAAATTCCACCTTGGGACAGCTCATTTGATGGAGCTGATTGCATTGGATTCCTCTTTTCGAGAGGTCCAAGATTGATATAAAGATCCTCTCATTCGGACAAGCAGAAGTGTGATTTTGAATTTATGCCCACACGTGCAAATTGATTAGGTCAGCGTCATCATTATGTAGGCTCAAGAAGCCCAATGGATGTGTCTCTTCACCCACAACAAAGTGTGTAAATACAAGAGACCTCACACCTCATTTGGACATCCATCACTCATCCATTTTTCTCTCTTCATCAGATTGGTTTGTACAGCTTGGGCAGGGTCTCTATCTCTCACACAAGCAGCTTGGAGGATAGAATTTTAGACTATTTCACCAGCGTTGACTAAGGTGATTTTGACCAATTTTGACTACAGTTTTTGGGGTAGAATTTTGATTTTCTTAGGCCATATTGACTGGCACAGAAATCAAGGTTTTCTGGGTTGTTTGACCTACGTTGACCGCAGGTCTGTTTGATCGTAGAGTTGACTGCAGGGTGACCGAGTTTTTCCAGAACTTTTGTGACTGTTTTGGGTTGACTTTGACCACTATTGGAGACCAAGTTTGACTACCTTTGACCGAGCTTCAAAGGAGGTGTTTGACAATTGTTTTGAGCGGCATTGACTTTCTCGTTAGGGCTGAAGTTTGACTGCAGATGACTGCAGAATTTGACAGGGTTGATTTGACTTTGTATTGGGCTAGTCAATTTGACTTTTGTACTCTCTCTTTGTTGAACTATTGAATAATAATAAGAAAAATTGATCAAAGGGTTTCCCCACATTAGGGTTTTTCCCTGGCATCCGCCAAATCTGATGTCCTCTTATCTTGGCTTGTCTTCTAAATTTTGTTTTCTATTCTATCTGCATTCACTGTCAATGTGATTAATGGTTAATGTGATTGCTACTGGAAATAATTGGAATTTTTTATTGGGCTGCTAAAGGAACATTGAAGTAAATTGTGTTAAGCATAAAGCATACCATTGTTAACTAAAATTAACATGGTTTCAAAGCCCAAGTGAAGACAAAGCCCAAGCAAGAGTGAGAAAAGCAATCATTAAGGAAAGTTGTTGCACAAGAATTTTGAACTAGCTTCAATGGCGACTACATCATACTTCAAATCCAAGGACAAGCTTAAGGACAAATCTGACTATCATGCATGGAAGATGTCTCTGGATTTGACTTTGTAAGAGAATGATGTTATGGAATATGCAAAAGGAAGAGTGGTGGAGCCTCCTTCATATGCACCTGCTGCTGCAAAAACAAAGTACAAGAAAGGTGAGGTCAAAGCTAAGAAAATTATTGTAGATTCCATTCACAAGCCTTTAGTTGCCTATATTTATGATTTGGAAACATCTAAGGAGATGTAGGACACGCTGGTTGGGATGTTCAAAGTAAACAATGCAAATCAAGTCCTCTTTCCCAAGAACAAGTTGAAAGACATCAAGATGGATAGAGGAGAGTCCATTCAATCCTACTCCATGAGGATTACCGAAATCAAGAATGATTACCGAAAGTGACAAAGAGCTCACTTTTATTGCATTTGGAGGTCTTACAAGAGCATGGGATGTGTTTAACACCACCATCCTCAACAATGACAAGATTCTAAGTTTTGATGAATTATTGGCTAGATGCACTCAAGAAGAAATAAGGATGATAGAGAGAAATAAGTCCTCAAATGGAAATGATCCTAATACTTTCTCCGCTCATGCTAAAAGGAAGAACAATGCTGGTCCAAGAAGACAAAGTCAAGGATTTAAGTCGGGATTCACAGAAGAAAGAAAAAGAAGATGCTTCAATTGCAACATGTTTGACCACTATGCTAGAGAGTGTCCTCACAAGAAAGATACTCCAAGGGATGATGACAACAACAACCACAACAACTACAAAGGCAATGGAAATCTAAGGAACAACAAGTTCAACAACAAAGGAAAGAGGAATGCTCTCGCTGCTCAATATGGAAATGGTCGTCCTCCCAAAAGATCAAGAAATTCCAGGTATGAGGAAAGTAATATTGTAGAAAAACAAAATGAATTTTATCTTATTTCCGCTTTATCTACCGCCTATCCTCCGAATGCATTGGATCATTGGTTGATTGATAGTGGAGCCTCAAGGCACTTCAATGGGTACAAAGAGGCCCTCTCGAATTTGGTTGACAAGAAGACTAACTTGCAAATCATACTTAGAGATAATGCCACCTATCCCATGAAAGGAATAGGTACCGTCACTCTTCACTTGGATTAAGGTCAAACTATTCATTTTCAAGAAGTATTGTATGTACCCGATTTGAAGAAGAACCTGGTAACTATTTCTGCGATGGAAGATAAAGGCTTCAAGGTAGCATTTGTTAATGGAAAGGTACGTCTTTGGCAAAGAAACCCTAAAGATGCATTTACACTTGGGATTTAGGGTTGATGGCCTTTATCAAGTTGGAGGAAGTCCTCTGGGAACCATGTCTTGTGACACTTCTCTTCAATTTGAATTGTGGCACCAAAGATTTGCCCAACTTCATTACAAAGCCTTCCCTGGGATAAGGAAGATGATCACAGGTATGCCTGATTTCAACATGAAGCATGAAGGTGTTTGTCAGGGTTGTGCAGTTGGGAAACATACAAGGGGACCGTTCCCCTCAAGCGAAAGTCAAACTTCTGATATTCTTCAGCTGGTCCATTCTGACCTATCTGGTATGTTGCCCGTAACATCATTAGGAGGATACTTGTATTATGTTATTTTTGTGGATAACTTCTCTCGCAAAACATGGATTTATTTCTTAAAGAAGAAGGATGAAGTATTCAAATGGTTCCATGCTTTCAAAGCCTTGGTGGAGAATCAAACAAGGAAGAAGATCAAAATATTGAGGACGACAATGGGACCGAATATGAATCAAATGAATTCAATGACTATTGTAGAGAAGCTGGCATAAAGAGGAAGACAACCGTTGTGTACACTCTTGAGCAAAATGAGTTACTGAAAGAAATAATCGAACGATCATAGAAGCCACCCGTGCCATGCTTCATGATCTGGTTTATCGAAGTTCTTATGGGGAGAAGCTGCAAAACCGCCGTATATGTTCAAAATAGTTGTCCACATCAAGCATTGAATT